>MTQE01001141.1:22677353-22709234 GCA_014337955.1 Aspidoscelis marmoratus | reverse complement strand
TATTATTATTATTATTATTATTATTATTATTATTATTATTATTAACTGATCAACATTTCCATACACACAGTCTTGACACAGAGAACAGTAATAATTGTGCACTAACGAAACAATCCTGAAGGATATAGCCAATAAATCAGCCAAAAACCATTTCAATTTGCTATGTTTTCAAAGTGACTGTGAGAAGGAATCATCCCTGAATTCATCCATCAGTTTCCATAATATTTTAGCCTGCTATTTCCTGAATCAAATGCAAAGATATTGCTTTGGTTCAAGAATGGACTTTTAATTACTCTCATTGCTCTATTATTTAATGATTTATTCTCCCAGAAATTCAATGATGGGATTCAAAGTATAACACAGTTATGACCCCTATATAAAAAGGGCTTTCAAAATGGGATTGTGATATTGATTAAAGCTTTAATGTTCAAAGGGGGGAGGAGATGGGGAATCCCTTTAGATGTGACCTCAGCCTTGTCTGAATTATCTCTTGTGATCCTGCACAGTCATAGAGATTAGTAGTTTCCACATAAGCAGATACATTTCTATATAAACAAATAAGTAATAATGAAAGGTGAATCTAATTTCCTTCTATACAGCTCTGCTGTATATATTTTACTGTCTAGATAATTGAGGCTAGTTATTCAAATCCTACATTTCCTCCTTTCTGTGGAAACACACAGACTGTTGGAAATTGCTTTGATGATCTATATGTGAAAATGAGTCATATATGTGAACTTTTCTCACTTCCATGCCCTATTGAAGTTAAGAACTTCATCAAACATTACAGTAAAATGATGTCCTTTCAGAATTTCTCTTCATAATTGTGTAGCCGGATATAGCATTTCAAATATAACCAATTGTGTACATTAGCCACATTATGCAGTTGTGTACATTAACACCAGAGTTCTTCAGAGACATTTCTTCCTTGTGAGCTGTCCCCAGGAATCTTCACATTCAAAATGCAGGTTGAGTCTTGAATATGAAAGATGAATAGAAAATCTGAGTGGGGAGGGCATGCACACCATGGTACCACTTTGTTTCAGCAACATTTTTGCCAAAGCTCCAGAATTCTGTCTTGAGAACAGGATAATCCTCTTGATTTTGACTGTCTGGGGGCCTTATCTGGAACTTATTCTCAATTATATCTTGGTATAGGGATGAACCATCTCCGTACTAGTGCAGACTACAGCAGGTCATGCAGGGGCCTGCCATTATCTGCACCAGCACGTGGAGGGCAGGTCCCTATCCCAAGATATAATCTGGAATAAGACCCAGTGCAGAAAGGGCCTAAGAATCAATATCTCTAGAAAGATTTTCCATCTTGTACAATGTTTTCCAAGCATGCTTAATAAAACTACTGCAGGATCTGCACAGTAAGGGGGGAAGCACTACAACCACAGGACTTCCCTGCATTCATATTAAAGTAATGGTGCTACTGTTATAGTGCTTTTCTTAATGTGGAGGCTGTATGTTTCCACTCCCTGCTGTAGGTTGTGAAGACTAGTCCTCAAAAGATTAGTCCACAGCAGGGAGATTGGTTTGAACAGCTCTACCAGGATTTGGATGTCATACTGCTTGGGCCCTCCCTTGGTGAATCTGAAGTCTGGGGTGAATACATCTGAAACCATATATCTCCCAGAATCCCTCACTCTTGGCACCATGCCAAGCAAAGGCAGAGCTCTGCCAAGGCACAAATACCTCTGGATTGTATATGAAGTTATTATTGGCATATTATTATTGCTATCCAGGCAATATTAGCACATATAAAAAATATACTTTAAAAAAGTCAAGCCTCTATTCTGATTGTAAAGGAAAAGATCACAAAACAGTTTGTTTACAGGACACAAGGAGCTGATTAAATGTGCATTTACAAAAGATTGATACTGTTTGGAGACTTCTATATGAAAACAAAGTAGGATATAGTAGCTATCTGGCAAACAGGCCAACTGAACAGGATTAAATGATTTCCAGTTAAATCTATTGTCCTACTTGACTGGATCTTTGTTTGCAGTGAAACCAGATCATCAGCTTGGATATGATATAATCTGGAATCCCCTCTAGTCATGTACCTCTTTTGTTTCCTTCCCACTGTTCACCTAGTCCCTCCTCTCCCCATTTACCTGAATGGAACCTTTAGTTCCCACCTAGAGGTTGCACCCTTTCTTTATTTGATTCTACCACCCAGATTTGTTTTTGACTGCATAGCCCCTAGGCCCTAGTCTGAACTTTAGGGACAGGGTCTCTGCCCCCAGATTAGTAATATATAAAAGCAGTGCACAAGGAGCAGTCTGGTACAGTTTCCCATCACCTCAATGGTTCTCCTTCCATCATTCCTTCTGACTCCTATCATCTTCATCATCTTTCCTTATCTCCATGTGCTCATCACTGCAGATCCAATATCATGTTGCTGCTGAATAAGTCGCCTAATCCATTTCATTACCTTTGCTGTTCTTCTGCCAATTCCTATACTGTTCTATGCTGGAGCAGTTCACATCTGTGCTGCTTCACTAATTCCAGCTGAAAGCACAGCTCCATGGGTCTTCTGTACTGAAATTAGGCAAAACTCTTTATCTGCAGCACCAGTAAAGACATTCTCCCAAATCAGCCTCGTGTCCATCTGAATTTCATTCTCAAGCCCTCGTCATGTCAGCAAGGGTGAGAACCTACTGCTTCTGGTTGGTTACTAGTGGATTTCTATGATATTTCTGGGGTGTTTATTTATTTATTTATTTACATTTCTATCCCGCCCCATACCTGAAGGTCTCTGGGTGGGTACAAACAGATTAACCAACAGATTAAAAACAAGATACACATTAAAAAAAGATACAGATTAAAAAACACTTTTAAAATTCAACAAATTTAAAACAGTACACTCCATATTGTATTAATAGTGACTGTAATGGGGTGGGTGGGGGGAGAGAATATAATCACCTTAGCCAAAAGCCATAACAACAGTTTGACAGTCAATTCACCTATCAACAGATACTCACTAGTCCGCTCTGAGGCAAAAACCAAATCAAAGGTGTAGCTTGCTATATGAGTTGGGTCAGATACAAATTGAGACTGCCCCATGGTTGTCATGGAGGACATGAAGAACTGAGCTGGTCCACTCAGCATAGTCTCAGCGTGGAAGTTGAAATTCCCCAACATCACCATGGCAGAGGTTTCCAACACCACATCCGAAACCATCTCAGCCAGCTCAGATAGGGAGGATGCCAGGCAGTGGGGTGAACGGTACACCAGCAGCATCCCTATCCTATCTCTCTGGCCCAACAACAAAAACAGGCCCTCAACCCCCATTACAGTGTGAATTGGCTATCTGGTGAGGGAGATGGAAATCCAATGGACTACAGCGACACCCCTCCCCTCCCCCCTGGTCTAGAACAGTGCTGCAGTCAGTATCCTGGAGGACACCGTTGGGTGAGACAAGGCCCATCCAGTTCTTCTATCCATGTCTCTGTTATACATGCCAGATCAGCCCCCTCTTCCAGAAATAAGGCATGTATGACAGATGTTTTATTCCAGGCTGATCTGGCATTCAAGAGCAACATGGTCAGAGCAGGAGGCTGATTGGCATGGCACCCCAAACACTGCTGGTTGGGAGGCAGAACAGAAGGGGTAATAGCTTCAAGGTATCAAGAAGGCCAAGATGGAATAAGCTCTTCTCCCTCTGCGTTTTTAAAGCAGCAGGGCGAGGCAGGCAGGTGCAGCTCCATGAGAAAGTAAGGTGGGTCATCTTCCTTCCTTTTCCTTCCAATTCACTTTGATTACCAAATATTGCCTCAGATTACCTTTCAGCTAATAATTTCCTGTGCTGAGCCACTGCTCCTTATTTGGTCAGCCTTGTGCCTACATCATAGTTGGGATTTTTTCCTGTCTGTATTCTTGATCTATTTATTAAAGAAATTGTGCCTGAAGTATATTGTGGTTGCTGCTTACTTGATTTTAACAAAACACATGCCATTTATTGTTTTTAAAGCCAAAAAATGCTGAAGATCCCTTTGGGTCTGTGGTTAGATTAGCTAATTTCCCCACATCATTCATTCATTCATTCATTCATTCATTCATTCATTCATTCATTCATTCATTCATTCATTCATTCATTCATTTCCTGCCCTATACCTGATGGTCTCAGGGCAAGTACCACCTTTAAAATCCAGTATATAAAAAAACTATATCAAAATAATAATAACCATTAGAACGTTTAAAAACCAATATGTTAAAAACAGCATAATATCAGTTAAAACAGTAGTGTTTGCAGTGGGGGAAACATAACCAAAATTTAGCCAAAGGCCTGAGCAAAGAAATGTGTCTTCATCCCCTCCCTGAACATATACAGTGAAGGGGCCTAATGCATTTCAAGGGGGACACTATTCCATAACCTGAGAAGGCCCTCTCCCGGGTGCCCACCTGCCTAGCTGCTGAAGGTAGGTGGACAACCAGGGAGGGCTCCTCTCTAGATCTTAAGGCACAGGCAGGTCGGTATGGGAGAAGGTATTCCTTTAGATACATGTGGATAGACCATGACCCATTACATGTCCTGGATCTTCTTGTCTAATTTGAGAATGTATGGAAGGAAGAGATTAAAGCTCTAATGCTCGAGAGCATTATTTCTGATATAAAACACTAAGTTGAGAAGTAATATTGCAATCAAAACAAGCAGGATTAAGGAAAAGGCAGAAGTTTCCTCCCGCCCTCCTTTTTTAATCACCATATACAGGAGATTGAAAAGATTCATTCTCATGGGAAAAGCATAGATCTTCAAAACAGACCATCTGCATTTTAGGATTTTAGGTAACGCTTTTTTTAGTATTAACATTTTAAAGAAATATTGGGAAGTGTGATGAAGTGAGTTGATTGTAAAGTACTACAAGTTCCTCATGATGTTATAAGGCAGAAATTTGACTGCAGTCACTCCAGCCCTGTGGTAAAAAATAAATGCATGGCTCCTACTTTTAAGCATGTGAATTCCATATTTTAAAGAGATTCTCACCCTGGCTTATAAGATGACATCCATAAAAATCGTACCTGCTTCTTAGGTTTGAATACTAAAAGATACAATGCAAAAGGAGGAAAAGAAATGGAAGGGTTCCCTAGCAACTAATATTTAGAGGCATACTGCCATTAATACTAAAGATAGCAGACAACCATTATGATAGCAACCACTGTTAGCTTTATCTTCTATGAACTAGTAAAATCTTTATTAAAAGACATCCAAACTGTTTGTCCATCACAATCACTTGTGTTAGGGAGCTTCAATCCTTACGTCCACGTTGTGCCAACAAACGAACAAAAAGAAAAATTATATTTTAACTCTTAAAATTTCCCTTGCTCTCTTCCTGCACAAGATATTAGCAAGCCACTCTCAAATAAGACTAAATAAACCACATGCCCACTGCTTTTCTGCATCACTTTGCCGCATAATCAAAGGATGTTTCTATACTTACCTGTGCTGGACCACTCCAACGATAGCAGTCCAGCTGTCCTGGAGCAATGGTGTCTGCACTTGAATACCCTGTTCCAGAACAGGCCCATTCCACCCTGTGCAGTTCCAAAGCTCATACAAGCTTCAAAGTTTACTGCAAGGGCTCCAACAGGAAGGAAGGTTTCCTCCCTTGAAGCCCCAGGAGGACCCAACAAAATGGGTCCCCCTGCTAAACTGGAACAAGGAGGTGTGCACCTGGATAACTGGTAAACCTTTTTTAAAAATTGATATTGGTCTATCAGTCAAGGAAGCCACATAAGGTGGTAGAGCTGTGCTGCACTTTGTCCAGTGTGGATTGACTATGCTAGGAGGGGGCGTGGTCTACCATGTTCTACTCCAGCATGCAGAAGGGCAGCCACTGGACCCCTTGCTGTAACAGTACACAGGTAAGTGCAGAAAGACCTAAAGATATAAAGTTCAGTATATCTTCCTCACACCACTAGCACAGCCAATGGCTGTCAGAGATTTTACACTTCATGGTGCTTCTGAAGAAGGCAGAACTACACAAAGACTCTTTCCTTGTGATCTTAATATCTGGGCAGGCTTGTACAGAAGATGGCACTCCTTCAGCTATTTGGGGCCAAGTCATTTATAGTTTTATATCTTGACAATGAATTGGGCTTGGTAGCAAATACGGAATCAATGCAGATATTTCTAGACTGGTGTGATTTGCATCAAGCTAATTGTATCAGCTAACCCACAGTGTTACAGAACTATCAAACACTACAGCAAAATCATCTCCTTTGATCAGCAACCCCAGTGAACAATCCAGATTCCTGCAAAGAGCTGTTCAGTCTCCAGTGATGGAGATGCTACCGCATCCCTTAATAATAACAGTGAAACAGTGAAACTATTGCTATCAAAAGGATTCCCCACACTTCCCAATAATTAACTGTGAAACTTCCTCTGGTAAGATAGGGAAACACTTCATGGCTCAGTTCCCTGTGACATTAATTCAGGTATTTTAAAAGGATTATCATACTGTCCCCAGTTTTCTCTTCTTTATGCTAAACCTAACTGATCCTTGTTCCATCTGTCCAGGAGCTGTGAATAGGCTGCTAGGAACATCTGCTGTTTTAGCTGCCTGTAGTTTCCTGGCTACCAGAAGCCTTCAGAAAAGTTGTTCTAGCTGTTGATGCTTCAGTTGGACAACAGAGATTCTCTGACCTCTGTTTCTAGAGGGGAAGCTAGGCCTATCTCTCAGAACTTCCCATGAAGTCCCTTGCCATGACACTGCAATACTATCATCACTTCAGTGCAAAGCTTCCAGGGCAGAGGCTATATGGGGGACGCTGATGGGGGTTGGAAATACCATTTGCCTCTTGGACAAGAGAGGACATGCAACCTATAGAGATATTCTCATCCAGCTGCAATTTATATTCGGCCTCTCTTCATGGAGTTGAAATCATGTCTATTTGAACACTTCCCACTCCCTGAAAACCTTCAGTATCACAATCAGCTGGTTGTATTACATGCCAAGGCAGAAGATATAAAATAGATGCTGTCTGATAAAATGGGCTTGTGGCATTGATGGTGCTACCAAAGAGGTGACTCAAAAAGGCTTTGCCCCTTGAAAAGCTCCCAGGAAAACCATGAAGGCATTGTTCTATCAGATATGTTACCATAGTTATGAATCACTGTCTGGCTGATGCTTAAGCTCTGGGGGGGCTGAAAGTGATGCTACTTCAGTACTTACAAATCAGGGATGATATCGGCCTGAAGGTGAGCTAAAAAAAAGGAGAACCACTCATTGTCTGATACCAGTCCCTTCCTCTAGCGATCTCCATTACAAAGGTACCTCCTTGAACTAAGAATCTGCCCTTTGGCCTACTGGAGTTGCTCTTTAATATAAGATCAACCAAAAATAAAACCCATATCCCTCATGTGAATGAAGGACCTCATTTGAGTAAGTCTTTGTATGTCTTAATATGTATTTTAATATAGTACCTTGATTCATGAAATCATTACAACAAAACATTAACTAAAATTAAAAAATACACACCCACAAGGTATTTCAATGAAAATTGTCCAATAATCTGGATTTAAGTCTTTTTCCTGCTTGCTAGAACACACAGAACAAAATGCATTGCGATAAGTTATTTCGTCAATTTTCTCATACCATAAAGCCTGTTTAGTAAAACACATCTTTGTAATCTGTATCATGTAAAGACAGTTTAATTCACAGTAGTTAATTATAATTAAATCACTGTCCTTGATCTAGTAATTAAATAAGGCCTGATGCATCTTTGTTAACAGGCAACCCTTCCAATGTGTCCAAACTATGGGCAATTTCACACATGCTTGTAGATTGTACCAACAAGCTTACTGGGAGCCTCCTTTCTGCACACTGGTGCTCCCTAAGGGAGGCCTTACCGCTTGCTAGCAGGCTACATCCCTCATCTTTAAATAGGCCTACCAATGAACCAGGGGATACACTGGGCCACGGAGGTGTGCAGACAACATACCTCTGTGTTCCAATATCCCAAGGGACCCATTGCACCAGCACATCAAGGTGCACCACCACAATGGGTCCCCACAATGCGATGAATTTCAGAGTGGTTAGTGGCAGAAACAAGCCACCTCCGTGCAGATGTCCTTGTGCCATGGTAGAAGCCATCCTATCCTGGGAGGGTCTGGACTACTTGGTCCACTCTAGCGAAGGCAAGTGTAGAAAGGTCCTACGTTTTAACCTGAACCGTTCCGTCAACAAAATGTATGAAATGGTGCTGAGCTGTTGGTTATGACAGAAGAGAACCTTATTTCCCAAACCTGGTTATGAGGATTTTGGCTACCACATCACAGCATACAACATAATAAAAGAGTTATTCAGATGCTTTAAGCTTAAAAAAAAATAGAAAAATAAAGAATCAGAAATTCCTGAAGCAATGTCAACCCTTTACTGGTTATCATCTTTGTGGATAAGTATTTAAATTAAAATAGGGTAACCAAATCCACAGAGATACTCTTTTCTAATTACATTTCAATGTTTGAACTGGACTAATATCCCCCCCTTCACCTCCTCCTCCTCATTATTTCAATAATATTAGGGATGCTGTCTGTTCTTCATTCATTTGCGCATGTATAAGAATTTTCTCCCACACACACACACTTGCTCTATATCCTCCTCACCTCAAACAAATTCCTGCTGGGATACCAAGCAGCTCAGAAGAGTCATTTCTCAATCTGTGCAGTTCTATATTAAGAAACATGTGTACCTCAGTGCATGGCTCTGCCTTGAATTTCAATCTGACAAGTAATGCAGCATACTGTCAGAATAATTCTGTACAATTCTGATGGCCAAGACAATGTTCTTTTGTTGTCTTAGCTTACTGAACAAATAATTCAAAAACTATTTTAAATTGCAGGATTAAGAAAGGCTAGCACTGCAAAGTGTTTCCAACTGTCCTTCAGCAGACCAGCAGTGCTATGAAATTCTCTTTTACTTGTGTGTTTTTTGAGATTTTAAGCCTGAAGGCAGGGACTTTTTTAACATTGTGTATTGGAAGGCACTCCGAGAGCCTTTTTAGGCTTAAGGGCAGCATATTTATTGATTTGCATTTTTCTCCTGATCTATACACAAAGGTCTCAGTTATAACCATAAAAACAAAACATACAGTGCGTGAAGGTGGGGAGACCGCTCTGCCCTCAGCCAAAGGCCAGGATAAATAGGCATGCACTGTCAGACCACTTAAGTGGCAGGAGGTGCCTTAGCTTAAGAGGCTTCCCCGACTTGACTGCTTTCTGGCAATCTGCCTTACCAAGAAGTTCTGTCTCCCTGCACAGACCCAGCAGACCCTCCAGTTACCCATGGGTCATGTCACTGTGGCAGGTGTTGTTCGTCTCACATTGGCATTTACACAGCTTTGATGGGCTCCTGGGCTGCTAGTGATTCTCCCCAGGTGCTTTGGCTCCTGGGGAGTCAAGAATGGCTGCTCTGCATGCCCAGTCAGAGGCATCTTGGCCATGGAATGGAGACACAATCATAAGTAAAGCAAATAAATAAAATGAAAGCCCAGGATGGTAAATACCTTTCTCTTCTCTCTCGTTATGCAAATGTATACAAAATCCCATAGTTTTCTTTGTATTATATCCGGGAAATTCAGATCGGATTTTTGGGAACATTGCAGGAAAACTGCCTTTCAGCAGTTTTGCTCAGCTAATTATGTTCATTATGTAATTGGAGCAATTTGGAATTTATCTGTGAGCCACTCTGGGGGCCATAAATGCATGAACCGAACAGGCTTTTGATTTGAAAATCTAGAATTAGGCAGGCAGACAGGCACAAAGACATAGGCATTCTTATTGGTCTTACTCCCTAAGTAGCATAATATCATAATAAGGTAATATATGAATCTTTTAAGCTAAAGAATAGCAGTATACTTCAAATAAGGCATCTATTCATCTGTGGCAGAGATGGTTTATCTTTGTTCCTCCAAATGCTGTAAACTACATCTGCCACAAGAGCTAGTTAGTCTGGTTAAAGACAGGGCACAGTAGATGTACAGGGTCTGTAGAGCTATGGTTTGACATGGGCCCTTTCTACACTTAGCTTAAATCCAGAATAGGAAACAGTCCAAGGAGCTACTTTCCACATGCTAGGGAGGAATTCAGGAAGTCCTGCCCAACATTAGTACATTCTGCTTTTGTTGGACAAAGCTATGGATAAGGATAGGGTGCCAAAATGGTATCCTACCCCAGTCAAGTGGAGGACCTGTTTAAAGAGGGCCATAACTAGAGCAGGGCTTTGTATTTTGGATTACAAAATACATGCACACAGCATGCCACCATAGACTATGAAAGTGTTGGTGGTTTGGAGGCACAACAGGGAGTACTATCATAAGTGGTGTTCTAAGTTAGCCCATGCTGAAAAAATCCCACACAAAAACTGCCTTCAAAGGCTGCGCTCAGCCTTTGAAGCAGGCACTCAGACCAAGGCTGTGACACGCTGTCTGAAGATGGACAGCCACTGGAGCAAGCTACTGCTAGCTCCCTTCAGCATGGCCTGCATCCACTGGGCCACACTACACGGACTAGAATAGACCATGCGGGTCAGAAATTACTGTATCTATGATACACAAATACATTTTTCTAGTTTCCACTAGGTGCTTTTGTATGATCATTTAAATATTTACAGTGCGTAGAAGTTCCATGATTACAAAAGTTATATAAAACACAACAGGTTTTCATAGAATGTTAGGTGTTTAGAAAACACTGGTTATGAATACCCAAGAAATAAATGAAATAAAAAAGTCTTACATTAAGCTGCAAGTCATCTGTCCATTGGCCAATCAGATGGTAGCCAGGGTTGCTGGTATTTGTTGTTTGGTATTGAAAGATGTCATAACGTCCTGGGGCATCACCATTCTTATTAAACATCACTGGAGTGCCAGCACTACCTGAGTAAAGAAGTCAACCAAAGGAGAGGAAGAAAAGGCCAACACATTAAAATACTCATTTCATGTTTTCTATGATGGTAGAAAGTAATTAGACTTGAATTCCAACTCAGACAACCATCTTCTACTGCTGTATGTTTTGGATGGGTCATTTTTTTCCGGCTGCTACTTCTTTTTTCTTTTGCATTTTGATTAATTGTTGCAACTCATTTCTCTACACACTATCAATGGACATTGAAGACATGAAATATTTTTTCCTCCAAAAAACATTACACCTGCTTCACCCTGCCAACAGAAAATAGTTCTGTTCGTATGAATCTTAACTAATATCCAGATTTATTTTTTAGGTGGAATATGTAGACATTCCTGTTTTCAATGTTCATCTAGAACAGTGGTTCTCAACCTGGGGGTCGGGACCCCTTTGGGGGTCAAACTACCCTTTCAGAGGGGTCGCGATGAGTCTCTCACCGCCCTTCCCTCCCACCTCCCAGCTGCTCTGCCCCCATGGCTGAGGGTCTCCACAACATGAGAAACTCCATTAAGGGGACGCGGCATTAAGAAAGGTTGAGAACCGCTGATCTAGAATGAAAAAGGAAAAAAATAGCAGCAAGAACCACACAGATGACAGTGGTGAGCAGGGAGCTTTTACTAATTTATCCTGGCATTCACCTTGCTTTAAACTTTTGCTTAAAATGCAGATACACTGAGCAATGAGGAGGCAAAGAAGAATGCTTATTTGTTGGTGACTAGTCAGAAACATAGTGCTTCTTGTGGCTACTTTAGATCAAAAGAAATACAATCCATGGGTAGGGGTGTTCAAGCTGCAGCCCAGACAATTGCAGAGTACAATAAGTGGCAGCTCCTCACCCACCATGCATTTGGTTTATGCCCTTTTTTTGAATTTAGGGCAAAGGTTAAGGTAAGACAACTCCACAGCTCTGAAAGATATTTCTATAGTTGCCAGCGCCATGGGAACTTCCAAAACAAACTCCAAAGCAGTGTACAAGGCAACAGAGCTTCTTTCTGCATCCCTCTCCTGACTACAGTATTCTGCAAAGACTGCAAAGAGCACCTCAGAAGGCAAAAGAGACTTTGCCATTTGTCTCTGATGTTTCAGAAGTACTGCAAATGCAGCTGTGAGCTGAACATGCATGTCTGCTATTAGAGCCATCCAGTCTTCACATTTCCAGCAGTTTTTCTTTACCTATTCTTCTGCAACATTTGGCAGGTTGTAGTTTGAATATTCCTGCTTTATCACTGAAATCTTTAAAAAGACAAAGAACTAGAATCAAGGGCATAATTAGCATTATAGATTTTTTTATTGGACACACATGCCATGTCCCCATGCAAGCAATTTGCTGCGGGAGTGGCTTGCTTTTGACCGAGTGCGGGACTGAAACTGAATCTTGCCCGTCTCCATGCCATTACTGCTAACACGGGGTGTATTTGGATACAGCCGTCCCCATGCAGACTGCGCTAAACCCCAGGCATGGGGGAACAGCTCCCCCTCCTCTCCGCCCCCTCTATCCTGACTGGAAGGAGGATTGATATCACCCCCACCCCTGTGCTGCCCACTGCAAATGCCGCATCGCGCCCACCATAGTGGCACAGAGAAGCCAGGACGGAATGGCAAAAATAATAATTAAAAAAACCCACAGCTCAGGGTAGGAATGGCGAGCACAGGACATGAAACCCCACCTCCCAATGACGCGAGCACCAATCTCCTCCCCAGATAGCCCAGGACCATCCCCATGTGCAGGTTCGGCTCACAAAGCAATGTTTGATCGATTTGGTCCGCGGAAATTGGACCAAATCTGAAATGCATGGGGACGCCCCTTCCCAAATCTGATTTGTTTCTATGTTGTTTCTGAATTTTAGTTCATTTTTGCTAAGTTCAGTTGCTTTTTTTTTAAACCAAACTTTGAAAGTTGCTAGGCTGCTAATTATTTTGAGCTTGTCCACAATTACATGCAGTGTTCTGAGATCTATCATACCCCATCACTCTAACTTGCAGAAGTTTCTAGGTGGTGTTGCAATGCCGCCACCACCAAGACTTTACATCTTTTTTTCATTTACAGGACTGCCAGACCCAGGAGACAAATGGCAAATTTCAGTGCAAACAGTCACCAATCAGCAGGCGAGAAAGGAAGTTGCAAGAAAGATTTGCATCCGGGTCAAGGGATGTGGGCACGATTCCAGTTAGAATTGATCCTGGGGACTCCCTAGCACTGGCTCTTCTCCCTTACTGTGACCCAAGTTGCTGCTTTCATTGTAGAACAGGATGGGTTACAAGTTTTAAAAATACAAATTACAACCAATATATATTAAAAATAATAATATCCATTAAAAACATTTAGGAAATAAAACATATTTAAAAGAGCATATTAAATATTAAAATACTATATTCTTTCTTTCTTTCTTTCTTTCATTCTTTCTCTCTCTTTTTGTCTCCAGACATAAGAATCCTCTAGTATTTAAGCCTAAAATAGTCCATAATAAGGCAAAAGTCTGTAACTTTCTCAATAACAAATTTCAGTAAAAAAACATACACAGTATGTATCATTCTTGGCTGTACTGGCTGCATGTTATCAATGGCAATATAGCAATGTCTTCTGTCAGACATTCACTGCTGCTCAGTTCATTTCAATGGCACTGCAGGGGGTTGGCTGAGTCTGTGGCTAACTGTTTTGACATGTTTTTGAATAAACTGTTTTAAATAATTGAAATCATGCTTTATTTTCCAGAAATAAGTACCTTTTCTCTATTTGACCTAGTTGGCTCTTATTTTTCAAATATGTAGTTGGATATCTGCTTATTTGCAAACATGAAAATGAAAAAAAAATCCTAACACCTTTTTCTTAGCTTTTACTCTTTCATATTTGAAAACCTGTACATAGAGGAACAAGCATGGTTGAAGGAAAGTCAGTATGGTGTCTGCAAAGGTAAATCATGCCTTACCAACTTGTTGGAATTCTTTAAGAGTGTCAATAAACACATGGATAAAGGGGAACCAGTTGACATTATGTGGACTTTCAGAAGGCTTTCAACAAATTCCCACATCAAAGGCTACTTGTCAGCCATGGAATAAGAGGACTAGTTCTGTCCTGGATTAGTGGCTGGCTTAAGGATAGGAAGTAGAGAGTAACAATAAATTGCCAATTATCAGGATGGATAGAGGTGAAAAGTGGGGTCCCCCAAGGTTCATTATTGGGACCAGTGATTTTTAATTTATTCATCAATGACCTGGAACAGGAGTCCCAACCTTTTTTGCACCAGGGACCGACTTCCTTTTCCACGGTGGGGTGGGGGCGCGGGTGGGGCGTGACAGGGCAGTGCAGTGCAGCGCAGCTTGTTGCGGCAGCACCATGGACCAGCAAAAGAACCCCTGGGGCCCAGTGCCAGTCCGCGGAAACCCCTGATCTAGAAGAACAGGTACATAGTAAAGTTTGCTGGTGTTACTAAATTATTCAGGATAGTAAAAACTGAGATTGTGTAAAGCTCCAGAGGAATCTCTTGGCATCGGGTAAATGGGCAACCAACTGGCAAATGTGTTTCAGTCTTAATAAGTGCAAAGTAATGCACATTGGGGGCAAGAATCCTAATTATATCTATAAACTGATGGGGGGTGAGCTTTCTGCAACGCACCAGGAAAGGGATTTTGGGGTTCTGGTGGACAGCTCAATGAAGATGTAATCCAGTGCAGCAGCAAAGAAAAGCTAATTCAGTGCTAGGAATAATTAGGAAGGGAATAGAAAACAAGTCAGCAAGTGTCTTTTTGCCTCTTTATAAATCTATGGTGAGGCCACATTTGGAATATTGTGTACAATTCTGGCCACCACACCTCAAAAAGGATATTGTGGAATTAGAAAAGGTGAAGAAAAGGGCAACCAAAATGATTAAGGGGCTGGAACACCTCCCTTACAAAATCAGACTGCAATGTCTGGGGATCTTCAGCCTTTAATCTTGACATTTAAGAGATGTCTTAGTTGAAGTATATAAAATCATGCATGGTACAGAAATAGAAATATATATATATTTTCTCTATTGTACAATACTAGAACCAGGGGGACACTCTATGAAGTTAATGAGTAGGAAAGTGAAATCAAACAAGGGGAAGTGTTTCTTCACCCAGAGGGTCATTGGTCTTTGGAATCTGCTGCCAGGTGGTAACAACAAATCCTAGATAGCTTTAAGAATGGGTTAAACAAATTCATGGATGGCAGGTGTATCAATGGCTACTAGAATGGATGCCTAGGTACATCCTCCAGGCAACCAGTACTCCTCCAAAAGGCATTTGATGAGATTCAAGAGAAGGTGAAGGTTTTGCCCTTGTCTTCTGCCTCAGATGGCCATAAACAATTGGTGGGCCACTATGTGGGGCAGAATGCAAGACTAGATGGGCTGTGACCTGATTCAGGAGGGCGCTGCCTTTCCTCGATGACAGCAGGCACTTCCTTCTATGCACACCAAGCACTTAAGTTTGCCATTTGTCTCCTGAAAAGAGGCAGGCGAGGAACTTGCCAGAGAACACAATTTCACAACCTGTTCCTCAAGCACTTTGGGTGGTCAATGTGCTCTTAGCGGCAGGGACTTCATGGCAACAAATGTGGAAACTCCACATTGCAGATGGCCATTTTTAAAGCAGATTGGAATCGACCTAAAGGCCATATGCACATGGAACAGGCTATTCGTAGTTGTGGGTCAGATTGCAGGCAGCCTCCTTTAAGGACTGTCCAGATATAAATTAAACACACGAAGCTTAGTTACTGCAACAAAGTTACTGCAACATAAAGAAGGGAGTATTCTTCCAATACTTCAAAGCAGCAGGGAGGGTGCTTCCAACTACATGGTCAGCCCCTTCCTCTCTGAGAGGTCTGCTGCCACTCTGTGAGGCCTACTGCTTGTTGGGCAAGAGCGAACTCTTGTGAGATTTTTCCCAGACACCAGAAATGGCCAATTCCACTCAGGAGCATACTGCATGCAAACTATGCGTGGAGCACAATTTCATGCTCCACTTACCTTGACCATCCACACCTCTATGGTAAAGCCCATCCACACCTCTATGGTCAAGGTAGACTTACCTTGATTATCCACACTTCTATGGTGTTTGGCAGGTCATCTGAGATGCCACACAAGCATGCTGGCACCTCAAATGACCCTGAAACCTGAGTGCACATGTGTAGCCCATCACCGCCATTGTGGTTGTGATGTGCTACACATGTGCTCTATGCATGTGAAGATGGCAATGCCTGGACACGTGTCTGCACTTCAGGTAGGTTTGCAGATGCACAGGTGGAGAGGAGGAGGAGGAGGAGGAGGAGAAACAACAAGTTGGCTTTTCTACTCCACTTTTCTCACCCTTTTAAGGGGACTCAAAGCGGCTGACAAAGCTTTCTGTTATTCTCCCAACAACAGAAACTATGTGAGGTAGATGGGGATGTGAGAGCTCAGGAGAGAGCTGTGACTAGTGGAAGGTCACCCAACTGGCTTTGTGGAAGAATGTGGAGTCAAACCCGAGATAACAGTCTGGCTCCCTAAGCACTAGACCAAACTGGCTCATGAATATGAATGCTAGTGCACACCAGTGGAAGTGCACTATTCCTGTCTCCTGGATGGGACAGGAAATGCAGAAAGGCCATTGAAGTTCCCAGCCAAGGCTTTTTCACTGGCAGCTCCAGGATAAGTCTACCACAGGAGCAGGATATGGTGTCATTTTCGTCCTGTATCCCATTTGATTCCTTCATTCACTGCAGACTGAGCACACTAGTGGGGCCAGGCCTCTGCTAGGCCACCCCAACATGCAGATGTTATGGGCCTTGGACATCCCGTGGGCCAATATATCGAACAGTGTGGAAACAATGTTGGCTAAGCACATGTAAACTGCCAAAGGTAATGCTAGTTAAACTTTCTCTTTTTGAGAGCTTGATCATGCATTTTGTCAAACAGTTGTGCCAAGGACTGGGTCTAGTATATTTCATTGTAAAAAGCAAGCTTGCTCTTGTCCTCCCTAATAGGCTGCAGTCTGTTCATTCCCTCTTCAGATTATCATTTATCTAAAGATCAGAAAATGGGAGAAATATTTTAGGTGTGCTGAAGTGATAACTTCGACAGGAATACTCAGGAGACTAGACTGAATAAGAGTGTAATAAAGAGGATAGGATTACATTGGTCCTTCAGTGAATACCTAGCTTAATCTGTTGTCAAAAACATGTGTGAAACCTATCAGTCTATTTTAACAAGTGATTAAAATGAGAGGTAGTTTTATATTGTTTAAAACTGACAAAACATTTTGTCAGGTTATGTGCCTTAAAAAACAGCCTATATCCATTTTACATAAACAAACACAATTATGACAACTGTTAAATTAGAAAATTATCACAGAATTATATGGTTGGAAGGGATCCCTAGGGTCATTGGGTCCCCCCCCCCTGCCCCGCTCAATGCACATTTCTTAATTACTTGGATATTTGTTCTTCACTTGTCTATCCTTTATTTTTGCTACAAGCAAATCTGTCATCTTCTGTGACACCATAAAGCACAGATTATGGTCAATATGTTCCCCTAACTAAAAGGATATTAGGATTAGAAAAAGTTGACTCAAGCTGAATTTTGGTGATGGGTGAATGAACATGTACTCACCGTTAAAGTTGACACTGCGGATATATTTCAGTAACTTTTTTCCTCCCGCATGCTCCATTTCTGGGCAGACCCCAGAATAATCATTGCACAGATCTTTGTTCATCTGATGCAGGGCGTGAGCCATGGCATAAACAGCATCGATCACAAACTGAACTCTGCCCTCCTGTTCATAGTGGGAATCTTTTCCGATTCTCTCCTGCCCTGCACAGTTAAGGAAATATGCACAAAGAGAACAAGGCTGCAGATGAACAGAATTATTTCAGTCATAAAAATTGCAAGTTCTTTTGCAGAAGTGCTGATAGCAAAGTGAATTTTTTTTTCTTTTTGATGTTCCAGCGTACAAAAACACATTACAGTGACTCAGGCAATTTCAAGGAAAACTAATTAAATCAATGTAGACTGCTATTGAGTTAGGAGACTCAGACTTGTTTTTACTCCACAATACAGCCTGAATTTCATATTGTTTCAATAATTTACTACTCAAATCCTTTTAAGAAGGACTGTAAACAACAAATAATCTGCCTTTTTAAAAACACATTTGCTACTTTAAATTCTCTTCCTAATTGAGCAGGAAAAAAACTCATGCAAAATTGAAGAAGGGAAGAATGTAGCTTGATTAATCCTTATCAGGATGGATGGGGTAACTTAATACCCCAGCTGTATGAAAGTGTTGTTGGGTTTTTTTGTTTGTTTATTTTGTGTTCTGCATCTAATTTGAAAAATATGATATGTACTTCAGTTTCAGAGCACAGACACATAGAGCAAAACAAGCAGCTCAAAGACACCTTAGAGATGGTAGTGTATGGCACTGGAGTTCTCACCCCATCTGTAATCCACCTTTTCTGAACTAGAATGTTGGGAGGGGGGGCAGACTGGCATGTGGACAATCCAACCTGTCAACTATTTCCTAAATTGTATTTCACAGAAGTGCTTAAACAAAACAAAACAGCTTTGTTTGCATATAGCCAGAGAGTGTAGCCATGTTGAATTCTGGCCAATCCCATTCAGGATTTGACTACAGGAATTGAAACCAAGAGGGAAACGAGGGCCCTTTCTGCACCGGGCCTTATTCCAAATTATATCCCGAAATATGGATTTCCTATAGGCATGCTAGCACAGATTACAGCAGACTCTACTCGGAATCTGCCAGAGTCTGCACCAGCACACGGATGAAGGTTTCTGTTCTAGGATATAATCTGGAACAGAACAGGCAAAGTAATACCATGTAGACTTAAAAGGGAATGTTCTCTGAGGGGTTGGTTCCCATCCTCTGGTAACTGCTACTTTTGGAGTACTAATACTCTGGCAAAGTCAGCCATGCCAAAATACCTTTGAAGGATGCTACACACTGACAGAAGGATGGAAGATTCAAGCATTTCAACTGAGTGCTCTCAGCCTGTTCAAAGTACTTCTCAGCTTGCATAAGGGTCACCATCTACCTGTGATGGTTTAATAGCATTAGTCACTGCAGCTGAGGAATAGAATATCTATCTACAGCAGTAAGTCAGCTATCTCTTTACTGAACCTTCCCCATCTCAGCCCTTCTCTGCATTGAAACATGACCACAGCTACATTCCTAATATTCACAATGAAATTGATTGACCTGTGATGGGACTCTGGGTTGAAATACATGAAGGAAGGAAGACTATGGTAGGAGCCTATTATTAACGATCCAACACAGAAAATGTTTGTGGATTGAACATCCCCCAAAAAAGACACAAGTGCAAAACAAGCATAAATGAAAAGTCCATGCCATATCCTCTAATCATATATGAGTAAAGCTGTATAACTAGAATGTCCCTCATTGGTGTCTCCTCTGCATCTCCTGATGAAGTAGGCCAGGTACTTTGAAGAGGCTTGGGAAGATCAGAATGACATCGTAGTTTAATGATAGAAAATTCTTCTTTTTCTTTCTTTTTTTAAATATGGAACGCTTAATGAATTTTTGTGTCATCCTTGTTCAGGGGCCATGCTAATCTTCTCTGTATCATTCCAGTTTTAATATATGTGCTACCAAAGTGGTAGTGAAGAAGAAGAAGAAGAAGAGCTGGTTTTTCTACTCCACTTTTCCCACCCAAAGTGGCTCACAAAGCTTCCTACTCTTCTCCCCAAAACATTACAGCCTGTGAAGTGGGTGGGGCTGTGAGAGCTCAGCAGAGAGCTGTGACTAGCCCAAGATCACCCAGCTGGCATCATCAAGTAGTGAGGAATCAAAACTAGTATTCCGAGATAAGAGTCCAGCTCCCTAACCACTAGACCAAACTTGCTCACTTATTCTTTTTGTTTTATCCCCTCTACAATTTATAGTTCATGAAGTTAGCTATTTAATAAATGCTTGTATATGAGGTCTTATTATAAAGTTTGGGGAAATTATCATACTTCTCTTCAGATACTTGAGGGAAAGTCAGAAGAGTCATGGGGCCTTTCTGCACTTATTTTTGGCATATATCCTGATATTGGACACTGCTATCCAGATGCTTGTGTAGCTCATGGCAGGCTCCAGGAGTGACCTGCCATGATCTACATTAGCATGCAAATAAGAGACCCCTGTCCCAAGATACATTCCAGAATAAGGGCAAGTGCAGAAAGGGCCATGATCTAGTCTCTAATATGTTTCAGCTCAAGTCGTGTAACAACTGAGGCTGCATCCACATGGGAACTTTAAAGCGTTCCCCAGCTGGCACAGAAGTGGGGCTGGCTTCTTGGCCAACACACCAACCCTGGGAGTTGTTTTACCAGTAGGGTTATTGGAGCAGTTGTCAGGCCCAAAAGCATCTTCTTCCCATTGTATAGAATGATGGTGAAAGGGCGAAGCTCTCTTTGCAATTTCTGGAAGAGGTCAGTTTCATAACAGAACTAAACTTGTCACATTCAGGACCATTTCAAATTGGCACGAAAGGGTCCTACCCTGAAACCTCATTTCACTCTTCCCCATAAAGCCAGCTGGGAGGGCTAGTCACAGTTCTCTTTTGAGCTCTCACAGCCCCACCTACCTCACAGGGTGTTCTGTTGTTGGGAGAATAGAAAAGCTTTGTCAGCTGCTTTGAGTCCCCTTAAATGGGTGAGAAAAGTGGGGTAGAAAGGCCAAACCTTCTTCATTCTGCAGTTTCAATGCTTTGGGGTTTGTCAGATTTTCACATTTGTTTGCTGTGCCTCTAGTAGGCATAGCTTTGCTGTCAGCTGGCTGAATCCTTCCCTGAATTAAATTACAACAATGCAGGTTTTCCTTAAAAATCAGAAGAGTTGTTCTTATCTTGAATGGAGCCCTTTCTGTACTAGCCTTTATATCAGATTATATTCCTAAATAAGGACCTTACAACTGCATATTGGTACAGACTACAGCATCCGCCTTTGCAGAAAGGCCCATAGATTCTAGCATGGGCTGGCTGGCAGCTGCCTTGCAGATTCTAAAAATAATTGTTGTTGCTGTTCAGTTTTAATTTAAGCAAACTATCAGAATCCTCTGGTTTCTTACTAAGATCCTTTGACCCTCAATATACTTAATATGAAATGCCCATTTTAAAATCAAGGTCAAACACATGGCTTGTATAAGAATACAGTCCAACACAGTCAACAAAGGATTTGCCTTGAGTTAGGCCTTTTCTACACTGGGCATTATTCTGCAGTATATTTTTGCAACATACTGTAAGTAAGAATCAATTATTTATTCCAGTGTATTTGGACATTCCAGAATTAAGCCTGAGTACTCTGGAATATCCATGCTTTTTTCCAGAATATCAAAATATAATGGAATAGTAAGCATGTCTAGGTTCACCAATACTGATATCCTGGGGGTTTGCCTCTATATCCTAGGACTATGTTGGGATTGCCCTGGATATGTGTGGCAATCCTAATATATTCCCAGGTTTTAAAGGTTGCCCGATATAGCCTTAAATATAGCAAGAAAGTTATTTAATTTCCTTCAGTTTCTGCAGTGATGCCTAAAAGTATTAAGCTGCAGGGATCTATTTAAGTAGGTGTTATGATTAAGATATTGGGTTAAAACTCAATTATTATTCACAACAGGAGTAGCTATGATTAATTCCTCTCAACTAATCCAAGTGAGTGAAAAATGGCCTGAGCTTTGACAATTTATCAGCTGTATTGTTGCAGTTGCTATTGATGATGATGATGATGACGATGATGATGATGTAAAAACAGCAGTTACACACAGCAAACAAGATCACTATGCTGGATTTCGTATTATATCACTAGTTGGGCACTTCCCAAGCACCTAGGACTGCGTGATGTATCGGCGAATTATGCGAGCAGACCCCAGTAAAGTGGCTTTTTGTAGTTGGCAGATGGATATCTTGTCAATGCCAATTTTTTTTTATTATTATTATTATTATTATTATTATTATTATTATTATTATTATTATTATTATTATTATTAAAACAGATGTATAAAAACAGTATAAAAAATAAAACAAATTTAAAAATAGTTTTAAAAATACAAAAAAGTTAAAAACATCAGTGATTTTCAGTGAGGGGAAGTGTGGGGAACATTTAACCAAAGGCCTGCGTGAATAGGAACGTTTTCACCGTCTTCCTGAATAAGAACAAAGAAGGGGCCTGACGCACCTCTATGCAAATCTATGGGGAAAATGTCATGTAGCCGGAATTATTTAAGCCAGGGGAAGGGGAGGATAAAAAGCTTTGATGAGGAAGCAGGTTGGCATGGTTTCAACAAAAGAATGTCCTCCCTTTCAGACCTTAGAGATTATTAATAGATTCACAGTTTCCAGTATAATGCAATCCCTGCAACCATATCCCAGTGCTCTTTCTCAAAATGACATAACAGGGCAGGGTAAATTTGTTCCAGTTAGCTTATACCTAGATCGGCTGTTGTATTTTTGCTCTCTGTGTTATGGCCTTATTAGATATTGTGGGTTTTGGTTGGATTGGGCTACTGCCTGGTCAGCCTATTACTTTCAGTGTTATTGTTGCTTTTATGCATTAGTTATTTTTTATCAGCTACCTCATGTCATTTATGAAGTAAGCAGAATATAAATATACAAAGAAATAAAATAACTAACCAGAAAAATGCCAGCCTTCACAATGGAAGGGATAATGAATAGCATTCATCAAAATTTTATAATGTATCAGTTATGCTTAACTTATAAATACATAATTTAGAGCACATGGAACAGTTAACTATTAGGGTGTTTTCCCATTTTCGGTAATCCATCCTCCTGGTAGATCCATCACTATCTGGGATGGATGTGAGGGAACCCCGCCTATCCGCACACATGCGGGGAGGACAGATTGTGGAGATGGATTGGAGTGGGTGCTGTGTGGATGCAACAGCACCCATTCCAATCAATCCTCTGGCAAGCGGAAGACCCTCCCCTGGCCTCCCTGACTGGCTCCCTTGGAGCCAGGGATGGGGAGGCTGTTGGATGGCTTCTCTGGGGTCTCGCTCACCCCAGAAGCTGAGATCGTGACTTCTAGGGCAAGGGGGAACCGCACCATACACCCCGCAATCCACCCCTGGTCGCACACGCATTTGTGGCCTTACCTGTAGGCTGCCAGGATGATTCAGCCACCCTCCTGGCTTCACTGGACCATCTGCAGGGAGGCTGGAGTGAGGGGCCAAGCTGTCAGAGAGGGAGAGTGTGCAAATGCTTTCCCTCTGTGACAGCTTGGAATGAACTGGGACACACATCCTTGGTAAAGCAGCCTCCTGGGGGAGGGGATCGGGCAGCGGCAGAGTTGCCACCTAGATTCCCCCTGCCCCAGGAGGCCACCCTGTTGCTGGGGAGAAGGCGGCAGCGGCAAGGAGGTAGCTGCCATCCATGCCCCCTCCCCATCCGGGGGTGGGGGTTGGAGATGGCAGCGGTGACAACAGCAGCCTCTTTCACCCCATGTGGCTGGGGTGAAGGGGGCTGCTGTTGGAGGAAGTGATGAAGGGACAAGGCTGCCGCTTCTGCCTCTCCTCCCCTCCAGCAGTTGGGGATCCATGGCAAGCAAAGGCAAATTCCTGCTGCCACTTGCCATGGCTGCCCCATCGCTGGAGAGCAGCAAAGGGACTTTGATGACAGGCAGAGGAGGAAGCAACCTCCACCCCCACCTGTCATCTGAAGCCCCACCGGCAAGCAGGGAAGGGCTTCAGAACCAGGCAGTCCTGCTTCCGCCCTTCCCAAAACGGCGGGTGCCAGGAATCCGGCTCTTCCCCGGACGATTTGCGGAAGCTTCCTGCTTCTGCACACATTCAGGGGGAGTGACACATGTAAGACCTGATTTTTCAGGTCTTACATTTAATCTAGATTTCGGCGGCAAATCTGGTTAAAAAACCAGTCATGCACCCCAAAATGTGGGCATGGCTTCCGCAAAGGGTCTAATAAGGTCCCCAATGTGGAAGCCATTTAAGGTAAGTGTCCTTAATCTTATCTTAGGGGCTGGTAAACCGGTTTCCGCGGTTTACACCATTAGCTTTTATGCCTTCCTTAATCATTTGTAAGGTATAATTACAAAGGATTTTCACATAGTATAGATAGCTTTATCCACCCAGTACCTATTTAATCAGTATTATTTGGATAAACTGGAATAAAGCACAGATAATCCAGAATGTCTGGTGAGGTTATGCTGGTGAGGTTTAAAGGTCCAGGTGAGGGTCCCTTTACACCACACCAGTGCACTGAAAAAAAAAGCTCCTAATGCGCTCGCTGGTCTATGGTATTGGCCAGTGCGGAATCACCCTCTGTCTTCTAGGTTTAATACCAACAACACAGTGCTGGAATTAGTGTTCATATTCAAACTTTCAGTTTAATAATAACATGATGAAGGAATCTTTTTTGGTTGTGCTGCCCTGTGAATTAAGGATTGAATTACCTGGCCTTAGCTTGTCTATAATGAAATTAAGAGCATTACCAGGCAGACATGAAGGCAAGCAGTAACATCAGCACATCTGCCTACAGTTTAAGCAAAATAAGTCAGAAAACCTTATTCATTCTTTGGCTTACATAAAGAATGGTCTCATATACTTTGAAGAATGCAAGTGGATAAAGAAGTCTATTACTGTACTTTTGTAACAGCTGTGGAAGGGGTGAAAAGAAGACACAGGAGTAAACAAATAAAAATGGATGCAGGTTACTTTAAGATTTATATTGAGAATGAGTTTTAGGGGCAGTTTGCACTTAACTTCAATGGGAAACCATCCCACTGATGCTAAGTTCAGGGACAGTGGCTGGTGGCATGGAAGCTCTTAATGCACTTACTGGTAAGGAATATCATCAAGAGCAAAAAGGCCCTTTTCAAAAGGTCTTTTGTCATGAGTAAACTGGCCCAGGGGAAAGATGCAGAACGATACAAATTTTCCTGTTTTGGTTTAGCAGGAGGATCCATTTTGGTGACACACCAAGAGCGAATTCCCACAGCAAGCTTATTTCGAATTCAAAACGTTTTCAATCCTGGCAGACCCCACGTCAGTTTGGCTTAACACACTTTTCGCATGTTAAATTGGATTGAATGCGATTAAGTTAAAAGTAATGGGAACAGGCAAATTCGCGTTTGCATCCGGTTCTGTTATTTCGATTTTGGGAAACTGGATTAAGCTTTTAATGGGGATGCGGCCCAAGTTTCACTACCAGAATGGGTCCCCAGGGGCACTAAGGTGATAAGAGGGCTGTCCCAGAACAACCATCCCAATGTAGAAGCCTTGTTCAGAGACAGCTGGATCACTCCAGAAGAGACGTTTCTGCATTGGCTGTGGAAACCATTTTAACCCCCCCATTTAAGCCCCATAGAAGACACATTTAGATTTACCTTCTGCGCTGGAGACTTCTTCAGTGACCCTTCCTGGTGGCCACTTCCACATTTTGGCAAGCGAGATCCATTTCTAAAACGAGTCTCACTGCCGAAAAATGGACCTAAAATGAAGACCTAAAAAATTAGGTTTTCAATACGTCCCTTCGCCTGGATCCATGTGGAAGCTGGACACTTCAACACATGGCCAGGTGAAGGGATGGACGTCCCTGCGGCTGCCATCTTGGGGAGGGCGGAAGCAGACCGGTTTGCCTCCTTCTGCCCTCCCCCGCGTGCTGAATGCCACCGGAAACACGCAGTAACTGGCAGCTGCATGCGCCTGTCCCACGGCTCCGGGGACAGTGTCGGCAGCGCAGGAGGCTGGATGCCCTTTGGGATTGTGGAAACAGGAAACGGATTGGGTTTAATTTGGGATGACCAGAGCACTGCCATTTTTAATATAGCTATTAATATAGTTTTAATCAAGTAATACTAAAGAAAAGAGGAACCTTCTTTAAAATATAGAGCTGACCACAATTCGGCTGTCACAGCAAATTTATGATTAGTTCATGCAATGTGGGCGCATGGACTGGACAAACAGGAAACATGTGCAAGCTGGGAAAAAGTGGTACCATCGGTACTTTGTGACTGAACCTTGTCTAAAAGTAGATGCTTTGTATTTTGCAGTTGACAAACTGTTGTGAAATCATGGTCTATAAAAATGCACTGCATTTTGTATCAGATTAAGAGAACCTTTGGTTTCTCTTCAGTATCGATACTTTATTGAAAGCGCTACTGAAAGAAGGACCTTCTAGTACAGTGGTACCTCGACATACAAGTGCCTTGACATACAAGCGTTTTGAGATACAAGCCGCCGAGCGAGTGATATTTTGCTTTGAGATTAGAGCAAGATTTGAGATACGAGTATGTAAATACAGTACAGTACATAACAAAAACAACTGAGGTGGTGTTTTGGGAGCTGGAATGGATTAATGGGAAAACTACTTTGAGATACGAGCGATTTGACATAAGAGCAAGGTTACGGAACGAATTAAACTCGTATGTCAAGGTACCACTGTATGTTTTATTGTATACAATAAACAGAAGATCTAAATTGAAGCTGAACTGGTCTGAAATTTATTTAACAGGATGGTAGCACCCAGGTTCGTGTGTGGACCCAGGGAGGCCTCCTCAGATCCATCCCTATTTGGGATGGACCATCCAGAGGACTGCTCGCTGAGAAACGGATCTTCTTTGATCCGTTTCTCGGCAGCATATGTGGAAGCACCCCATGTCTAGCTGAAGCAGTCTGTGCCTAGTAAATGCAGAAATGGCCGGTTATTCTGTTCCCAAAATGTGGTAGCAATGTCAGTCCTTGCAGAATTCCATAAGCCTTAGGAAGCATTTGAGAAGGCACTCCCTTTGGCATAGGTGGCTATAATTAACTGCAGACCTGGCACCTGCAAGAGATCTCATTGGGAGCTCTTCACCATATGGGATCCATTCGGGTGAAAAAGGGTGTTCCTGAAAGCACACAAGGGCCAAACACTGAAGGCATTCAAAGGATAAAGAAAGGGCATTAAAATAGCCTCATTTCCTATTCACACTTTCCTTTTGTAACATGGGCTACAGCGGTCTGCCCATAGCAAGCCACCAAAGTGCACTACCACTGGAGGCATAGGGTGTAATGCAAAGCTGTGGTGTTGACTGATCTGGATCAGCACCTTTGGGGAAGATGGTGCTGATCCGGGCCATGCCTTCCTGTCAAGGTCCTTAGGCTGTTTCAGTACATAGGGGGACATTTAGCAATCCATCAGACTAGCAAAGCTTCACTATCTTGTATTAGCTGAGAGGGAGAAGGATCTAAAACACTACCAATCTTCTCTAGTACATAACCATTCCAGTGCAACCAAAATATTACAGCTTAAAATAAAGAAATAATTTCTGGCTCACAATAGCTCTCCTAAATGTGTGATGACAGTTAGCATTCATGCCTTATGGTATGACAAAATGGAACCAGAGAGCACTTTCATATTACAAATATGGTAAGTCTGCTGCTGAAAGATAAATGTATTTGATGTAGATCCTGGGAATATATGTATATCCATCCCCCAGAATGGCTGTCCCTGCGTTGTGTCATCTTGCATAGGGACATTCATGTCTTTTTCAAAGAGAAAGTGACATGATTCCTGTATCTGCTTCCTGAAGCCTTGTTTTTGTTCTTGATTCTCTTTCTTCAATTTAGTGCTACCTCACCTTAACAAAGCATATTACTCTTTGCTTTGGAAAAGTGACAAGTAAAAGCATAATGAGATCAAAAATTATTCTAAAATGTCACTGATAATAACTGGCTCCAGAGGGAACGGATATCGTGCTGTATACCACTAGGAGGCCTTTTAAACTGTTTTCCTTGCTTTCTCACAGACTGCCAAAGTATAGCACAGTTTCAGTCAAAGGACAAACAATATTAGTTACTAAACATTGTGTTTGATCATTTATATTTATTTGTTTGTTTGTTTAAATTTTATCCTGCCTCATACCCAAGGTTCTCAGGGTGGGTTACAACAGATAGAATGAACACATTGAAACAATAACATACAGTATTAAACTCATTAAAACCATAACAGTGCCTGGATATGGGAAGGTGAAGCTGTTCCTCTATTTAGCCAAAGGCTATGGAAAAGGGATTATCTTCCCAGCTTGTTTGTGTGGTTCACTACTGACCCGAGCACCAATTTGTTCAACAGTAAACTGATTAACAACAGAAAACTGGTTAATCAAACTAACAGTTGTTCATGTTCAATTTTGAACCGATCTGAAAACAAGAAATCTAAACTACTTGATTGAATCGTTCAGGTTAACAAGATGACAGGTTCAATTTGATAAGTTTTTTGTATATTCAAGCAATCAAATGTTTGGGTCAAAGAGACCATTCATGAACTAGTTGGTTTACTACAAACCATGAACCAACCAAACTAATTTGACACATATACGCACCAGAAGGTGGCTATGGGTTATCTCACTTCCATTATGAAATGTCATTCTAATTCTATCATCTGGACTAAAGAGCCTCAGTGGTTTGCATATGTTAGTGAAGATCTGTGACACCCCAGCCCTACTGCTCCAGTCCATCTGCATTACAAAGAGCATAGTTCCAACCGGGAAGTCCCTAGCTGGAACTATCAGTAAACCTGTTTAAACATGGAGCAGCAGGCTCTGGTCTGCTGAAGTTGTGCCTCTATGATCAGAACTACCAGGGGGACTCATTTCCACAGTGAACCAAAGCACACCTTTGGAATGGATCCTCTGATGGCTGCCCTAGCCCTTTGGATCCCTTGGAGGTTGGTTCTGAAGCTCATGAGAGCTTTGGGCTGGGCTGGGCTGGGCTGGCAGAAGGTGCTGTTCTAGACCATCCCTTTCCATGGTCCCAACCAGCAGGCCTGGCTTTGGACCACAGAAAGGGCCTACATCTGGTACAAAAATGCAGAAATATGTCTGATATAAAAAAAGAAATATCTAACTCTCAGAAGTATGAGCTGAGTATGACGGAGGTATTGTATATACTGCTCCAACTGGACTATTTAGTATTTAATGCACTATGAACATTAAGAAGCCCTAAATCATGTTTAAGAAACTTTTTGGAGATTGTTTTTAAGGTTATCTATCAATCTCTTCAAAATTACTTTAGGAAGATTTGGGGTACCTTTACACACTCATTTTAAAAAAAATAGTTTAGATATGCTAGCTGAAACTCACTAGCATTTTAATATAGAATAGGGATAGGATGGGAGTACAGGCTATCACCTGTAACCCCAATTTGGGCTGCACATTAATATGCCTTCTTAATTTAGCCTGCAACTACAGAGGAGAGGACAAATATTTTTTGTCTACATGTCCTATGCAATTATTGGAAAATCACAAGGGTACATCCAGACACCTTAATACTGTGCAGTGGAATGTACTGTCATGATTGGGGCATCACACACCATGATCGAGGGATTGTAGTGGCGATGCATTATCCCATCATAACTGCAAATTTACCTTAATGTGGGTAAGAGAACATCCGCTGGGCAGTATAGGATATAAACTTGAATCTTCCCGCCAGTCCAGGTGGGATGGCGAGAAGAGATGACAAGAGCAGGAAGGGCAGCCAAAATATAATTGGCTGCCTCATCCCACATGATGGTGCACCCTGACTCAACTCTTGCAGCTTCCGATGAAGAAGCTACAGAGGCTGCTTTTAGTCCAGATGGTGGGTCGTCACTTCACAGCAGGTAAGCTGTGATTTTTCCTATAACTGAGGATTTATTCCACAAGTCTGGAAGGGGCCCAAGTCTCAGAGCAAAGACAGAGGCAACATCTGTAAAGTCACATATGAGGACCTGGAATATGTTTTCTGCCCAGTAGTCCAATGGTGTATGTGAGTCTGCATGTTTCCTGCACCCAGCAGGCTCTCAGTGGTGGAATCCACTCAATAAATATGGCATGACATGTGACAGAGTGATGGTGGCAAGACTGGTTTATCCCTTCCACTAAAACCCACTCACATTTTGCCAGGCTCTGGAGTCAGAAAACTCCTGATGAAATATTTCAGCCATCTCATGCTGTCTATCTTGCTTCTGCACTGATGCAAGTGCTTCATTTCAGGAGCATGGCCCATGCTGTGTGCCATGTTATGCATGCGGAAGTTAACCAGAGTTCTTGAAGGATACATGGCTCTAGCCAGCTGCCTTTCCTCCTAATTTCTCTAATGGCTGACTTGGTTTGTTAATATAAAACTCAGTGACACAAAGTATTTCTTTCACAAGGCATATGATAAGGATGCAGCTTCCTATTCAAACAGCAAGGAAAGTAAAGGCAGAAGACATGCATGTAAAGACTGCCTTCCTATATCAAAGAGGAGGAGGAGGAGGATAAAGCTACCACAAGGAAGTGAAAAACTGGAAGAGTAGATTTCTGTTCAGGCTTCAAAAATATCTATTGAAGCAAACCATAAGAACCTAAAATGAAAAGTCAAACTAAATTATGGTGGTTCATACAAAGAAAAGATGGCAAAAACCAACATTCAAGTTATAGTATCAGGTAGAGCAGATATTCTGACATATGTTGAAGTTGTGATTGTTTTCTTGGAAGATAAAGATGACTTCTATAGGATAGTGAGCAAGATTAACAAGGAGAAAGAGGTGAAGGAATTGGAAGATATGTTACTTATGCTGCCACACAGATAAAATGAAAGAAGCTATCTTTCCTAGCCAAATGAAAATAATGGCTCTTCTGGATCGTCTAGGACTGACAGAAGTCAAATAAGTGAATACAACGTCAGCAAACTTCTAAAAGTAAGGTGATGAGAGAGAAACTCTACCAATACAGAAAAGCAATTAGTTGTGGTACATAAGCGTCAACCAGAAAGGACAGTGGGAGCTGAAGTTTTGAGCAGAAACAAAAATGAATGAATGCACTCAAACTGAATTGGAGTAAGACATCTCATACTGCGCACCTGAAAGCCAGGTTATTGGCAACAGTAACCCTGAACGATACTGCACGTGAATAGAAATTGGGCTAAAACTAGGGAATGCCTGAATTTCTAAGACCAACTAGAAACAAATTATTTTCATTATCCATTGAAGCAGACTTCTATCACAGGATGTTAAAAACTGGCTGTCTATGCACTATGAGCCTGGTTGTGAGATGCAAAGACCATTCTCAGACCTGAATCAAGTGACTAAAACCAGAGAAGCATGTCAGCATCTGCCACAGGACATGTATCCCTCACCAACTCTGGTCAACTTCCCCATGCACAGCATGACACACACCATGGGCCCTGCTCCTGAACTAAAGCACTTGCATCCCTCTAGAAGCAAGATGGACAGGATGAGATGGCACATCCCATGCTAACTTCAAGGCTGAAACATTTCATCAGGAGTCCTCTCTTTCCAGGCTTGGTATATTCTTTTCATCTGTAATACTGCTGTAAAAGCCATAACACCGAAATTTATCACTGTCTGATTTTTCACAGATTTTGCAAACTTCTTTAATGCCCATCTACTTCACCATGTATGCTAGGGGTGTGCACAGATGCATTTTTTGCATCTGAATTTGAGTCGATTAGAATATTCAAGTATTCAATTCGATTCAAAACGTGAAAATCCAGATTTTTGAAAATCCGATTCGAATCTGGATTATTTGAATCTGTACTTTCAGAAATTCAATTCAAACTCAAAAATACAAATGTTGGCAACATTCGTATCTGATATTTGAATTTGTTTGCATCCCATTTATCACGTTTGCATCCCGTTTGAATCCCATAGTATAAGCACAATAAACACGATATTCGGATGTGATATACAACATTCTATTCGTATCAGATTTTCAAAAATCCAAAATCCATTCGAATTAGAAAATTCGGATGTTTGAAAATCCGATTCAAATTCAAATGTCAATATTCATTGAATCTGAATTGGATTTTCAAATTTTTGAATATCCGTGCACATCCCTAATGTATGCTTCAGGCTGCAGTACTGCATGCATTTGGCCAAGCAGAAGTACTATTGAAGTTATAACAGTTATATAAAACATGTAGACCTACAATAAGCCTAATAATACGATAACTGGATC
>MTQE01001141.1:22659291-22675773 GCA_014337955.1 Aspidoscelis marmoratus | reverse complement strand
ATAAACAATTGATGTGGTACTGTACTATGGTCAGTTTTCTTTGACACTAGATATTAATGGAAATCCCCTGCAATCCTCTACAAATTAAAACAATGGTGGTGGTGATAATGATATACCTGAATCATTAAGCTGATCGTAATGTTGGTCAATAATTTTATCTAATTTTGAAGGTTATGCACGAGGTGTCAGAGTACAAAGAGGAGTTTGAGATTTGTAATATGTGGTTTTGTTGCCAAATAAATAACCTATATCAATACTCAAGACTTGAAACACAACTGTTCTGATGGAATGCAAAAACAGACAAACAAACAAACAAACCATCTCTTAAGTTTTTCTTACAATTCATAAATATTTTTTGCTCCTAACGTCATTCAGAAAGCACATGCTGGGCAAAGGCTGCCTCAGGCATATACATGCAGTGCCTACTGTGTTTAACTAGAGTTGGATATATTTATCAAAAACAAGGATTTGAACCATTACAAAGCTTTTTGACACAAAAAGAAAGAAACAAAGAAGGAAGAAAAGAAAGAGAAGGAAGGAACAAACAAACAAATACCACCAACTACCAAACTTTGAAAAATGGAGTAACTTTGCCTGTGACTTCTGTTATAAAGGAAAACAAAAAGCATGATAGAAATAACTGAATTATAGCAGCTAGAGATGGAAAAGTAGTTTCCATTCCATTTCTTGTTCTTTCATAAATATACGCTTTTCCAGTTTTGCACATTTTGTATATATGTGTGTGTTTTCCTTAGTACCTATATATTAGATCTATACATGCACCAATAGTCCTTCAACCATATTTGTGGATACCTACTTGTGGGAAACAGGAAGAAAGTTTATCTAGAGAGAAATGTATTATTGTTGAGAGCCCACACAAAATGGAAGCCCAGTAAATATTGATTCATTTTTTAAAAAATCACTAAAAATTAATGGGGCTTCAAATTACTCTTCTTCAGGTAATTGCAGCACAGTAGGACAAAAATGAATTGCAAACTCAGATGTCTACAGAGCAAAACTTCTCTGCCATGAGATTCTGACAAAGAATACGGAAACTGCTCTTGCTCAGACTCTTCATCTTTCATGAGCTTAAAAAAAAAATGTAACAGATAAGAAAACACCACCATTCCTCTGCTGCTACTTCCCATCTGACAGAATGGACATTCAGAAGCCGCGCAAGGATTATGAAGCCACATCCAGTCAGCATCTTTTTACTTTGATGAATGCTGTGCCACTGCTGTGCACTAGAAAAAGCTGCACAGCTTTGGAGCTAGTCTAGATGCAGCCCCTGCTTTACTCATTTGATAATGGCTGTATCTCCATTATGCAGCAATGGGACATTCATCAGGCTCTCAGGGCAGTTGGTCTCTGTTGTAAGTAATGGAAATTGGCTTCACTTATGGTACTTTTGCTGCATAATATAGATCCATCCAAATTGCATAATATACATCTCTCTCTGGAGATTCTATCACTCATATTATATATACGGAAGGAAGCGTACATGTATCTTCAAGACTCCCAGGACTGTAGGTTGAAGGGCAAATGGAAGCAAATGGACAAATGACTACAGTCACATTGATTTTTTCATTCACAGATCAGTTTTGCAACACAATTTGTGTTTAAATCATATATTGTTTTATTTTTTTAAAAAAATGTTAAATTAAAATATGCTCATTATAAAAGATATATATCGAAATTAAAATAAAGAATTACATGTAGATGATTAAAAAAACACCTTGGAAGGGCTTAGGAATGAGCATATGTAAAAACTGCTGCTTTGGTGCTGGGGAGGCAGTGGTGGGAGGAAGAGGAGACAGGAGCATAGGGGCAATGATCGTGCCCACCAGCCAAAGCGGGCAGACATGATCCACTGCCCTGCCGCCCCCGGGTAGGAACACCACTCGCAGCTATGGAGACTATGCAAGCCTCAGTAGCTTTGAGTGGTGGAGTGGAGTTGGCACCACCTGAACGCAGAGCTCCGCTCCTGCTATGCCCACACCTGGAACCCATCACCAGGTAGGTGGTGCGGATGCATGTCTACTAATCTGGTCTTCACTGCTGAAGACCAGATTGTGGACACCTTTAAATGGGTCTACCCGAAATCTAGATTTTAGGGCCCAAAGGACCCATTAGATTCAGATTTCTTCTGCTCTCATGGGGACAGGGCCTGCTAGATGGGACCTTAAATGGGTTCTGCATGGGGACAGGGCCTTCCTGATTGGTACCAATCGGGTTCTAATCAGGTTACCAATGGGGTCTTAACTGGGTTCTTAGTTCTCTTACAAAAACAGCCATATGTCAAATAATAACTGTATTGTATAACAAATGAAACAAATCTACTGTATACGTGTGTGTGTGTGTGTGTGTGTGTAACTGTTAGATGTTATTATATAACTTGTTTTTCTGCTTTAATTTTCGATAATGATTTTGTATTGTTTCTATTTTTGTGGCACCTCGAGGGCCTTGTGTTTCTCTTGTTTTTGTTTCAAACTTTACTGGGATATTTTTATACTAAAGTATACCTGACAGCAGAAATGATAAAAATAAATTATTTTGTTTTGACATGAATACCAGATACATCTGAAAATGTGTACCCACATACTAAATCTAAAAGTAAGCTGCTAAATTTATGATATTGGAGCGTCTTGCACCATCTCCTACCACCAATGGTTTCTGCGGATTAAATGTGTTACTATTTTAGCCTTGGAATTCTTTGATTCTATGCTTATTGTACAGTATTTAAACTTACTAACTTTAACAGAAAATGATATGTGAAAAAAGTTAATAAAATGAAAATGCAGTTATTAGTGATCCAGAAGGTCCCATGTCCCATGTTAGATTCCTAATTTCCTAGATCATAAAATAACCAGATTGAGATCATGAAGGAACCCAGACCAAGGTTGTAGCTCCACTATCATCAGAGGAGATGCTCAAAGGAGATGCTCAAACCACCTTATTCAGCACATTGACACAGCAAATGAAATGCCTTCCCCGAGAGCACTATTTCATGCCCTCCTCTCCAGACACCTCTTCAACATGTGGTGTTTGAAGCCACAAAGCCACACATCTTAAATGGTAAGTGGAGACCCAGCGTAATTTTTTTTCTGTTTTCACTTCTGTCATGTTACAGTTTCAATCACAATTCCCACAAACCGTGAGAGTTATGTCAGAGCTACAGTTATGAGCAAAACAAAACACACCTTATTTGAATTCTATAATTTTACATATCAGGACCTAATGATAAATATCTGTCCCTTAGGTCTTAAAATTAGGTAAATACAATACTTGATGAACAGCAGCACATGACAAATTAGACCTTGTCATTATTTATTTAACAAAAGTTATACCAAAATGCAGAAGCAGTTTGTAAAAATGTCAGTATGCTCTTACTGCTTCCATGGGAATTAAGAGTGTAAGTAGCAGCCAGGTGCTGCTAATCAAATGGCCTTGAATAATTGATCATCAGCAAGTGTGGCCACCTCTATAAAAGCAGAAGGACTGGCAGATTGCTGGTCTGGAGCACTCCAGAATGTGTTAACACAATGCCAAGAAGAAAACACATCAGCAATGATCTTAGAGAAGCAATTGTCTCTGCCCATCAGTCTGGGATGGGTTATAAGGCCATTTCCAAACAATTTTAAGTCCATCATTCAACATTTCACAAATGCAGAACATTCAGGGCAGTTGACAATCTTCCCAGGAGTGGATGTCCCAGCAAATTCACACCAAGGTCAAACACTCAAAAAACCAAAGACTCAAAGACTCTGCAGGCCTCTTTTAGCATGATAAATGTTCAGGTTTGTGACAGTACAATTAGAAGAAAGACTGAACCAGTATGGCTTGTTTGGAAGGGTTGCCAGGAAAAAGCCTCTCCTTTCTAAAAAGAACATGGCAGCATGGCTTAAGTTTGCGAACAAGCATCTGAACAAACTACAAGGCTTCTGGAACAATGTCATTTGGACAGAAGAGACCAAAGCAGAGATGTTTGGTCATAACACACAGTGCCATGTTTGGCAAAAAGGAAACACAGCAGATCAACATTAACACCTCATACCAATTGTCAAGTGCACTGGTAGAAGGGTGATGATTTGGGCTTCTTTTCAGCCCCAGGACCAGGGCATCTTGCACTCATTGAGTCAACCATGAATTCCTCTGTATAACAAGGTATTCCAGAATCAAATGTGAGATGAACTATGCAACAGCTAAAGCTCATTCGGAAGAGGTCCTACAACAGGACAAGGAGAGAAAGAGCTGTGCATAAACACATGCCCCAAAACCTCAATGAACTGAAGCAATGTTAGTAGAGTGGGCCAAAATTCCTCCAGAACAATGTAAGGGACTGATAGTCATACAGAAAATGATTACTTTGTGTTATTGCTGCTAAGGTTGTACTTAAGTTTTTCATTCATAGCTTTTCTATTTTGGCTTCTTTTTTGTTGAATAAATAATGAAGCAGTGGAATCTGTTGTGTGGTTGTACTTACATAATTTTAAGCCCCTCGCTGGATTTTGTTTTTCTCATGACTGTATTAGATTAGAACTAAGTGTCTATGCTATCTGCTTGACACAGTTTTGTTTCTGCTGAATTTCTGCACAAAAACACACAGTGGTGCTCCGCTTTCCCTCTCCGTCCCCATGAAGCTCATTCTCCATACCATTAGCTATGCTACATCTCCAGGTCAAGTACAGAATCAGATAATTAGCAAAGTTCTTGAAGTCACCTTACAATGAGAAAAGGTGACATTTTGGGTGATGCCTTCCCAATATCACTTTATTATGTCTTGTTGAACACCAAACAGGAGGCATTGTATTTAATGGAGGGAAACTGCTACACTTAAAGTCAATTACTGAACATTTTCTACTGCAGTGCCAAACAAAATATGTGTGGTTCATTAAAGTTAGCTTTCCTATTAGTACATTAAAATTGGAAAATGCATTCAGAAACCTTAAAAACACTGCTGTAGCAAGAGCTGATGTAGCAAATGGAGAAATGAATAAAATTGCTGTTTATTTTTTGTTGTTTCATAGCATGGAGTTTGAGCCAACTTCTGGTAGCTCCATAGACACTTCTATGCCATATTTTTTTGAGGTAATACAAAAGTTGTTTGTCATTATCTTCTTCCAGGGAAATTCCAGGTATCAGACCTGCAATGTCTTGTTTACCAGACAACTGGTCTAACATTGGAGTACAGCCACTCCCACTGTTTCTGTTATTGTTGATTTTTGAGAGTAATTTCTATCCATTATAATGTGATGTTTCCATTGAGAACTAAAAGAATCAGGAAAGGAAGACTGTTTCTGCACTCACTTGTGGATCAAGCAACCCTTCCCAAGCTGGGATAATTTGTCACGGAAGCAAGTCAGGGAAACCAAAATTCAGACAACCCATCTTGATCCACTCCTTGTTTATGCTGCCAAAGAAGTCTTGGAAGCAACACCAAAGCTCCAAAGGCCAGAAATGTTCATTTCTGCCCTTTGGAGTTTCAGTCTGCTTGGGGGCCAACTCGATTCTAATGGTGCTTCCTGTAAGTAGGTAAGTAGGACAAAAGAGGCTGCATATTGATATAAAATCTAAATATATTTGTTTATATAAATATACCCCAACTGAAGAACCATAGATGTTAAGAGCCAACATCACATAGAGGCTAAAGTGTTCAGTTAGGACTTTGTAGTTTTAGGATTCCTATCGTTACACATAATTGCATATGCAGACCCTGAGCTAGGGCCTGTTTGCAAGTTCTCAGCAGAATGGTATAATATCATCCCACTGAATGCGAAGAACAAGCATAGCCACACTTCAAATGCTGTTGCACAGACAGCCCATCCCAGTTTTAAATTCAATTTGTATCAAATCAAATTCAAGAAAATTCATATCCATTTGAACAGATCCTCTTTGAATGTAGTAGGATTCAAATTTGATACGAATGTTCAATACAAACCTCATACAAATTCCATATGAATCCATAATGAAGCTTCATAGGGGACTGTATTGAGACATTCTATTAGAATTTGAATGTCAGTCTTTAAAAGTGCCGATATTCGATTCAAATTAGAATGTCTGAATTCAACCAAATTCATATGAAGTTTGAATGTTATGAATATTCATACACATCCCTAGAGTAAACCTATCTTCCACCACAGGCGAGTTCTTTGTGTCTTCCTGCATATCCATAGACACTGCCATGAAATTTTCTTAGCAGGTGGTAGAATGTGGCAGCTAAAGTTTCCATCACCTGTCTTGACTTTGGAAGTACATTTTCTGGCCTTCATTGTTTATTAGAGGTAGGATGGGAATACTAAGGTCTTTTCGCATGAGGGGTTCTGGAACGCTTGGAGGACAGGTGGGGACAGAGCATTCGCTCCTATGGCCGGTGGTTCCCTTCAGAACCACCTCAGCCTGTCCCAGAGCACCCTCCACGTGTTCCGGTTTCAGAGCACAAAGAAGTGCTCTGAAGCGTTCACATGCTCTCCCTCCATGACAACTGGGCCCCTCCCCCAGGCTGCCCCTACTGGCTTCTATGGAGCTAGGGGTGGGCAACACAGACACCTCCTTTCCCTCAGTTCCCACTCACTCTAGGAGCCCAGATCAGGCTTCTAGGGCCAGTGGGACCCACATCCTACAACCCCAACTGACCCCGGGGGTACACACATGCAATCGCTGCTTACCTGTTCACCACCATACAGCAACTGAGGCGATCAGGCTGGCTGCTTTTCGCACATGTGCACCACACGTTCCCTGACTGGTCAGGGACCTGCGCCAGCTCAGATGGTCAGCTGAAGCCAGGCAGGTCCCTGACCAATCAGGGAATGTGCAGCATGCATGCGCAAAAAGCTGACCCAATCGCCTCAATTGCTGTGTGGCAGTGAGCACATAAGCAGCGATCATGCATGCCCCCGGGGTGGGCTGGATGGTGGGTCCCACTGCCCCTAGAAGCCAGATCTGGGCTCCTAGAGCAAGTGGGAATTGAGGGAAAGGAGGCACCCGAGCTCTCCACCCCTGGCTCCACAGAAGCCAATGGAAGCAGCGTGGCGGAGGAGCGTCATGCGCACATCCTGGCCTTTCCAGGCTAAGACAGTTTGGGGCGCTTTCCCCATTCACACGTAGGCAGGTAGGAATGTGTGTAGATGTGTTCCTTTCCTGCCTACGTGCAGATGGGGAAAGCATCCCAAACTGTCTTAGTCTAACTTCATTACAGCCGTTCCACCTGTAATGTGAAAAGACCTCTAGTCTATAGCAGCTACTACCCTGAAGCTGCTTTTGTGGCACATTTTTTACTATGGTGTTCACAGAGCTGTAGTGTGTCTTTTTACCAGAATACTGCTTGCTTGCCTTCTATCTTCACTGTATCATGCCTCCGTGAGTCTATCTATCATTTCACATACCAAAGCATCGCTACAGTAAGTTAGACAAATTTATGGATGACAGATGTATCAATTGCTACTAGAATGAATGCCTAGGTACATCTTTCAGGTTGAGGGGGAAAGCAGGATGCTTCTATAGCCATTTGCTGGGATCTGAGAGCAGGAAAAGGTTTGTCCTTGTCTCTGCTTGAGATGACCATGAGCATTTGGTGGGCCACTGTATGCGACAGGATGCTGGACTAGATGGGATGTGGGCTGATCCAGCAGGGCTCCTATTATGTTCTTATGTAGAATTGAAGAGCTAAGTACAAATCCACCCATAGACCTTTTGCACACAATAGATTCCCCTATACAACAACTTATAAGCAAAATGCAGCAGGTAATTGACTCAGCTATTTCTACCTAAAAGCAGTCCTTCCATTTGTTGAAGAGTTCACTTTCCTTTTCAAACCTATTTGTCACAATTTTTTTTATCCTTGGCATACCAGGGGAAGAGCACTACAAGTATAGCTCAGCTGACCTCTATTATTTTTCCAACTCTCATCTAAGCCTGTAGAATCAGAAATTCCAGTTTGTATTCTCTCTTTGCTGTGATTACAGTAGAAATGCCTTCAAGTGACACTAGTTATTGTTTATTTACTTTGGGGACCTTGCTGTTTGGGCTGCTGACACTATTTGACTAATTCACCCAGTTTTGATATGTTACTGCTTGGTGTGCAATAAAGTTACTTGCTGTGCACTTTCTACTTTCAATCAAACAAACTTTATATGAAAGTCAATCAAATCATTTCCTTCTTCCCTGAGACCAGCTCCAACCTGGTCAAGAGTCAAACAAAACCTCAAGTCCTCTACAATTCCTCCTTCTGAGAATGCTGCTAAACACATGTACAGAGTTGTCCCCGTAATGGCATGCAGTGAGTAGGAATCTACAGAGCTCTTTCCTGGGCTCTGTGCTTTTTGATATTTTTATAAGTGACCTGAAGTTTGAACCTTATCAAATTTGTGAACGTTATGAAGATAAAAGACTTGGAAAAATCTCCCAGGACAAGATTAAAAAAATCAACAAGCTTGAATGTTAGGTCAAAACAAATAGGAATACCGTAAGGGGAGCTCTGCTGGATCAGGCCACAGCCCATCTTGTTCACCATCTTGTCTCATACATTGGCCCATCAGTTGCTTCTGGGCATTCTCCAGCAGAAGACAAAAGCAATCCAAGCTGGAGAGAAACCTGCCTGTCTCTCCAACCTGGAGCTAGTACCCAGACATCCATTCTAGTAGCCATTGATATATCTCCATGAATTTTTCTAACCCTTTCTTGACACTATCCAGGGTGCTTGCTACCACTACTCACCTGGTTGTAAATTTCATAAAACAATGACCCCCTGGGTAAAAAAAAAAAAAAATACTTCCCCTTGTCGATCCTAACTCTCCTGCCCATCAACTTCATAGAGTGCCCTCTAGTTCTAGTGCTGTGTGACAGAATTTTATTTTTCTAGGCACCTTTTTCACACCATGCATCATGTTGTTCATTGGTGACAATTCTCCAATACTGGGAAAGGCCATAGCCCAGCAACAAAGCAGCCACTTGTAAAGCAGAGGGTGACAGTTTTAATTCCCAGCAGAAAGTACTGAAGAAAGTACTGTCATAACAAGCTACTTTTGTGTCTTTGCTTTTTTAAAAAATCTAAGCAATTTAGCTAGGATGGTGGGGACTATGCTGGCAACCTTCAACTCAACCGTTTTATCTTCAGACCAAAAATAAAGTAGTGTTTTTTTCCAAGCACATCATTTATATAGATATCAGTCTTCCACAAAATAAATGTACAAAGAAAACATCCCAAATGATATAGCAGGACTTCTCTCTTGAGCACAAATCGATGAAAAACATCAGCTACACAGGATGGACAGGCAGAAATAGAAAGAGAACATTTTTCCTAATTTGTTACTCCCTTCTTGCAAGGCTTATACTTCTGCAACTCATTTTTTTCCTCTTAAAACCTATGAAAATTCATTCCCCTCTCTCTCCCTTCCCCTCTCTCCTCCTCCAACCACGATCCCTTGAAAAGCTACAGAGGCATTTCTATGCAGGTCACGCACAGCATCATGAAAAGGACAAAGAGAATGAAATTACCCGTGCATTTACGATCTGTGTCTTCCTTTTTTGACCCACTAATCGTTAACTTGCAATTGAAGTTTTCTTCCCAGTACTCTGCAAACCACACATTTCTTCTGTTGTTCTCCAGTGTCCGGGAAGTAAAATATGTATCAAATCCTAAATGAAAAGGAGAAATAGAGAATCCTTTATTCTGTTTTGTTTCAATAAAATAAAGAGGTATACAAGTCATGTGTTTTAGCATTTGCAAGTTTTGATTTAAAAGAAGAAAAATGAGACTTGAATTATATACTAAACCTAAGGCTACTAGATTGGATGCCTAGGTATGTCTTCCAGGCTAGGAAGACAGGCAGGATGCCTCTAAAAGCCATTCGAGGTGAAGGGGTGTTTCTTCCTTTCCCGTCCATTAGATTGGAAAGGTGCATGACAGACTAACGTGTACTAGCATTTGCATTAATAATAATAATAATAATAATAATAATAATAATAATAATAATAATAATAATAATAATAATAATAATAATAATAATAATAATAATAATAATAATAATAATAATAATAATAATAATATTTATTTGTATACCGCCCTGGGGCGAACCAATCCGGGCGGTTGACAACAATAAATATAAAAGCATCATATAAGAATAAAACATTATAGTCCCTCCCCCCCTTAAAAAGTATTAAACAATATGACAAATTAAAATACAGTATCAAAAATATAAAACATAATATAATATAAAACATAATTAAATTAGTGTCCAGTCATGCATCTGATCTTCTGCAGGATGCCACCATTCTGGCTTTGGTGCTCTGCATGACTGCAAGTACACTAGCACCACCATCACAGCGATGATGACACTCTGCACAAGCACAGTTGCATCAGGGGTCATCTTTGGAGGAGGAGGAGGAGGAGGAGGAGGAGGAGGAGGAGGAGGAGGAGAGTTGGCTTTTCTACACCACTTTTCTCACCCATTCAAGGGGACTCAAAGCAGCTGACAAAGCTTTTCTATTCTCCCCACAACAGACACCCTGTGAGGTATGTGGGGCTGTGAGAGTTCAGAAGGAGATCTGTGACTACCCCAGCATCACCCAGCTGGCTTCTTGGGGAATGCAGAATCAAACCCAGTATTCCCAGAGAAGAGGCCAGCTCCCTAACCACAAGACCAAACAGATGGAGCCCACTGCACTGGAAACAGTGCAGATGGACGCCTCTGGATGTGTCAGGTAAGGTTTTGGTTAATGATTTCATGCACCACAACTAGTTTATCATCAGTTAACATCTGGGCAGTCAGGAGGCATTTGTAGGCTGTAAATGCCTCCTGAAAGTGCAGAGGCACCCGCCCAGATGTATAACTAATTATAAATTAAGGGACCAAGCGTGAATTGGCCTTTGGTTTTGCCCTTATCTTCTGCTTGAGGTGCCCATATGTATTTGATGGGACACTGTGAGACAGGATGCTGGACTAGATGGCCTGAGGCCTAATCCAGCAAGGCTGTTAGGACCACTGGGCATCAAAGGTGGGTTGATACTCTAACTTGATGTGTTTGGGTTTTTTTATTATTATTATCTTCCTGAACTATGTTTTTATCTGCTGTGGGAGATTTTTTTAAAATGTGGCACTAATCAGAGCTTTGTGCTTTCCCTGTTGCCTTCTGGTCCCAAACCAGTGGCCACTACTGAAGAAGGGGACACATCAGTTACAAAGCTCTTCAAAAGCCCTGAGACTAGATATATATTTTTTAAAGATTTGTTTGCTCCTGGGTGATTCTTCTTCTTTCAGAAGTTTGAAGATGGTGCAGGATTCTTTGAAGAAGTAAAACTTATGACAGTCATATAATAGGAAGAACAAAAGAAATGTCTTGGATCAGACCAAATACTATATACACAAAACAAACAAACAAAAAGTCTATTGAAAAATCAGCTACTGCTAAATGTAACTAATTACTGTATAATAACAAGTATAATCTGTTGCAAATATGCAAGCAACAATGAAATGCAAGCAATGAGCACCCATCTTGTTTGTTTGTTTGTTTGCATCTCACCGTATGTAAGGGCTGGACAGCCATTAGCTCATGCCAAGAGCCATCTGGATTGTGGTCTGACCATGGAGATTGATAATAAAAGTTCATAATCACTGTAATAGTTGATTGAGGCTATTTTAACTGAGCACCCAGAAATGGACCACTTCCCGAGCCACTTCTGTGTGCCTGGTAAAATGCCAGCAGGGTTTTCAACCCTGAAATATTGGACCAGTCACATGTATGCCATTTGTATAGCTCATCTGGTATATCAGCCTGGAATGCTTTATGGGAACACTTAAAAGTGGTCCATTTGTGGAACAGGCTGTGGCACCGTTTTTGCACATTAGCATCATTTTTGCACTAGAAGCTGGTCTAACATCTCATCTGACGTGGATGCAATGCAGATAAGGTGTTTCAAGGCATCCACTGAGCTGGTCTACTGGACCAGTGCAAAAACACCGGCTGGTTCCCCTGGTTACTGCCGGCTGTACAGGACCCGATCGAGTCCTGTACAGCTGGCGTGAAGCCACCAGGGCACCCACCCACCCCACGGCCCCGGGCCAGCTACCTATGGGGCAGGGGCTGTGGGACTCCTTGATTGACCAGATTGCTGGGTGTAGGCACCTGGATCGAGGTGCCTACACCCCGCAGACAACCCCCCACCCCAGGGCCTGGGGACATGCTACGTGCATGTGCAAGCCTTACCTTGTCACTGTCTCGGCTTGGAATGAGCCAAGGCTGCTGGGAGCATGGACCACATGGGCCTGCCGTGGCTCCTCATTGTCAGGCTGCCCACATGAGCAGCTTGCCCAATCAGGAGCCGTGGCGCACCCATGTGATGTGCGCTCCCGGTCTCCTTGGTTCATTCCAAGCCGAGACAGCGACAAGGTAAGGCTTGTGCGCACGCGCGGCACATCGCCAAGCCCTGGGGTGGGGGGTTGTCTGCGCAGTGTAGGCACCTTGATCGAGGTGCCTACACCCCACAGATGGTCAAGATTGGGTGGGGGGGAGCCTTGATTGACTGGAACCACGTGATCCGGTCTACCAAGGGGTCCTACAGCCCCTTGCCCATAGCCAGCTGGAGATCGGCCTCCTCCCACCCCAGAAAGGGGTGAGGGGAAGCCAATCCTGGTGACTCCCTGACTCTTGCAGCCCCAATGGGACTGCAGGGGCTGGGAGGAAGCCACCTCCCCCCGTGTGAGGCCATCACTCACCTTGTCGGTCCGGTATTCCCATTGCGGAGGCAAGCGTACTTCTGGTAGATGGGGCCTGTGGGTCCGTGGGTCCCCTCTGCCGTCTACCAGAATCGGTGCGCCAGCGCAATGGAAACCCCGGCCCGGCAAGGTGAGTGATCAACGTGAGTCCCTGTCACCTGTTTGGCCGATTTTCGACCAATGGTGGCGGGGGGGAGCGTGTGCAAATGCTTCCCTCCCTGGATAGCCAGGGACACTTTGAATGCACAGAAAGCACTCAGGAATGGGCTGTGTTTTCCATACACAGACTGGTTTTAGGGATGAAAGAAAAATGTTCAAAATTTTATAATTGAATCAAATATTGGCAATATTTGAAGACTGAGCTTCATATGCAAAGCAAATGCTTTTGTGCCTTTGTTTGAAACTCTAAAACAGATTCAGAGCAGATTTGGAACAGATTCAGAATGGATTTGGAGGTGTGACTAGTGGTAGCAGTGATTTGAAGGGAATTCAAAGTAAATTTGAACCCTAGCACATTCAAAGTGGCTCCATTCGCGTGAATACAAAGTTCTGCCCCATTCACTTGGAGGCAAAGCAAATTGGGGGTTGGGGGAATTGTGAACAACCCCACTGTTTTTACTTACTAAGTAACATTTTCAGTGCAAAAGCTTGCTTGCAGTTGCTAATATGCTCATAGAAGTCTGACAACATACTTTACTTTTTTGGTTGACAATATATTCCTGGTCAAATCCATATATGTTTTTTTTTCCACTGAGCACTAGAGTACCCTTTAAGGACCCATTAAGGGTCCTTTAGTGCTAAGTGGAAAAAAAACGCTATATATATTTGCCCGTTCAAGGACATCTTGACTGCTCCATTAAACTAAGACTTTTTGTCAGAACACATGAAGCAGACAGCTCAGCCCTATTTCAGCACTGCCAGATTCCTGTGGATTTCACTGTATGAAATTTGTGCTATGTTCTGTTGAATTCAACTATGACTTCATCTCATCTAGGACTACCCACATGCCTAGCAGTACATTTTTTCCAGGACCTCCAGAAAAGTTATTCCCCTTCCCTTTAAGTATTTTACTTTTTTAATTGCTCATATAATACATTTGTCAGGCTATTTGGTGATTCTCATTCCCAATACATTCTTGTTTCCCAAATAGCAACTGAAAAAGAAACACAGCAATTGTTCACAGTTATTCACTGAGAGACACAGTTTTAACACTAGCACAATCATATTCTCTTACAGCTGATGGAAACTAAGATGATGTTAATAAGTGAAGCGTCATACATTTGATGATTACAAAATAATATGTGAATGCAATATGGATGATGACATGATAAACAAAACAGCCTAATGTCCTTTATTCTGCTCCTTCACTACATTCTGCAATTGATCATGTGCCTGAGGTACAAGAGCACTGCAGAAAACCCCCTCTGTAAATAGAAAAATACTGTAAATTAGCAGACACATAAGCTAAGTATAAGCTAAATGATTAAAGTCCTGACCTTTATGCCTGCTTCAAGTAAAATTCACAAAAGAGCAAGCTTTGGAAACAAGGAAGGACCAACACATCAGCATGGGTCAAACTCGTACACAACAGTTTTAGCTTGAGCAATACTACCGACAGAGACTAATGGGACTTCAGGCAGCATGAAAGAGCAATGACTACCAGTGATTACACTGCTACCAACACAAGTCATGCATTTCAGCATTAGAAATCTCCTGCCAACTGTTGTGTTGCAACATTACATAAATGCTTGCTTTAAGTTAAACCTTGTTTCAGTTCATCCTTTTCTTGTGGAAAAAGGCTAAGCCTTTCTTTTTCCTTTTCCTTTTCTCTCTCCCTCTTTCTGTATCACTGACCGTATAAATGCATCCACACATAAGACCAAAAGAGAAGCCCTCCTGGATCAAGCCATAACCCATCTAGTCCAGCATCATGTCTTACACCATAGCCCACCAATTGCTTCTGGACATTATCAAGTAGAAAATAAGAGCAAAAGACTTGTCTGCTCTTGAATCCTTGCATCCTACCTATCTCTCCAACCAGGAGGTAGTACCTAAGCTGCTGACGGTCATGTTTAGATCAAAGGTGAGCAAACGCCGGCTTTGACCATTACAAGCACCCTCCTCACCCTTATGATCACAGCCAGGGTATTCCCAACTTTCATCAAGACAGGCAGAGGTGGGGACTGCTGTTCCCCACCTCCACTGTCAGAATCAAAGCAAGAACAGATGTTCTTAGAAATTTTAATCGGAAAAAGAAAGGAGTTTCCATAAGACATGGCCAAGGACAATCTAATATCCCAAACTCAATTGGCATACGGTGTCTGCAATCTGTTGTGATGCTGTTGCATCGAGAGTGTGCACGGATGGAATTTTCAACATTTGTTTTGATTCAAATCAAATATGTGAATGTCTGAATTCGTACGAATAAATAAAAAATGAATGTATTAAAATTCAAACTGATTCAAATACATTGTTATCTTTTCATAGAAATATTTTATAAGTATTTGATTATACGAATGTTGACAATATTTGTATGTATCCGTGCACATCCGTACCATCCTGTTTTCATCCCATACAGATACGAATAAGATGCGTAAGGAAAAATATGTAATGTGTATGTATCCATACACATACGAATGTCTGAATTATTCATCCAAATGATTCAAAATATTCATATTTGTTTGAATACTGAAAACTGAATATCTGGACATTTGATTCAAATGTCTGAATTTGGCTCAATTTGATCAAATAACAAATATTTTGAATATTCTTCCACATTCCTAGTTGCCTCATGCAGCTAGAGTCAAACAAGTTATGACTTGTTGCCTTCTGCAAAGCCCTTAGTTGCCTCCTCCAGCTGAGCAACGAAAAGAGCTGTTTTTATTATTGAAAGTGTTGTCACCCTTAGGCTCAAACCTTTCCAGTTAGTAGAGGCCGGACCAGTTGTATTCCTTAGCAGTTTGACTATCCTAGCTCTTTTGTGCTTGGGAGTGGCTCAAGGCATCACAATAGGTGGCTAGGGCCTGTGCAGTATATAAGGCCATAAACAACTTGGGCCCATGGTCCCTGAGAGACCTTGTTACAACCCTAGAAGACCCCTGAGATCATATGGAGAGGGCTTATTGCAGATCCCACAAAATACTTAGTGCTATCTTATGATGGGCCATGTCGAGGCCTCACCCTCCCTTCTCTTATTCATGAGATGCCTACATTAACTCTGCTTAGGCAACTATTAAAGTTCCCTGTATTAATGTCTGTTGCTTCCCCTGACTCACCCAGTTTTAATGGATTTATTGTTGAGTTCTTTGTGAGCATGGTTTTGCCCTTGTTTTTAACCTTTTCTGTAAACAGCTTAAAGATTTTCTTAATGAGAGAAGCAGTGTACAAATGTTTTAAATAAATAAATAAATAATTTCCACAGAGGGTTGCTACTATAATGATCAGGATTGCCACATTCTGATAATAGGAATACTGTCTGGGCACGGATTTGCACTACCAAGAATTGCTGTGAGAAGATAGCATGGATGTGCTTATGAGCTTAGCACCATGCCATTTGAAGATGCTGTTGCTATACTCAGTGATCTTCTGCTTTCTGAAATAATTTCTTGCTTTTGTCACTTAGTGGGAAAGTTTTGCTGATGGAGCCAAATTAAACTAACAGATTGAGAAGTGCAGACTGATTCTAGTACAATGGGGGGAGTTTTATCAGATCTTGGGTAAGAAAGTCATGGATGAGCATAATGAGCTTATATACTGAAAAGTGTGTTTTTTT
>MTQE01001141.1:22649110-22659262 GCA_014337955.1 Aspidoscelis marmoratus | reverse complement strand
AGTCATGGATGAGCATAATGAGCTTATATACTGAAAAGTGTGTTTTTTTTATTGCCTTCTATAAATTTACCTTGAGTGCCTCAATAAGACTAATACAAATTTTGCCATGTCCTGCCAACAAATGGTATCCAGGAATGAGAAGTGTGGGGAATTTGGAGAAAAATGGTAACAAGTAAATTAACTATTTTTTCCAATATGAATCCTGGAATACATAGGGTATATAGATAAAGAAAGACAGATCTATCTATCTCTCTATCTCTCTATCTCTCTATCTCTCTCTCTCTCTCTCTCTCTCTCTCTCTCTCTCTCTCTCTCTCTATCTATCTATCTATCTATCTATCTATCTATCTATCTATCTGCGCAGGGGGCCTGCTGAAGCCAGGTGTGTGGCTGGCCAATGGGGACGTGCGCTGTGTGCACGTGCAAAGCACACCAGGTCCCAGCAGCCAGAATCAGCCTGGCTGCCTGCAGGTAAGAAGGGGATTGCACATGCACACCCCGGGGTGGGTAGGGGGGTGTAGGTGAAGCCCTCCCTGGCCCGAGCAGCTGTGATCTGTGGCTTCTGGGACAAGGGGGAGCCCTGAGATAGCAGACCCCTGGCTCACCATGCTTGGCTCCAGAGCAGCCAATCATGGAGGCCGGGGGGAGGGCCTACTTAAGGACCCTTGTGCATGTGTGGATGCATCCTAAGAGGATGTGTCATCACTGCACAAGTACCCATTAAGTACCCATTAAGACTACCTCCAAGGTAGTCTTCCCTTAATCTGGATTAAAGGCCTCTTAACACCCATTAGAGACACATCTCACGCGAGCCAATGCGGATGCATGTGTCTCTAATGGGCGTTGTAGTGCGGATGAGTTTTTTCAAATCCATCCATCATGGGTGCTTAATGGGTATTTAATGACCAATGCGGAAAGGCCCTTAGACACTGTGACCCAGAGACAGGGTTAGATAAGTCACATTAATTAGAATTCTGTCTAAACGCTTTATTTGCTTTTATATCCCCTTGGCTTGTCCCTGGACTTCTTTTGGGGAGCCTATATGAGGTGTCATGTCTGCTTGAACTAATATGCCAAAGCAGAATGATAGATCATCTTTACAAGATAGCAAATACTGTAGTATATATGGAAGGAGGAGGAGTTTGCATACTTGATCAAATTTGTGTATTTATGTGTGTGAGAGAATGTGTGTCAGAAAATGTCTGTATTTAAGCAACTAATATGCACCTAAAAACCATTCTGTATCCACTATAATCCTCTATGGTACTTTGACCTGAGAGTCAGTAACTGACTCAGGGTCACCTGTGAGTGTTATGATCAAGCAGAGATTCCAACCCAGAGAAACCCAGGTTCTAGTCCAAGATTCATACTTCATGACATTTCTGCAGACGTACTACTAGAAGAAAAAGAAGAAGAGTTGGCTTTTCTACCCTGCTTTTCTCACCATTTGAGAGGACTCAAATGGGTGAGAAAAGTGGGATAGAAAAGCCAACTCTTCTTTTTCTTCTAGCAGTATCTCTGCAGACAAAGATTTCTATCCTTCTCCCCACAACAGACACCCTGTGAGAGCTCAGAAGAGAACTGTGACTAGCCCAAGATCACCCAGTTGGCTTCATGGAGGAGGGCAGAATCAAACCCAGTATTCCCAGATAACAGCCCAGCTCCTTAACCGCTAGACCAAACTGGCTCACTACTAGTTATGTAAAGGTTTAATGATGATGACAAGGTGAATTAGAGATGAGTTCAGAGTTCAATAATATCTTACATTAGGCTGTGCAATTAAAAAAAACATGACTTTAATTTATTTTTGAATTTTGGGTTTGGGGCCATCCCAAATATGAACTAACTTTTCTATGATTGAATTTCAAGATCAAACATGTCTATGGACGAAGATAGCAATGCACTTCTTTCAAACTAAAGTCAACTTTAGTTTGGCAAAGCAGCAAGTAAAAAACATACCAGTCATGCATTAGGAACTAAAAGAGCTTCTGTGACAGCTGCCAATAAACTAGGCCTCAATGCTTAAAGACATTCTAAACGTAAAATTAAATTCAAGAGCATGTTTAAATTTTATGGCCCAGTTCAAAGATTTGCTGCACCAGTACAAAAGAGCCTAACCCCTTGTCCATGTATTAGTTGCTGTTCTGACTAGGTTCCCCATTGCACAACAAAGGCATGCAGTTGGCTCTTCTACAGAAATATTATCAGCAGATATTGGCAATCTCTTATGGAATTACTTCTGCAAACTTACATGAACATCAGGAGAAGGGTTACTGCCAAGACCATCTTATTCTGCAATCTTTTCCCATTTGCCTTGAAAACCTTTTACAACACAGCTGCACACATAAACATTCCCCCATAAACTTGGATTTAGCTATTCTCCAGTGCAGATGATGCAGCTGGTCTGTAATCCAGAATGCAAAGGGTTTTTTGTTTGTTTTATAGAACTTTTAAATATATACATTATTAGGTATATTCCTATTTCATATTAGTGAAGTACAGAACACAGAATGCACATGGTCTGTTTGCACTTGCCAACCTGGTACTGTACTAAACTAGCCTCATACCTGTCCAGTAACACTTATAGTGTGAATGGCCAGACCTGGTGAGATTGGCAAGGCAATGACTAAGCCAACATCCAGTGCGTGCTCAGACGTTGCTCTGGTGATATGGACGCTGCATGTGATTGCATGCCTGCAGTTGTGCAGCCATGCCTGTTTGCCAATCTACACTCAGAAGAGAGTACAGATGCTTTTTAGCAGCCCACAGCTGGATCACTTCCAGTGAGCTGTGGCAATGACCGGGTTCGATGCACCTCACCAGCAATCAGACTCAAACTCGCTAGGAAGTAAATGCAAAAAAGCTCAGAAACACATGCAGCTTCTCCTAATCCTTTTCATCTCTTGAAGCTTCTCAGAAAACTGTGGGGGTAACCTGGACTCCAAAGCACTGGCGAGGACATTCAACAGCAGTAATTTTGATGACTTGGCATAACATTATTTACTTATTTTATTTTTATTTTATTATTTATATTTCTATCCCTCTGTATACCCAAAGGTCTCAGGGCGGGTAACAACCTTCAAAACCAACAGACCACAAATCAAAACAATCTCCTAAAAACCGTAAAGATCATAAAAACATTTTAAACAACACAATTAAAACAACATCATAAATATTAAAATAATAGTATCTGCAGTGAGGGGACAGTATAACCACATTAGGTGTGTCTTCACCACCTTCCTGAACGTAGACACAGAAGAGGCCTGATACACCTCGAGAGGAAGGCTATTCCACAACCTGGGGGCCATCACCAGAAAGGCCCTTTCCCGGGTACTCACACGTTTCACTACTGTGGACTTATTCCTTGTGGACTTATGCTTTTCCTTATGACTGAAAAGGTCACACGTTATTGACTCGAAGATACTTTTGAACTACTTTTTTGTGACATGTGAATGTGGCCACAGTTCAAAAAGGTGATAGCTCTATGTCAAAATGGAACAAACAAAAACTATGGGAACTATAGAGTCAAGCCATCTAAAAGTGAAATGAGTTTCTTGAATTACTGTTGAACACAATGCAGTAGTGCTGAACATGATTCTTTAAATATGGGCTCAATGAAATGCTAACTGTTATCTGAAGTAACTAATAGAGAAGTACAAAACTGTGCTTGTTTACCCTACTAGATAAAAATAACTCCTCTGACATTTCTCTAATGAATATAAATTTATGTACTTTATACCCTTGTGATTTCATGATATGAATATTTTTACACTTAGGTAACATCAAACAAGTTAATTTATTCTTCCTGTGTCATTAATATACTTAATTACATAAGAATCATTGTTTTCATTTGCTTGTAAGATAAATATAACATTGCAACAGGTGCTTATGGACAAATAGATCAAGCAAATATATTTGTTCCCAGAGAAATTTTGAAATATTTGTTTTCAGTTACTCATCCATCCATTTGGAGAATACAAAGCAATTTAGGGGTGAGAGTATTTTCTGCAACCAATTCCTATTTTGTGCATATATCTGTGGCTCAGTGGTTTGTAGCCTGATTGACACTGGGTGTTCCCTTATGGCCAAACAATTATCAGTGCTGCACAGTGTATTATAGGATTTGCTAACAGAAAATGACAGTGCTGAAAAGATCCCCCAACATCCACATTTTCAGATCACCAAGAAGAATCTTTGTGTAACAACCTTATACACTTATGTTAACAAGGTTTTTGTAATTTATCTGCTTTGGGGCAGTTCCACAATTCTTCTCAATATTGCAAAACTACAAGTTGGGAGTTGCATTATTGGAATTTATCACCAGAGGCCAGAAGCAATGTACCATACGAACAAAAGCCTGGCACAGCTTCATTTCTCCGGGATTAAACCACCTTGCTTTAAAGCTGGAGACTTGGAAGTGAAGTGCATGGTTTAGACTGAACATAAGCCAAAACTTTTCCACAGTGTTAAAATGTACATAGGCAGAGAGAGAGAGAGATGTTCACATTGTTAATAGAAAACAATACAGTGAAATTAGTGAAATTAAAGACATTCGCCCTGTTTACAAAGTCTGTCTAATAAGAGATGGGAAACTAACCTGTTGACCTGCAAAGACAAAGAAGCAGGGAAAAGACTACACTGTTAGGAGAACAAGGGAAAATTTCCCTGATATAGTTTAGAAAAGAGCCAGGAATAATAATGGAGTACTTGAAGGGGTGTGCATTGAGTTAATTATAATTTCAGGGCACATATAAGTGCACTGACAAAGGGAGTGGAAGAAAGGCCCTGATTTTGTAGGGGTGGGGTAACAGCAGCCTCAGGCGATTTCAGAGTTCCTTATGCACTTTGGAGCACTGGTCAATGTTAGCCTACCCCACCCCACAATCAAACACTTAGCTCCTGTTTGATTGCCGGACAGTTCTCTTCAGCTCCTCCCCTTCTGTATGCTAGTGTATTATGGAAGGCTCCAAGCTCCTCTTTGCTATGTCTACACAGGACAGAGCATAGACTGAGCTCTGGAACCCAAAATGACACCCTAGTCCAGTTTACTGATAGACCTCAACATTGAAGCCAGCACAAACTTCAAAACCAGCATACCAACTGGCCATGCCAGTGCAGGAACCCTTGTCCTATGTCAGAAGCAACCCATCTCAGCTTGGGACAGATTGTTAATCCCAGGATGGGGTGGCCCATCATGTCTCAGGTTTACATCCATAATTGCAAATGAAGCTTAAAATACTTTATGTGGAGAAAAAGAAAACTATTTTATAGTGCGGAAATCATGCCATTAAAAGTGTCATTATGTTGCTTGACTCATACAAAACAGCTAGAAGCTTTTTGTTTGAAAATAGGCTATCCAATCTTCCTTAATAAATGATTATCTGCCAATACAGAACATGCCTTAAGAATTCTTTAAGGAAATGCACCACTGACATTTGTGAATATGTTTACCATACTGTTTTGACATGCATAGGATAAAAGCACTTTCAACTGAAACAGCAATGGGGATAAGAAATTATGGAAACCTAAAGAAGTTCCTAAATGCTCAAAAATATATGCATACAGTATTTATATCCATATATTTGCATCTCAATAATATCAATATTGTATCTAACTAATGTCAGAGAACTCTATGGAAATTACAAAGCTTCAAAAAGCACCCTGAAGCTGCTCAGGCTTTTCATTCATCAACAACCCTATGAATTCTTCTTTATGATTTTACTCTATTTTTATTCTTTGGCATCAGGCAAAGCCCTCCCACACTCCAGCTGCGGCACATGAAGCAAGAGTGGGTTAATTTCCATGCAAAAATTGTGTCACGCTCTATATTCCAGGGAAAATCCATATTCATGTGGAACCCTCAGGGAGAGTCTCTTGCATTTTATTCTCCCGTTTCCCCCCGCCCCCCTTTGTTGCTTCAAGTCTTCTACCTTGAATTGTTTCTTAAGGAAATACTAATTTATAAACGTCACTTCTACCTACAGTTGTTCCTCAAGGGAAGACTCTCCATAAGCATCACCCCTCCCCCCACCCCTTGTTTCACGCTTCACTGTCAAAATAACTGCTGCCAGTACCAGAGAGTCAAATAAAATATTCAGTACTGAAATTAAAAACAAAATAAATAACCTGCCAGTTATTTCTAGTAGTTAAGGAGCCAGACTCTTATCTGGGAATACTGGGTTTCATTCCTCCTCCATGAAGCCAGCTTGTTGACCTTGGGCTAGTCACAACTCTCTTCTGAGCTCTCACAGCCCCACCCACCTCACAAGGTGTTCTGTCATGGGGAGAAGAATGGAAGGTTTCTCAGCTGCTTCGAGTCCCCTTAAATTGGTGAGAAAAGTTGGGTAGAAAAGCCAGCTCTTCTTCTTCAGCCTTTATCTTTCATTCTATTTTCATCCAGATGTTAGTCCTCCAAGTCTATTAGCCCTAGTCAACACTACCAGCAGTCAGCTAAAGCCCAAAACTTGAGAAGCACAGATTCTCTAGTCCTGCCCTGTTTGAATTATTTCTCTGCATAATATAAGCATGAGAATTTGGCATATCAACCACAAGATTCAAGTTCAATTCAGCAACCTATTATGAAACTTTCTGATTGAGGAACTGGTCGCTGGAAGGATATGATACGTTTTGGCTATACTTTCATTTTTTTGTTTTAATTTCACAGAGTTTCTGTGGAGATTCTAAGGAGATAAATCCTGGATCTGTGCACAAGTATCACTGCTTCGCCCAACCAGAGTCACATGGAAGGGGTACAAGTATGAGGGAGAAAGATGTGTCTCAGAGACACAGCATCTTCCAGAGAAAAGAAAAAGAGCTGGTGTCAAGGTGTAGCAGAGGAAGAACAGCAGGCAGGACTCAGACATAAAAAGGATACTGGGGTTTAAAGTGGGAACTGGTTAGGTGGGGTGACATGAGAAGACATTCATCTATTGCTTTTGGGTTCTTAACTTGCAGACACATTGTGGATGGGTATAATTCAGGTTAAACAGTAGCAGTTCATGGCTGGTGAACTGACCTCAAAAAAGTCTGAAGGTAGACTGCCTTCAGCATAGGGCACACTCTATGAAAGAAACACAATACAATGCAATTATGCAGTAAAATTCTTGGCCTATTTACCATACTTGTCAGTGTACCCTGGGTTTCATTTCATGAGTGGTGGTTTGTGTATCTGTGCAAGATATTGACCCAATTTTACATGGTGTGTTTCTAACTGGTTATTTCATTTCACCTCTATTCTTCCCTCCGCTAACTAAAGAAAATGTTACGGTCATGAACCATAATCAAAGTGCAAACACTTCTTGGGTAGCTCACATTATTGATTTAATAAGCAGCTAGGACTAACTTTTGATTAATTTAACTGAAGATCCTGGGTAATAAATTTTCCCCTTATTTGTTCAGCACTCATGCCAAAGAAGATTTATTTCTTTATCTTAAGTATGAGTAGAAAACTTTAATAGGGGGATAACTAAGAAAATCTAGTTTAAAGTACTCTGCCCAGTACATTTCTCTCCTGTTTTTATTATCTTGTCTAACAGTATACTCCATATTTTTTATGGAACTATTAAGATGCTTTACAGAAGCTCTCTAGACCTCCGTGGCCAATAAAAAAGTAAATCCTGCTACTGAGTGATTTTAATAACTTACTGGCATGGTGTCATAAAAAATGGTTAAGCACAGTTTTCCCCCACCCTCTTTTTTAACATAGAGATAAAAGATACTTTTAGGTGAAATGCTAGGAAAATATTCTTCTTTTTCCAACATGGTGGCCCTCTCTCCACATAAATCTGACTTAAAGAATAGCCATCACAAAAACAATTATAGTCTGTAAACACCATCATGTGTGTGAGATTCAACAAGCTAATGCAGTGTGAATGATCAATTACATTTAAAGCAAGGCGTACATAGGAAAAGAGGAGGCATTACGCTACTGAATCACCTGCCATTTTATTTCAGAATCCACACTCCTGTCAGATTACAAGATGAGGTGATTTGGTGGTGCCCGTTTGCTTTCTTTTCCTTTTTAAAGTTGGTAATGCTACTTGCAGAAAGAAACAGCTGGGTGCCTGCTCCTAAATGTGTTCCAAATAACTTCTGTAATGGCTCTAGAAAGTGATAGACTGAAAGATATGCTACTGCCCAGGGAGATTTAAACAGAAAGGGTGAGGAAATAGCTTCTGTCATGGACTAATGGGATTAGTTATGTTTTTTCTCCTACTCAATATAGGCTGCATCCACACACATTTTTCTAAAACAAAAAAACAAAAAAAACCTCAGAGTGGCTTAGAGGTAATATAGGTTAGATGCCAGAGTTCCTATCCCAACCCTAGTCCATGTTAAAGGCCAAAGAATACATTCTGTAAGTGCATTTTCTGGCCTCTTTGTAGATTAACACTAGCATGCAGACATTATCACTTCTAAGCTGCTTTTCAGCCTTGAGGGTGAGGCTACGTCCTTCAGGACCCATTGCTACATGCAAGCAAGACATACATAAGAGAAGCTTGTGTGAACCGTGTATGCCAACAGGTACAAGACAAAGTCTGTCAGAGACATCTTCCACACAATGACTGAAACAGCATGGAAAACAAAGATAGCTCCTGAGGCCTTTTTGCACTAGGGGTTTTGGAATGCGTGGAAAACATGCAGGAACGCGGCACACGCACTGCCGGGGCTGGGTTTGCGTCCCAGCCTGTTCCCGAGTGCTTTCCACGCATTCTAGATGTAGAGCACTTAAAAGTGCTCTACATCCACCCCTGCGCGTTCGAAGTGTCCCCGGCCATTCGGGGAGGGAAGCATTTGCACATGCTTCCCTCCCTGACAGCCGCGGGCATGCCCCCCCGCCACCATTGCCGAAAATCGGCCGAAAAGGTGACGGTGGCCCACACTGATCACTCACCTTGCTGGACTGGGGTTCCCATCGCGCAGGCGCGCCGACTCTGGTAGACAGCAGAGGGGACCCACAGACCCACAGGCCCCGTCTACCGGGAGCATGCGCCAGCGCGACAGCAACTGCAGCCTGGCAAAGTGAGTGACGGCCTGGCGCAGGGGAAGGTGTCTCCCTCCCGGCTCCTGCAGGCCCATTGGGCTGCAAGAGTCACTGAGATCGGCTTCCCCTTGCCCCTTTCTGGGATAGAAGGAGGCCAATTTGCGGCTGGCTATGGGGCAGGGGCTGTGGGACCCCTTGATAGGCCGGAGCCCATGTGACCCTCTGTGGGTTATAGGTGCCAGAATTGGGGTGATGGCAAAGAGGTAAGGAGGGAATTGCGCATGCTCCCTCCCCCCAGGTGGGCTAGGGTTGGTTTTGGGGAAGCTCCCCCTGGCTCCAGAAGTGGTGATTCGCCACTTCTGGGGTGAGGGCGAGCCACGAAATAGGAGTCCCCCGGCTCGCCATGCTTGGCTCCGGTGGAGCCAACCATGGCGGGCTGGGGAAGCGTCCCAGTTAGGCAACTTTCCACTGTGTGGACGCATCCTAAACGGATGCGTTTTAACAGCAGAAACACCCATTAAGACTACCTTCTAGGTAGTCTTCCGGTAGACTCCATTAAGCACACATGAGAGACAGATAGGGGCGGAATCGGCCGCCCCTGTCTCTAATGGGTATAACTGTGCAGACCCGGTCTACCCATTCCCACATGTGTGCTTAATAGGTGTTGCTGTGCGGATGCGGGTTTCCACATGTATCCTTAATGGGTGTTTAAGGGCATGTGTGGAAACACCCCTAGTGTCAGTATAAACAGTAATGGCGAAAGTGGACAGCCTTGTCTTATCCCTTTTTGGATATCAAATTTCTCTGTCATTTCACCATTTATTACAATCTGTCCCTAATGTTTCACATATATCACCTTAATTCCTTTTCTAAAGTTATCTCCAAAGTTCATCTTTTCTAATACTTGGAATATGAAAGGTCAGTTCACGTTATCAAAGGCTTTCTCTGCATCCAGAAAAATTATTACTGCTTGTATTTCATTACGTTTTTTCCAAATATTTGGCTATTTACTCTTCAGAAAATCTGGGAATCTATATTTGAATGGGGCCAAAGGACATCCAAACCATTTTCAAAGTGTTATATACTTTGAATGGGGATTCAGCCTCACTGTGGGATTTACAAATAATCCTCGTTATCTGTTCACAGGAACTCAATCTTTTTTTTTTTTT
>MTQE01001141.1:22624200-22643963 GCA_014337955.1 Aspidoscelis marmoratus | reverse complement strand
CCCTGGCCTTTGGCTAAGTAAAGGAACAACCTTTTCTTCCCCACATTCAGACACTGCCATGGTTTTAGAATGTTTAATATGTTATTAGTTTTAATGTGTTCATTTTATAAGTTGTAACCTGCCCTGAAACCCTTGGGTATAGGGTGGGATAAAAATGCAAATTAATTAATTAAATAAATAAACAAATTAAATCCAGAATTTGAAGGCACTCATGCAGAGAACATGTTTTGAATGGAGTCCTAATGGGGTACTCATGGGTCACCAGTGCAGAAGGTATGTGGCAGATCTATACTGAATGCATCCTATCAAGTTCCTAATGGGGTCTTCAGGGCCCATGTGGAAATGGCCTTTATATATTGGCCAGTACAAAAATCTAAGTAAATAAATAGTTTACTATATTTTACTTGAACAGCAGCACTGGCAAAAACAAATATTTTCTAAGCAACTTCTCCTTTACCATTTTTGCTTTACAATTTTCCTTTTCCTTTTAAAATAAATTATATAAACATACTGAAAAATAAAACACATGAGGAAAACACATATGTTCCAGGCCTCTTCAGCCTTGGTAGACAAAATTTAAGAGGGGACCTGACTGAAGAATATATAATCATGCATGGTATAGAACAGGTCAATAGAGAAAAAATATTTTCTCTATCAGACAACATTAGAACCAGGGGGCACTCTATGAAACTGATGGTTAGGAGAGTCAGATCAGCCAAGAGGAAGTATTTCTTCACCCAGAGGATCATCGGTTTATGAAATTTGCTGCCAAAAGAGGTGGTAACAGCAACCAGCCTAGATGGCTTTTAAAAAGGATTAGACAAATTTATAGATGACAGATGTATCAGTGGCTACTAGAATAGATGCCTAGGTACATCTTCCTCGCTGGGGGGGGGGGAGCAGGATGCTTCTAAGGCCACTTGCTGGGATTTGAGAGCAGGAGGTTTGACCTTGTCTTGTTTGAGATGTCCATGAACAATTCCTGGGGCACTGTGTGGGAGAGGAAGCTGGACTAGATGGACTGTGGCCTGATCCAGCAGGGGCCTCCTATCTGGAGTTAGGGGGTGTGACGGTTTCTGGGTACAGGCTACAAACTGTGTTGCTTTCTGGCTTTGCAGGCTTCTAGCTAGCTGCAATAGCCAGCCTTGGTGCAAACAGCCTTTTTCAAACCCAGGATTTTGGCTGCAAAAAGGGTGGGAAATCCTGTGCGGGCCCTGTTGCAGTGATTGGCTGGAGTAAGGTTTTGGAGGGAAAAGCTGTCCGGGGATCTGAGTACTGGAGGGGCTAGAGTAGGAGTTCCCACCAATCAGGCTGGAGGGACAGCAACCTTTGTTAGGAATCTCCAGCAGCATTTTATTGCGGTTACAGCCAATCAGGGTCAGGGATGTGTGTAAAAAGGAACTGAGAACACAGCAGACTAGGTCTTCATGCTGGGACAAGAGCTGAAAGGAAAAGAGCTGAATCTGAGGGAGCTGGAACCAATAGCTGACCATTGGGCTGTTGGCTGAGCGATTTCTGAAGGGGACAATCAAGGAAGATTGGGGCTCCGAGGGAGACTTCGCTAGCAACTGACCAGGCTGGATGATCGGACAAGCAAGGACGGACTGGGCCTTGTGATCATCTAGGGCCACGTTCTGGTACTCTGGCTGGGCATGAGCTGTGGCAAAGCAAGCCAGAGGGGGAGGAACGTGGAGAGGTTTGTCTATTAAAAGGGGAACTATTTTCCTTTAGGGAAAGGGGTAGCTCCTAACCTTAAGAGACTTACTGAGTTAAACCAACAAATACCTGAACCTTATTTTATCTTTTATAGTATTGCTTGTGTATAATAATAAACTTGTTTTAGTTCACTGTTGAAACGCTTGCTACCAGTGTTTTGTGTCCACGCTGTAGTATTCACTTGGCCGTTGCACGAACCCAGCATCCTAACAGGGCCAAGCTACTCCTCAGAGAGGGCAGGCACTTACAGGATCGCTGGGCATCGTGACAGGGGGTCTCACTGTAATATGTTACATCTTGTTGTGCTGTGTCATGTTGTTATTTTAAGGAGCAGAGACTACAGACAATGACAATACAAGAAGAAATAATTTCATGGAAAACTTCACTGTTTCATCTGAGCTGTTCAGATGTGAAAGACCATCAGCCAAGATCTTTCATCAGGAACATGAAAAGTTTATGAGTATGAAGACCCCTCTACTAGTCATGCCATACTTTCAGAATTTCCCTTCCAGAAAGGACGTTTCCAAGTTTGAAGTATTTTATAGTTTCAGCTTAATGTTTGGTATTTGTTTTTTTCTTATCAATTGCTTCTTGTTTCTGTTATTGGTTTTAAGTTAATGGTTTTACAGCCTTTTGTTTGTTTGTTTTGGCTATAATATGTGCATGCAACCCCAGCCTCCAGGTCATTTTTGCTGCTCCATAACTTTATTTATCCATCTCATCCTCTTCTGTTCCCTTCTTCTTTTGCCTTCAGTCTTTCCCAGCATCAGGGTCTTTTCCAATTAGTTCTGTCTTCTCATTATGTGGTCAAAGTGTTTGAGCTTCACCTTCAGTATTTGTCCTTTTAGTGAACAGAGTTGATTCCCATTAGTATTGACTGACTGGATCTCTTTGCAGTCCAAGAGACACTCAAAAGTCTTCCAGACCACCACAGTTACTCAGTCTTCCTTATGGTCCAACTATTACAGACATACATTACTACTGGGGAAACCATAACTATAATTATTCAGACTGGTTGAAAAGGTAATGTCTCTGCGCTTCATGTTTCCAAAGGTTTTTCTGCCCCAAAGCAAGCATCTTTTAATTTCATGGCTCTAGTTACTGTCTGCAGTAGTTTTTGAGTACACGAAAATAAATTCTGAAACTGCTTCGATTTCTTCTCCAATTGCCAGGAAATGATGGGACAAGATGCCATTATTTTAGCGTTCTTTTAATGTTGAGCCTTAAGCCAGCTTTTTTTACCCACATCAATAGGGTCCTTTTCTTTACTTTCTGCCATCAGAGTGATATAATCTGCATATCTGATGTTGTTGATATTTCTTCTGGCAATCTTAATTTCAGCATTTTATTAATCTAACCAGGATTTTGCATGATGAATTCTCCATAAAAGTTAAATAAAAAGTGTGATGATATATAGCCTTCTTGTACTCCTTTCTCAGCCTTGAATCAATCAGTTGTTCCATGTTTGGTTCTGTTACATCTTGAACTACATACATATTCCTCAAAAGACAGGTAAGGTGGTTGGACATACCCATCTCTTTAAAAACTTGCCACAATTTGTTGTGATCCACAAAATCAAAGGCTTTAGTGCACTCAATGAAGAAGTGGGGGGAAAAACACCCTGGAACTCTCTTGCTTTCTACATAATCAAGTGAATGTTGAGAATTTGATGTATAGTTCTCTACAGGTGCATCCCCATTCAACTTTTAAAGGGCTTTGCAGTTGTTTCAAAGCTGGCTGTTCCCAAAAGATCAGACGAATCCATAGTTTGAGGTTTTTTTTGTTGTTGTTTTGACGCCGACCACTCGGGGGTCGCATAACTAGGTAGCATGCCAGAGTCTCGTTCGTTATTGGAATTAACCAGACAAATCGCTCCACCAACTAAGCACGGCCATGCACCACCACCCACAGAATCGAGAAAAAACTATCAATCTGTCAATCCTTTCCGTGTCCAGGCCAGGTGAGGTTTCATAGTTTGAGTATTAAAGGTCCCAGAATGCAGATTATCTCTGTTCAAATCAAAAGAATTTTCAGTGCAGAATGCTGTTCAGTCACTGGCCATTGGACATCCTTCTGGCACAATATTCTCTATTGCTCAAAAGGCACAATAAGAAGTGTGTTTCAGAAGCCAAACCCACAAGCTATACCATCCACTTCCTTTCATTTGGCTTCTGGGGAAGGATCTCTTTGTATGGCTTCTTAGTGTGACATCACTCCAAAAGCCATCTAGGAAAGATGGACATCTGAAAGTGGCAGCACAGTAGTGGCAAGAGTGCTAGGCTAAAATCTAGGTGTGTCTGAGTTTAGATTCCCATTCTGTGAATAAGAGTACTTGGAGATATTTGGAAGAAAAGTGGGATGTAAATGCTAAAATAATTTTAAAAATTGAACTAATGGGTCTCTTTACTACGTATTTTCCCAATATTTTCCTTCATATTAAAAAAAGTTCATATAATTTTTTTTTTCAATAATGTATCTTAAAACTGAGGGTTGGGATATTTTATAAAAAAGAAAATGAGAAACAGAGAATGTAAGTCTATTTGACATCTTTGAAACCTGTAGATATTTCTTGATTATAGAGTTCTGGCTAAAAAAAAAAGGAAAAGACCAAGTATTTAGTAACCAAGTTTAGTTTTTCTTTTTCTAAATCAACGTGCATTCTACTGTAAATTCCTTTTAAGTGAAAGGTCACTGTAGGAAGCTATTTCAGACATAAAAGTACGTTACAGTTTTCATTTTTTAGATGAACTAAAAAGACACAAAAATACCAACAAAGTATTGTTCACACAAGTTAATGTTTTTAGGAATTTCAGTTTTAAAACCCTTATTTAAGAAGCAAGTACCCATCACCCTGATAGTTATTTCAATCAAATAAACCATGCAATCAATCTGAAGCATCTAGTAAGATTTACAGATATTCTCCAAATGAAGTACTTTGCTGTTTTTACAGATTCCTTGAATTTTTGATTAAAAGAATCTGGTTACTCACTACGTTTTACTGTTTAGAAATCACTTAAGAGAGTCTTTGTATCTAGATCTGGAAAAAAAAAACCTACTATGCAATACTTACAACAGCTAAGAAGACACTAGGAAGAGCAGCATTTGACTTATCAAGTTACAATGCCCAGGGGAAAGATCAGCATATGTCCATAGTTTATTGAACATCAGTAACATTCAGAAATGAGGCCTGAGCCCCAACACTGTGGTAAGATAGCATAAGCTTTCTTGGTGCCTATCTATGACTATCTATAAAAAGAATGGCGTAAAGCCATGATCCGGCACATATTCCTCAATAGTGTTTTCTGCACTACCTGTTACAAATACAGAGTATTTATTGCTGTGTGTGTGAACATATGCACTCCAGGGGCTGTAATTTTTGTGTTCTTTTCTAGTGAGTAGACAGCAGGAGGTGACTGCAGCAAGGATGCAGGAGCAGGGCCAGTAAGCCGAGTCCTATTATTTTCCTTGTGAAATTACCTGCACAAAAGGAATGGTTTACTTGAACAGTTATTTAACTCAGCATCCTCCAGCAGACAGTGGGTCAATCCAGCTCATAACCACCATACATTAATAAACAATGGACCTCCACCCTCTTTGTGTTTTTGTGGGAGATCCAAGGAATTAACAGTAGGGCTTCCTTTGTTCATAACACAGGCCATTTCCTCACTTACCTGTAGTATCCCAGAATGGGGTGGAACAACCTGGCCCCTGATAAGCAATTTGTCCACACTGCAATAGGTTGCCAGTAGGTCAGGATAGACATACAACCCATCCCATCCCAGACCTGTTTGCTGCCTTTGAAGACTTGGCCTCACTTCCAAAGGCATTACTCAGGCTTCAAAGGTCAGGAACCTCTGTTTCCAGCCTTCACAATTTCTGCTCAAGTCCTTTTGGGGCACACAATTCCAGCATCATTTCCACCACTGAAAAGCCTTCCATTCCCCTGATGTCTGCACACCCTTCGTAATATGGAATACAGACAGTGGTCTGATTGTAGGTCATTTTTGCACCTTATCCCAGTTTCTAGTTTCATCTAGTGCTGCAGATGAAGTTTTCTACAGAGAAACAGGCCTCTCTGGTCTGTGGTATTATAAGAACAGAAGAAGTCTAGACCTGGACCATATTTCTGGACTATTGTCAAGTAAAGAAAAGGCCACAGGAACTACATGTGGACCAGTTTGGTCTAGCAGTTAGGGAGATGCACTCTTATCTGGGAATACTGGGTTTGATTCCATACCCCTCCACAAAGCCAGCTGGATGACCTTGGACGGGTCACAGCTCTCTTGAGCTCTCACAGCTCCACCCACCTCACAAGATGTTTTGTTGTGGGGAGAAGAGAAAAGCTTTGTCAGCCACTTTGAGTCCTCTTAAATGGGTGAGAAAAGTAGGGTGGAAAAGCCAACTCTTCTTCTTCTATAACTGTTACAAGCTTTCCCCTCATATAATTATTGGGATTATGTCACAATAATGCCGGGTCACCATGCAAGCGGTTTGGTGCTGATTGGGCTCACATGGGACTGGGTCTGGGGCCAAGATGAAATCTTGGCAGTCCCCATGACATTCCTGGTAACATGGGCTGGGGGTGGGCTGGCAGCAGATTTAGCCACCTTCATGCAAACTGAGTGATGACCCTGACCAATCTCGGCTGACAGGAAAGAGGCTTGGCTTTACTCAAGAAGTAAACTCAAGCCTCTTTCCTGTCAGCCGAGATCGTGAAGTCCAGAACCGTCCCCATGTGTAGGCTCAGCTTGGACCAAATCACACAAACCGTGCCCAGATACGTGTTTTTGGGTACCAAATTTGGTCCTGGTTTGGGCAATTTGGTTCGTGGAAACTGGACCAAATCTAAAACACATGGGGACACCCCTTGCCAATCCCAATTTTGGTACTGAACCAAACATGCCTGGGGATGCCCCCTAAGTCTGCAAAAACATCTCACTAGCTATGCACAATTGTTCTTGTTCTAGAAGGCAGTTTGGGTGTACGAGAGAGAGACTAAAAGAGAGATTGTGCCTGTATTTTATCAATCTGAGATAGTTTGAACTAATGTTCCATAGTCCTATGAATAAAGCCCATTAGCAGATTCTTTGCAAGAGATGAAATGATGCTTTCAAAACCATAGCATTTGAATACCAACACCCAAACCTGTACCTATAAGAAGCAATTACATTTTGTGTTAACCTGCAAATGTCAGACTGCTTGTAATGCCCGTAGGACAAAAATAAATTCTAAACAAAATGTTTTAAACTTGTTGAAAACATTACTTCTGTTTTCACTGAACACAAACTGTCAACAACAAATAAAAGTATATAAAAAAATGAAATCCTTCATGGTGAATAACTTTTAAATAAATAAGTAAATTAAGACATTTTGATAGACTGCGAATGTGTTCATGCACAGTACAAAAAATACCTCTGAGTGGCAGTCAGACATGGCATTTAATCAGCTTACAGGCTGTCTTTAGTTCCAGCAGTCCCAACAAGATATTGGCTTTCCGTATCTTTTCAGGAGTGTTTTTGCATTTGGTTCGAGTGAGTTCTCAGCTGGTTTCAGATCATTAATCAACTTTATTTCAGAAAGTGAGAACACAGAGAAATATTATTTTGGGAGCAAAACATATTTGGGAGTGTGCTCCCCATTTCCTCCCATCCAATGAAAGACTTCATTGTGGGTGTTGTACTTAGGAGGATGAGAACATGCATTCATTCAAAAATGTATAACCCACTCTTCACCACATGGTTCCAACATAACTATTGGTGTGGGAAGAGAAAACAAAACAGAAGACACGGTGGAAGTTACACTTCATCTACCTCCTCCTTTGTCTCCCATTCCTGCAGGGAGGATATTATATCCTTGATTTTCTTTTCTCGTCTGTCCCTGAAACGAGAGGGACAACATATCCTCCATTTTCCTTTGGCAACATACAAGGGAAACATTTTCTTTCATTAAAAGGGGACCTTTGCACCAAACCAGCAATGTGCTTCATTTGATTTAGGGCAAACAGCCCAGTTCAGCCTATCAGTTTTCTCCAAGGGATTGGGGTGCATGATAGTTGGAGGATGCCTTGGCTGTGACTGCTTGGGAGTGCACTCCCCTTACCCCAACAGTGGCTCACATCACCATCAACTTTTCCATAAGCAAGGGTGCTTCTGCACAGGCCCTTTAACACCCATTAAGCACGCATTCCAATGTGCACCTCCGCACATGGGTCCCTATGTAGGACACTTCTGGTGAGGGGTGTCTGCACAGCGAGCCCATTTTTAATGCGGATTTTGGCGGCAAAACCAGTTTGCTGCCGGAGCGTCTGCATTACCGGGGGCAAATAAGCACACTTCCGGTGGGTGCGTCCGCACCTATCCGGACTTAATGCGTGCTTAAAGGGTGTTTTTAGCACACCACATATCAAATGGTTTTGCGCTGTGAATCCGCATCTGTTTCGGATGCGGCCACACAGCGCAAGTGTGCTAAACCAGGGCCCTCCCCCGGCTCGCCATGATTGGCTCCCCAGAGCCAAACATGGCGAGCCGGGAGGCTCCTAACTTTTGGCTCGCCCTCGCCCCAGAAGTGGCGGATCGCCGCTTCTGGAGCCAGAGCAAGCTTCCCTAAAGCCCGCTTTAGCCCACCCTGGGGGGAGCGCGGCAGATCCCCTCCTTACCTCACCAGCGTCTCCCCGAAACTGAAATCAGGCGCCCAGGATGCAGTGCGCCTGCATCCTGCGTGCCGCCTGATTGGCCGGCACGCAAGTCAGGGCGGCGCGCCTGCGCAGAACAGCTACTGAGGGCAGGGACTGCCAGGTGCAGCCCCGGCCACTCAGGCGGCACGCCTACTTTCAGTTTCGGGGAGACGCGGGAGAGGTAAGGAAGGGAACCACCACACTCCCCCAAGGGTGGGCTAGGGCGGCCTTTTGGGAAGCTCACCTTGGCTCCAGAAGCAGCGATCCGCCACTCCTGGGGCGAGGTCAAGCCACGGCGGCGAGGTCCCCCGGCTCACCAGGCTTGGTTCCGGCGAGCCAATCATGGTGGGCTGGGGGAGGGCCCTCCGTCCCGGATCAGAGACGGGTGGCGTGTGTCCGCACAGCACCCACCTCCAATCCGGATCAGTGTCGCGTGTGCAGAGGCATGGGCTTGGGGTAGATCCACATCTCTTAGATGCGGACCTACTCCTTAAAACTGGATCTACCGTGCACCCAGAGCTATTAAAACCAGTTCCCCTAGGAGCCGGTTTAAATAAATTCGGGTGCCGGAGATCCTGTTTTATTTGCCCCTGTGTGGAAGCACCCCAACTCATAATTTTATTGTGGGATACATGCCAGCATGGGGGTAGGTGAAGAGGAGATCATTTGTTGGCCTCTAGCTTCACTGCCATGAATATTGATCCCCACAAACACTGTTTGAGAGCAATCAATACTCGCACTGCACAGTACTTTGAAATTGCAATGTAGCAGAAAACTGCAATGAAAAAAGAGAAGAAACTGAGACCAGGCGTTAAAGAAGCTCTGCTGTGTGGTAGACTGGAATTGGAGTTGTGCTTGAGTGGGTACAGGCTGGAGGGGGAGAAGGAACAAATAATGAATGACCAATAACACTGTGTGCCGGTTTCTGGGTACAGGCTGCAAACTGTTTTGCTTTCTGGCTTTGCAGGCTTCTTGCAAGCTGCAATAGCCAGCCTTGGTGCAAACAGCCTTTTGCAAACCCAGGGTTTTGGCTGCAAAAAGGGCGGGAAATCCTGTGCGGGTCCTGTTGCAGTGATTGCCTGGAGTAAGGTTTTGGAGGGAAAAGCTGTCCGGGGATCTGAGTACTGGAGGGGCTAGAGTAGGAGTTCCCACCAATTAGGCTGGAGGGACAGCAACCTCTGTTAGGAGTCTCCGGCAGCATTTTATTGCGGCTAGAGCCAATCAGGGTCAGGGGGATGAGTATAAAGGAACACAGAAGACAGCAGACTAGGTCTTCATGCTGGTACAAGAGCTGAAAGGAGAAGAGAGCTGAATCCTGAGGGAGCTGGAACCAGTAGCTGACCAGGGGTCTTTTGGCTGGAAGATCTTGAAGGAAGACTTCAATAGCAACTGACCAGGCTGGATGATCAGACAAGCAAGGACGGACTGGGCCTTGTGATCATCTGGAGCCACGTTCTGGTACACTGGCTTGGCTTGAGCTGTGGCAGAGCAAGCCAGAGGGGGAGGAATGTGGAGAGGTTTATCTTTTAAAAGGGGAACTATTTTCCTTTAGAGAAAGGGGTAGCTCCTAGCCTTAAGAGACTTACTGAGTTAAACCTGAGTTAAACCAACAAATACCTGAACCTTATTTTCCTTTTAGTATTGCTTGTGTATAATAATAAACTTGTTTTAGTTTACTGTTGAAACGCTTGCTACCAGTGTTTTGTGTCCACACTGTAGTATTCACTTGGCCGTTGCACAAACTCAGCATCCTAACAGGGCCAAGCTTCTCCTAGAGAGGGCAGGCACTAACTGGATCGCTGGGCATCGTGGCACACTGCTAATGAAATCCATGTTTTGTTTTGATAGAAGAAAATACAGAGGATGAAGTTTGACGTTCCCACAAATGTGGAGTTAAGATTTGAACCTCAGTACTCTATCCAATTGCTGACTGGACAGGGAGAAGAATTTGGTGAGAGGTGGAGAGAGAAACATATGGTTTCCTCATACTGAGCATGGAAAAAATGAGGAATGAGAATGAGCAAGTCCATTCTATGTTATAATAGAAATGTGGAAATGACCAAAACAATGTTTTCCTTAATATGATTACCCAACAATGTCTGACTGTATCCTTAGAGATGGATCACAGGGGAGATAACTCTCATGAATAGACTAGGCTAGAAAAAAAAATAGATTAGAGATGGGATGAGAATGTGGAGAGCGCAAGCTACCCACTTTGAATATCTTTACCTTCAGTGCCCAGCTCCACCCAAATTTTAATTCACATTAGATTATCACATCTCAGGCAGGCAAGGCAAACAGGCAAACACTTGCACAGCTTACTTGGCTCCAGAAGATCTCAGACATACTTGAGGTCAGTTCCAAGCCAGGATCAAGGAGTCCAGAAAGTCAGCAAGGGTCAGTCAGTCCAAAGGGTCAGCAAGCCACAAGGTAGTCCAATGTCAGAACACAGGCACAGAGTTACACAGGGTTGCATGAAGTTGTCTGCAACACTGGACCAATGCGTGTTTGCTCATTAAGTAGAGGAATAATTACCCCACCCACAGTTCAACTGAGATAATCGTTCTGATCCGTGTTTCGGCTGCTTCTGTTGTCTCAGAAGGCAAGGGGAGGACCTTTCACGAGGCTTGCTGATTGTAGATTCATTATCAGAACTGTCTGAATGCTCACCTGGAACTGGTCTTAACCCCTCAATGGGTGTTTTTCCACTGTCAATTGTACCCATTTTTGCCCCCATTTTTGTACCTTTTAGCTGTGAGCCGGATGATCCCATTTCCACTATGGCACCCATTTTGAACCCGATTGTTTACACTGCCGTGGGGGAAATCCAGGTCTTTTTGGCCTTTAATCTGGATTTTCTGTAGACCCCATTAATGGGGTCTACAAATGGGTCTTCTGCCAGAAAATCTGGATTAAAGGGAGCCTGTTTCCACTGGAAACAGGCAATGGGGTCCAAAGGAGGCTAGGGGGAGGGGATGCACCTTTGACCCCCCCCCAACATTGGCTTCGAAGTCACTTCAAAGTTGACTTCACATTCACTTCGAAGTCACTTCGAAATCACTTCGAAATTGCTTTGAAAACTGCCCCCCTGCCCCCCAAAACACCTGGGGTAATGGAACGACCCCTTGTGGGTCTATCCGGATTCCCCAGATGGGTGCAAAGCTGTTTCCACACCAGGGGTGTTAGCACCCCCTCCTGTGGAAACACATTGGGTGCATCCCTTAATCTGGATCTACTAGATCTGGATTAAGAAATGTACCCATTCCTTAGATCCGGATCTTCTTAGATCCAGATCTAAGGGCTGCAGTGGAAGAACACCTAATGTTTGTAATACTTTGCTGTAGTTGCTTCTCAGCCTGTGGTGGCATTGCAGGCAGACTTTCCTCCTCTGAGGAGGCTGAACAGGGCATGGCATAGATCCACCTTCAGTGTGACTAGTCATTCTGTGAAAATTACAGAAGTGACTAGTTATTTTGCTGATGCATTTTCTCACTCTGAAAGTGGATCAAATGTGGATTAAAACTGATCAAATGTGGTGTTGGTGTGCAGAAACTCAAGGATAATACCAGACTTTTTTTTTTCATAACTTAAATGAGCAAGTTGGACAGGAAAGGAGGAGGAGGAGACAATGATTTCAACCAATTAAAAGAAAAAAAGAAAACTGTATTAACTGGAAAATACAATCTTGCTACAGTAATATTGCATTTTCAAGCCTCCCGAGACTGGCATATTCAACAATAATACTACTGTCAGCTTCCTCACATCATTGAGCTTCTCAACGAAGCCTCCTTTTTAACTTTAAGCCATTAAGCATCAAGTAACTTCGGCAATCGCCTGTTTTTGACTACTTTTCATTTTTCTAACCACTTCAAGATTATTTCATATGTCTTACAAATAAACTAATAATGTCACACCGTATATGAAGAACCTGGATTGCCACTTGGAATAGAACCCAAATTACCACTTGATTCATTGTTTTCATCTTAGAAGACTGCGGAGCAGGTACTAACCCACTGCTTGAGCATATCCTGTCCTTCACAATGATTATGCCAAGAGATTAACAAATAACCAACTTAAAAAATAATAATATATCACATTGAAATGAATATTATATTCATTTTGATTTTCTAAAATGCATTTCTTAACATTAATACAGACAAGTAAGACACTTAGGTTTTTTCAGCCACCTGTAGATGTAGTCATAATCAAATGGCACACGTGCTGGCAAGAAGAAACATGAGTCATTCCTGACTGAAGAGGTACTGAAATAGAACACAGATTTCCATAATATGAGTTTTTAAGATGGTGGAATCATCACAAGAATTTTAGGCAGATTCAAGAGCTTCTTAGATGCCGAGCTGTCTTCATTACTAATTTAATAATTATGTTATTGCTCAGCCCTGACTGACTTTGTAAGACTAAGCACATTGAACAGCAAGATGAATAAAAATGTAGGAATATCCAAATATAGTGAATAAATGACCAACATATGGATGTAGCCTCAGAACCTCACTTCAACCCTTGTTCAAGAAGACTCCAAATTTCTTATGCTACAGTAGTCAATGCTAGTGAAAAATTACACCAACCATTTGTCCTTCAAAATATTAAAACCCCTATTAATTTTTCCTAAAAAGAGTGAAAACTGCTATTTATCATAGTCTCTGATATTCTTATCTTTAATTCTTTTTGCTTTCAAATTAGTATTTTTGACAAAAGTGTAATTTTTAATTACCATAATCACTTTGTATCACAGCTGGTTTTAACTGAATTATATGATACCCTGGAAAGAGATGAAGAGAGAGTGATGAAATCTATTCTATATTGTGTTCATTTGTATGAATAATTAATGTTACTAGTAGTCCTTAAGTAATGGGTAAGAAAAGTGGAAAAAACATCACAAGCAACAATATTTAACATCAGTTAGTAATGAAATCTAAACAAAGGCTGAAGGCTCCAATTTTCTAACTTGTAGACTTGGCAAGAAAATAATAGGAGACATGTTGCTGTTACCCACCCCTGAAAGCTTCGGGTATAGGGCAGGATAGAAATACAAATAATAAATAAACAAACAAAGTAATGCATGTTGATTGCCTGCCTGCTTCAGCAGCGCTAAAAGCAACATGCCTCAATGAATAGATAATCTCTAGTACTGGGCAGTTACTGGGCTTTTATCACTTATCTTATTTTGTGAGCATTACATATACTTAAAACCATATGCTTCCTTTGTAGAAAGGAAGGGCTATGATAGAAAACCATGTAAAAAGGAGGCTTACTGACTACTTATATCAATAACTTCCTGCTGATAAAGGCATTCATTCATTCATTCATTCATTCATTCATTCATTCATTCATTCATTCATTCATTCATTCATTCATTCCCGAAGGTCTCAGGGCTGGTTGCAACATTTAAAATCCAATACATTAAAACAATAAACAATTTATATTAAAACAATAGTGTCTGCAAATAACAACGTTGAAGAAACCTATACTATAAAGGTCATACTTTAGTTTTTAGAGCAGAATGTTCAGTACTACTGATTTTTTTTCTATCCAAACAGATAATGTCACTTATTTTATATACAAACATGTATAAATATTTTGAATCTGAAAAAAAAAAACCTTTGCATTTCTAGCCATGTGCCTACCTAAATTCCTCAAAATCAGGTTGCAACATTTAGGCCTCCTCAACCTTGAAAGACGCTGCCTAAGAAGTGACCTGACTGAAGTATATAAAATCATGCACAGTATAGAAAAGGTGGATACTGAAAACTTCTTTTCTCTATTTCATTCTTTGTAGTAAAAACCTTAAACAACTGATTACAGCATGAAATTATTAGCTGATCATTATGAATCTTTCCCTTCTGCATCCATATTAAATGTGGATTGAATCTATTTTCATGCTTTTGTTGAAATGGGCACTGAGACACTTTGTTGTTAGAGCCTCTATACAGCCCTGTAAGTGATTTGCCTAAAAGCCATGAAGCCTCAACGACTGCAGTCCATTAAGTGACCACTAAAGGCTCCTCTGCTTTGCAGCTAAAGCAAGATGTTATAGGCAAAGAAGTGATGTTAACATTTTTAAGAGTTTACACTATCATAGCTTATAAACACTGAAGCTGCATTCCTATAATAGAGGATTGTTACACCCTAAGAGAACAAGCACTTACTCCTAACTAGGGGTGTGCACAAATGCAATTTTCAACATTCAATTCGTAATGAACTGAATATTCAAAAATCCCAATTCGTACAAATAAAGAAAAACAAACGTCTGGACATTTGAACCAATATTAATACATTTTTATCTATTGATACGAATATTCAATAGGTATCCAATGATACGAATCTCGTATGCATCCATACACATCCCGTTTTCATCCCATATGCATCCTGTACATATCGGTATGGATGTATACTGACATGTACAAGATGCGTACGGATACATACGCGAAATATAGAGATATGTACATATATGAATGTCTGAATTATTCATACGAATAACTCAAAATATTCATATTCATACGAATACTAGTGTATGAATGTCTGGGCATTTGATTCATTTATAAATGTCTGAATTCATCTGAATTCATCCAAATAATGAATATTTTGAATATTCATGCACATCCCTACTCCTGACCCAGTGACTAGCCATGCAGTGTCTGTATATGCAGTGCACCTCAGTCCCCCACTCTCTTTAGAAGTTACCCTGGAAGTTGACCTGTCTTAGTACAATGAAAAAAAGGTCCAGATGAAACACTGGCAAGGTAGATCACTCACAGCCTGTTTGGTCTAATGGTTAAGGAGCCACACTCTTACCTGGGAATATCGGGTTTGATTCCACCCTCCCTCATGAAGCCAGCTAGGTGACCTTGGGCTAGTCACAGCTCTCTTTTGAGTCACACCTACCTCACAGGGTGTTTTGTTGTGGGGAGAAGATAAAGCTTTTCAGCCACTTTGAGTCCCCTTAAATGGATGAGAAAAGTGGGGTAGAAAAGCCAACTCTTCTTCTTCTTCAAGTGGCCTCTATATGGCAGCACTGTGCATTCTCCATGTCCATCTTTTCAATCTGCAGGAAAGATGCTCCACAGTGCTTGCTGACCCTTAATCACTCTCAGAAGAGTTCTGCATGCCCGGGGATGCCACTGGTGTCCTAGTGTCCTAAGGAGAGCTTTGTCATGCAACCTTAGTGATTTAGGCAAGATCTGTACTATGCTGCTGGAATGGACCAGCAGCTCCCTGGAATTCTGCACCCACAGCAGACAAGTGAACCACTACAAAGGACATGGTGCTGGAGTATACAAGTAAATGATGCCATAGAATGCTTTGAATAGTTTCCCCACAGTAGACCAACCCAACACTTGTAGATGGCAGCAAGCTGATGGACGGTTCTACCGGGTGCAAGGAGCTTAGTGCTATTTCACTGGACTCCAAGGAGCAGCCCCAGAAGTGCACTATTTCTGAGTACCTTGCTAAAAAGACTTCAGGGGCTGAGAAGGCCAGCACACAATCGTTCTCAAAAAATGGGATGGGCTGTGAAGCCAGCTGCCTCTTTGATCTTGGACCAGCCCAAAACCAGACCTGCATGATGTGGGATAACTCCCTTATTCAGATCCTGCAATAGTTCTGCAAACAGATAAGAAGAGGGCCATATAATGTGAATAAAAAGATAATGAATAGGGTACTCACAGATGTTTTGATTACTGATATACTGATTTCAGTATATAATAGGATATTTGGAGAAATAAGACTATAAGAGAGAGAGAGAAAGAAAGAAAGAAAGAAAGAGGCAAATGATTTGCTTAGATTACCTAGAGCATTTTCCAGATGCCATGACTTCCAATACAAAAATGAAAATTGTATTACCGTAAGTTAATATAAGATTACGTTAAGAAGGAAGATAACATGCATTGATGGCTGAATGCTGCAATAATCATTTTAAAGTTCTGGTTCTATTACATATCTGTCTTATGCAATATAATGTCCTGGGTTATGTTTTCCTAAAATGACAACAGCAGAAAAAACACAACCCTGAGCAGCTTTAGGAAAGCTATACCAACATGCTAGAATATATAACATCATTCTGTATCCAATAATCAATTTCTTTTCAATGGTGGAAGCTCCAATTAATACAACATAAAAAAGAAACTTAAGCATAAACAACACAACCCACACTGGAAATGGACAAAGTGACAGCATACAGTGCCACATTATGCAGGTATCTTCATGCAGGGATGGGGTGAGCAGGTGAGCAGATATAGTCAGAAACCACCGTACCCCCTCCATTTAAAGTACAAATGTATATTGTGCCCTATTTACAGATGTCACAGTGATCACATCTTATCTGTACTTATGATCTTAAAAAAACATGGTTGGGTTGGAAATTAAAGCCCAGGAAAATGCAAACATGATATGCTTATCAGATATTTCCATCCTAATTAGTCAGTCCTGTGAAACCCCCCTTTATCTCAAGCGTTCAACATAATTGAATTCTTTAAAAATGGGGTAGAACTTTGCCCACTAATTACAAGCCAATTAGCTTAAAGGATATTGTGCCCAAGATACACAGCATTTCCTCCAATTAGATTAAGGTCCAGGGATGAGGGTGCTAACGTTTTGATAAAGAGCAAGGTGAAATCACTCTGAGCATCTGCAATCTTCTAATATATATACAGAGACAGATCAGAATGGCTACTTTGTTTGACACCTTAATTAGTGCAAGAATTTCTTTTTGACACAGACCTGTGGAAGAAGTTATCCTGAATCACCATTAATTGGTCCTATTTGTTTCTTCTCCAGGCCTTTTATTTGAAAAGTAAGCAATATATAAGACCAACATAACTTTCTCCCCTCTTAGTTGCTAGAGGAGTTAAAGAAGGATGTGTGTTGGCCTTATATCTATTATTTTTATCATTTCTTACCAAATTTCCATTAAATTCTTCTGAAGTGCTGTTCATACATTATTAAAATGCGAAACAACTGTTTCAACCATTCTCCCATCACATAAATAACTCTGCAACAGCTGTTTGAAGAAAATGCAGCTCTGTTCAATTGATTTTTTTTCCTGCTTTTAAACATGAGGACTGTTTATTGTTTATCAATACTGAGCACCTCTGATTAAACACATTTTAAATACAACCTTTTATAAAGTGATTATTACATAAGCACACTTGTGCTCTGCAAATAAAATCTGACTTTATCCTTCATTGTAATTACATCAAACAAGACTCTACTACATTAAGACAGATGTAAGCTCAGAGAGTTTAATTCATATAACCTGTAGTCAGCCCTTGGGGAGGGGGCAGATTTCAAACAAAATCTTTTCCCTGGTAATAATTTACATGAACACTGTTGCAGGATAAGCCAGGGTGGGGTGTATTTGCATCGCATAAGCTCCTGCCATTCTGGGTCAAAAGCAGAGATTTCTGGAGAGGATCTATTAGAAAGAAAACAGGAGAGTAGATGGGAAGCAATAAAAGAGGTTGAGAAGCAATAAAAGAGGTTGGGTTTTGTTGTGCAACACTCTTCAGTGAGTGAACTATAAATGAGCGGCATTGACCCCTGTACCAGGAGCAGGGAGAAGCCAGCATACTCTGAGGATCAGCATAATGTAGATCCAGAGTCTCCAACTAGAACATAGGTCAGCTTCTACACAGTTCCTTGAGATTGCACCAGCTGCCTCTTTGGACTACAAGTTCTGCACAATAGAGCATTTATTGGGAGACCAGGGATACTTTTGCACTTCCTTCCCCATCCCGTGGATGGGAAAAGTGAATTAGAGACCAACATTGACTAGCACTTGCACTAGCATAACCCCCACATGATCCATCATGTACCTGTTTTCAATCATGCGGCCAATCCACTCTGGCGACACTAATGCTCTACACAAGTGCAGTAATGCCTAGGGTAGTCTGAGATGGGCGGAAAAGATGCAGATGGTCTTCACTGGACACTACAGGTAAGTCTTTGGTTAGGGTTGGATTATCTGTGATACACAATTTCATGCACTACAGCTAGTCTGCAATTAGGCAATCTCTGGGCAGGCAGGGGACATTTCTTGTCTGTAAATGCCTCCTGAAAGTGCAGATGCACCTGCCTAAATGTTGCCTAATTGCAGACTATGAGCCAAAGTGCAAATTGGCTCTTGAGGAATGCACTGGCCACACAATCTCTGTGGTAGGAATGCTTATGAGTGTGAAAACCATGCCCTGGAACATTCTTTTGGTTCACTAAGACAGGATCAATCCCTACATGGGCATTTTCAGGTGCTTCTTTTGGCAAAAATAAAGAAGCAGTTTCCCAGGAAGATACTGAGGACTGAACCTGCGACTGTCTTTTCCCCAGGCAAGCTGCTCTATCACTGCATTTCACTGTTAGGATGTCTTGCTAAAAAGAAATTGACTAGCCCCTTTGTAAGCCACAAATTATATGATTGCCACAGAAAAGGGATGTACAGGCCACAATTTCATATTTAATAAGAGATACATGAATGATACTCTTATTATGACCAGAACCTCATACAGCATAGAAAGCTTATTTACCAAACTAAAAAGAGTTTAACAAGGGAAACATCAGGCACAGAAGGTTGTGCCCTTTCTGCATTTACCACCCTTAATCTGAATTAGCTAGGTCCAGATCAACCACAAGCACATATATCTGCACTGAGTGGGCTTTAAAGCAGCAAATGTATGGTATAAAGTAACACAGTCCAATGCCTAAGCCCATCAGTGGATGTGAACTACTTCTGCAAGACCTGCCCAAACCACAGTGCAATTTCCCACAGCACCTCCAACATCCAGTATAGTTGCCCCACATTCCTGCTGATCAAACATTGCATTCAAGTAGATACCTTTGAAGGCAATGCAAATATACCTTTGGGGTGGATGCTGTTGTGAAAGCATCCTCATATTCTCAGTGTAACACCCATGTTCTTCCTAGATCCGGCGGACAGGCCAGCCCACCTGGCGTGGCGCCATGCGCCCGTCTCGCCTCCAAGCGTCCGCTTCTCGGCCGACAGTGGACGGACGGACGCGCCCCTCCGTTCTCCCTCCGCGTTGTGGGTGTGGGCGCGCCCCTCCCCGCTCCATCCTCCTCCCCAGCGCAGCAGCAGCAGCTGGACAGTCAGCCAGGCGCAAACGCAGCGGCAGCGGCAGGAGAAGCGCTCGGCGCTGGGCGTCCAGCCCGCCCGCCCACCCTGAACACAGATTCTCATCCCTCCACCGCAGCGTTACACTGTAGTGAGGGAACCAGCTCACTCTTAACAATGTTGCGAATTTCCGCAATTTCAAAACTTCAGACCTTTAGAAAGTGAAAGGATGTAATAACAGCTAAGATTCTGTATCAAAGGACCGGGGCTTTAAACATTAAAGAGGCATAGGGT
>MTQE01001141.1:22607333-22620472 GCA_014337955.1 Aspidoscelis marmoratus | reverse complement strand
TTGGTCTTTTAAAATTATTTATAAATTTATTAGTAGTAGTAAGCTTTATTCTAACTTTTTTCCATGCCCCCTGCCCAGTCCTGGCTTTTTGTGTCACTAAGGGAGGAGGGATGTGGTATTTGCAGCTGGCAGCATGGGGATGGGCTGACATCAATCCAGCTTCCAATGAGGAGAGAGGGGGCAGAGAGGAGGTGGAGCTGTTCCTCCATGCCAGGGTTTGGCATGGTTTGCATTGGGATGGGTGTATCTGCACCCAACCCACACCTAGCCATTGTCACCAAGAATGGCATGAGGACGGGCTAGGGTCGGTCTCAGACCCGCTCCCAGTACCACGCGTGCCCATTCCGCGCCAAACTGCATGCATGGGGACGCAGCCCCTGTGGTGCAGAGAACAAAATGTTTTCACTGAGACAGAAAAATTGCACCTCGTAACAGAAGACACCTACCATGGTGATCACACCCTTTGGTGGGTCACGTGCTTACCATGAGGGGTCTCTTACTTCTGCAAGGATCTCTCAGTGTGCCATCCACCTGACTGGAACAGCTTTGTGTGACCGGGGTAACATATGAATCAGATGAGCAGAGCAAAACTGTACAATCTGTGTGGCATTCTTACCTCCTAGAGCAGTGATGGCTAACCTTTTGAGCTCAGTGTGTCAAAATTCGCAAGAAAACCTAGCTTAACTCGGGTGCCGTGTCACATCTAGAAATATCCATAATTTTGTGATATTTGTGGCTCTAGTAAAAAAGTTATATTTTTGATATATGTATTTTATTAAAAGCAAAAACAAATAATTTTTTACATTAGTGACTTTTGTTGCTAAATCTTCAACTGAAAGTTGGTATTTCGTACACTTCAAGAACAAGCAAGCACTACATGCCCAGGTGCCAGGTTGGCCATGTGTGTCACCCAAAAGGGCTTGGCATGTCACTTGTGACACATGTGTCATAGGTTGGCCCATCACCGTCCTAGAGGCTGCCACCCTGACCTTGCCTTGTGAAGTGGCAAGAATGCTGTGCCAATCAGCAATCGGGTTGCCCCGAACTCTTGAATTACTCCTATATCTCTTCTCTTACTTCAAATTTTACCCTAAATGTGATAAATGAAAAGCAATATCTACTGTGGTTCTTTTGGCTTAGATTCATGGCAGACCTCTTTGAAGCATGAAACAAAAATTGTGATCAAGTTTCAGTATACTCCTAATGGATTCTCTTTCCCTCTTTCATTAGCTCCTCTTCTTGTACTTACTTTGCAGTCTTGACTGTTATTCCTCCTTCCACTTTCCAACATTTTAAACTTCAACTGCATACCTTTCATGGAGGATTATATGACCTTTCCAACATGAATGCTTATTCCCCAGGTCTGTTGTTATATCCCTCAATGGACTAGAAATGGTGTCAGTACAATGACAAAAGTGTCCAGAGGGCAGCCAGCACTTTCAGAGCCTTTTTTCCTCTTCTGTGACAAAGATGCCTCTGAGGGTCCTTAGCAGTTGTTGGATATCATGCATCTCAGGACTTCACTGGGCACATCTCAAACATGGTGTAGATGCAGCTTTATTGTTTTGTTTATTTCACTTAGATCTTGCCATTCATTAGTCCAGTGAAAACAGAGCTGGGAAGTCAAGTGCAGGCAGATGCAACTTCTCCCTAATACTCTAGGAAGGTCTCTGAATCAAGACATCAGGGGCAGGCAACTGGGGGTCTGTGCCAGGTTGGGCACGTTATGATAGATTTCTACTCATCTTTCCAAAGAACAAAGCTTCTACAGACTATTGGCACTAGAAGATAGATATAACCCAAATGGTAGATATTGAACAATTGTATAACATTGTTTTTTCCAGCTAACTGCTATGACAGCAACATTGCGCAGAATACTTTGTACAGTCATTGGGACACTGGTCAGAAATTGGACCCTCTGTTTAAATGTGCACAAGGTATTGTGTAATCTGTATTTATACAGTAGGGGAGCTAATAGCAGTGAACCTGACTCCCTCTTGGTATTAATTTCCTGAAACAGTCTATGAAAGGATGACAGTTAACACCTACTCCCATATCATCAACTAGGAGGCTGTGGACAGCAAGTCATAACTCAGAAAATCATATCTGGCTGTCTCTTGATTACATAAGGCAGTGTTTCAGCCTCTCCTCTTTCGATAATGATACATCTCTCTGCTATTTTAGTACACCACACTGGAAAACTACTAGTTTGACATAACTTAAGGGAAAGGGGGAAAGGGGAGAGAAGCAGGAAAGGATAAGAAGAAGTACAAGTAGGTTAAATCGTTCTCTATTCTTTCCAATTCTGTTTGCTTACAAGACAAGTAATAGTTTTCTAGTCTACAGAATGCAACACTTAGATCACCAACATATTTTTTTAAATGCCATAATTATTCACATAAGTAAATCTACTAACAGAAGCAGGATGTGCATGAACTGGTTCTGGCCAGTTTAGTTTGATGCCAACTGAACCCCGACACTGCCTAGTTTTGCCTAGAATCCAAACCTCCTCTTCTCATATTGTTGGCTTTTCACTACTCTCAATTCCTCTTGCAATATCCAGGCCTCCCAGAGATGCTAAGCTGATGAGCCATTTCTTTATGAATATCTAGAGGTTTGGTCTGCTCTCAGTCTCAATAGTGGGCCAGCTGGGTGACCTTAGGCTAGTCACAGCTCTCTTCTGAGCTCTCACAGCCCCTCTTAACTCACAGGGTATTCTGTTGTGGGGAGAAGAAGAGAAAGCTTTGTCGGCCTCTTTGAGTTCCCTTAAATGGGTGAGAAAAGCCTCCTCTTCCTTTCTCTTCTTCCTCAATATTTGCAAAGAACTAGTTCATCTAGAACCTGGTTCAGTACATCTCTAACACACTCCACACAGTCTGAAGATGACCATAAAAACTGACAACACAAAATGAGCTAAAAGAGCACAGAATAATGAGTATTAGAGGGGCCATTTTGGCCATCAGATCTAACTCTCTGCTTCATGCAAGGATTCAGATTAGCTCTAAGAGATACTTATCTGCCCTACAGCAGATGCTTACAAGGTAATGAAGAGGCCTTCACCTCTCTGCATGACTTGTTCATCTATTGAACTGCTTTTATTGTCAAGAAACTTCCCTTCCATGTTCAACTGTAATATGCATTATAGTTTGTCCTGTATCCTGGGATGTTATCAAACAGATCTTGATCTGTGGCATTCTTTCAAGTACTTGAAGAGGGCTGCCATATTTCTCCCCTCTAGGATTACCTTCTGAGAAAGATGACAGGACTCCCCTACCTTTAATAGATACAGAGAAGAGGATATTCAAGTAGGTTTGTCTTGTCATCTTGTCAATCCAAGATCAGCAGGCAGCAGATCCTGCAGTTGGTCAAAAGAAGAGTTGGCTTTTCCACCCTGCTTTTCTCATCCATTTAGGGGGACTCAAAGTGGCTGACAAAGTTTTCTGTTCTTCTCCCCACAACAGACACCCTGTGAAGTAGGTGGGGTATCCTGGTATTCCAAGATAAGAGTCTGGCTCCCTAACCACTAGACCAAACTGGCAAAATGTCAATCAGAAGGAGAAAGCTGAAGCAGTCAACTCTTAGATGGATGCAGCATCCTCTTCCATCACTAGGCCAGCCTGTAATGTACTTCCTTGCCAGAAAGAAGTCATGGATCTGTGGTCAGCTCACACTTTGGCCCATAGTTCGTGATAGGTGAACATCTGGGCAAGAGCATCTGCACTCACAGGAGGCACTTACAGCTTACAAGCACCTCCTGCCTTCCCAGATGTTCACCTATGGTGAATTAGCTGTAGTGCACCAACCTTTGCCACACACAATTGGAACTTACCTGACAGCATCCAACCAGTGACCATTTGCACCTCTGCCGGCTGGGGAGGTCATCAGAGCTGCTGTGCAAGCGCACTGACAGCTCCAATGACCCCCCGACACAACTGCACCTACATAGAACATCACTGTCATCATAGGAATTGTGCTGACAGTCCACAGTCATGAAGGGTACTGCATTCAAGATGTGGGAGCCCAGAAGAGGACAGGCCTGGGGACTGATCACAGTGTGCATGCAATACCATAATCTACCCAGTATTTTAAAACCACTGTAAGAAGCCGATTGATATCTCTGAATGGACGCACCAACACAGTCAATGAAAGTGATATTGACATTTTATTCCCCCCGCTTTCCTATGTGTGAATAGAGGGTAAAAAATGTCACGGGTTTAACAATAAAACAAAATATTCCCCTATTTTCAAAGAGACTGAGCAGATTCAAGTTCCCACTGTACTTTGTACAATATCTCCTATGAATTTAATCCTGCTTTATTCATCAACATTCACGTCACTCTTTATTTATGTATTGCCTTTCCATTTTCTCTCTCTTTTTTTTCCTCAAGGCACTTGAAATTACAGTCAACTTAGTGGAAACAGGAGTACTGTGTTTGTTTATTTTACTACCTTCTATTGGCAAAGAGATTTGAGAAACTCATAATAATAAAAGGGATAAAATAAAACTGACTCAGTATTTCACGTACTAAAAAACATCTAAAAGATACTTGGATTAGGGGACATTCAGCTAGAGAAATAAGAGTATATAAGAAAAACACTATCATTTTGGATATGGCAAGTTAAGCACTACAGCTCCAGCTCAAAAGATGACGGCAATCAGCCTTAGGATAAGGACTAAAGCTCAGTGATGACATACATGTTTTACAGTCAGAAGGTCCCAGGCTGAAACAATTAAGTTGTAGATAATGGGTAAAATGTCTGCCTGAGACTATACAGAGCCACGGTTCCCACTAGCTAGATGGACTGATGGATTCTGTGTTCCAGCAATGACATTAAGCAGATAAGAACAGAAAAGAATAATTCTGCCCACTTCAGTTTTGATAGAATTCTCTTTATGTAGGGTTTCAATCTCATTTGTATCCTTTTATTAAAAATAGTAAACATCTAATACAAACTCATTTAAAGTGTATGTACTTTTGTATGCATTTTACAAAGACATAAAATATATTTCTCCAAGGCATTTCCCACATTTTCAAAGTGTTCATCACATTAAAAAAAAACAAAAAACTTCCATCTATCCCCCACCCCATCCCCCCGAGAACTTAGTCGTCAGCCAGCAATCTGGCTGATTACCGTCATGAATAACTTGTCTCAGTAAGGGTGGACAACATGAAGATCCCAAGATGCATGATATTGATTGGAAATTCTTGTGGAAGTTCTTGTGGAAAGTCGATCAATCAGTTTTGTTGGGAGTGTGTAAAATGGAGAGGGTGAAACAAGCAGGATAGGAAGAGAGGAAGTAAAGCAACAGCCAAGCAAGAGAACTCACTAGAATGGACCAGTTTTTTGCCAGTCCTCTTGTACACATCTCTCTGTTTGCTTCTGTGCAATCCAGGAGGATGAGAACTAAGAATAGGACAGAAGGCTGCCCCTTTAAGGATGCTGAAGGCCCGGGCCATAGGAAAAGACAAAGGCAAGGAAGCAGCACATATACACACATAGGAACTCCAACATTTAGAGCCATATCTTTTATCCCCAAATTCCTCAGTGCAATGGCTGGGACTAAAGTAAGATCTGCATGATGCCTTCATGGTGCCATACATGTACTGTTAAGTGTGCAGAGCATGAACAACCTTGAACACTCATGGAGAATTGAGCACCCCAGACATATGTGGTATCTGCACAGTCTGCACTCACCTAGGTGCCACATTGCCATAATGTTTGTTAGAGGGTAGGAAGAGATCTGATAACTCTTCTCTTCTTACCATTATCCATTCTCATTGGCAGTGATGCCACTGTTCAAGGTGACCTACCTGTCTCCTCAGAGTCCTGCCAATAGCCACTGGACCTTGGGGCCATTTTCAGTGTTCAAAGACATCCTCTGGCCATCAAAATCATTACTAGGGAACAAGAGTTCCTTGGCTCCAAAGTTACTATGGTCAGTAGCAGCAGGCAGTGTGTGATCAACATGTTACCACATTGAGAACAGTACCACAAGCATAGCACTATCACTAAAGAAATGGGAAATGAGAGCTAAGATTGCAGTGGGGAAGGGAAAAAGCAGATAAACAGCCCAGGTAGGTAAGATATTTTCCTGCCTTTGACAAATTTACTAGTCATTGATGGGGAGAAGCTGTTCTGTGATAAGAAGGATGATATTAAAATGTCATTTTCTTTTCAGCTTGATGTCTAATCGAATGATAAGACAGAAAACATGGCAGTCTAATTTATAAATCTGCAAAATATTCATGATAAGGATGAAAAGCAGCAAAAGAGAAGAGACGTGTGACCAGAGTCTTACTAAACAAACCATCTTATAGCAATCTGATTGGCAGTCCTTAATTAACATACTTTGTTCTCAGATTCTATCATGGTATATTATCAAATAAGAATCCACAACTGGCCAGAAAAAGACATCACTCCTACACAAGATGGAGCTTCAATACTCAAGATAGTTTTAAAAGAAGAGAAGAAAGAAAGTAGTTTATGTGACACAGTTAAGTCTTATATAGAAATCTGAACTTTGTCAAGTATTTTGGATAGTGAAGGGAAAACTCCATCTTGCCTCCAGTGGCACACTTCATCTACCTGTCTATCTTCTGACCAATTTGAGACGATTTCCCTATTGACTACAGCAGTAGATAACATACACCAAAAGGCTTGGTAGACTCAATTCCACTCAGGCTCTCTAGGGAGGGTTTTCAAGGGATAAAAGAGGCAATAGCAACAGAATTAGAAAGGAAGAAGTGAATGGAGTGAGCTTGCCTGTTACTCATATAGGGCTGCATGCAACTCCATAAGACCAAAATGCCTCAGAAGTCTGTGAATAAATAATACAGTAGCAACCTTGACTTAGACAAAAGGAATGAAAATCTTTGATCTCCTTGTGAATTTTTTTAAAGACAACAGAACGTATCTTAACTGAGTGAAACTTGCATATGTGCACATGCTCACTGAACAGCTGGTCTTGCAAACAAGAAAGAGAAAACTAGGCTCCAACAGAAGATGCTTTCTTCACACATTCAAAAAAGAAAAAAAAATCAAACGAGTTTTCATATTAAACAAGTTTAAGGAAGCCAAAAGTAAGCTTGATTTTTTTTAAAGGCAAGGTACCAATAGCACGAGGAGAAGGCGGAAATTGGCACAATAGCATTAGTTTTGTGTATAAAAAGTTCCAGTTCTCTGCTATTGTTGTTGCTAAAGCTGGGGGAAACTGTAGTCAGCTACCAAACAAAGTAGCTTGAGCTGAATAAGGCAATGGCTTTCTGCAACAACTTTCAGACACCCTCCAAATGTTTTGAGCAGCAACATCTGAGCAACATATTGATTCCCCTTCCAATCCCCCTTCCACTCATGACAAATATGGACAGAGCTTACTGAAAAGCAGAATGTGTACCCAGGCCCGCAGGTGATGCAGAGCTGGGACAGACAATGCCCACCCTAAGTGTCTGAGCAACAGGATGCAAGTATGCAAATATGCTGCAAAGTTTTTATATAACAACAACAACAACCTTTTTAAAAGAAACTGAAAAGTTGAAGGTCACAATCCACATAACATGTCCAATGAACAAGAAAGGAAAAATTTGTTTTCAGAGTACCCCAAACTGGTCTTTATGAGGTACACATTATCCTGCTGTGAATTTCATGCAAACACATGAAGACACATCTTTACTGCTTAATATAATGTGTGGACAGACCCTAAGAACTGCTATACCAGTGGTCTTAGAAAGACAGATTGCAAAGGAAGTATAATGATTACTTATGACAAGTATTCAAACTATGCTCTTGTTGAAATCTAATGGCTGAAGAACATGCTGATAATAAGAGAAAATAAGAAAAGTCCTGCTGGATCAGGCCACAGCCCATCTAGTCCAGCGTCCCGTCACCAAATGCTCATGGGCATCTCAAGCAGAGACCAGAAGCCTATTCGCACTTGGCTTTATTCTGGAATATATCCTGGAATAGGGACTTGCTGTCGATATGCTGGCGCAGGCTTCAGCAGGACCAACGTGAGGTCTGCCAGAGTCTGCATTAGCATGAGGACCACAGACCCCTATCCTGAGATATACTTCAGAAAAAGGCCCAGTGCGAATAGGCCCAAGGACAAACCCTTTCCTGGTCTCAAATCCCAGCAAATGGCCTTAGAAGCATCCTGCTTCCCCCCTTCCCAGCCTGAAAGATGCACGTAGGCATTCATTCTAGTAGCCATTGATACATCTGTCATCCATAAATTTGTCTAACCTTACCTTAAAGCCATCTAAGCTGGTAGCTGTTACCACCTCTTTCAGCAGCAAATTCCATAAACTGATGATCCTCTGGGTGAAGAAATACTTCCCCTTGTCAGATCTGACTGTCCTGCCCATCAGCTTCATAGCTGTCCTGCGTTTGTCTGCTTTAGAACTAAAGGTATATAGACTCTTCAGGTGACTTCCCATTCAGCCAATGAGCAGCCACAGAGCTGTTTGGGTTCTACAGCATTTGTTTTCAAGCTCAAGTTGAGGGGGAAAGAGTGGAATGGGTTTTTATTATGCAAATCTAGGGCTGATGATAGGAACTGATCCAGGAGCAGCAGGGAGAACAGAATAGGTGGGCTGTGTTGTATTGTTTCAACCTAGTCTTGAGAAACTTGAACTGGGTAAAATATGTTTGCCACTGAAGCAGAAAAGAATGACTAATAAGAAAGGAGATTAGCAAAAAAATTATCTAATGCATTTTTCTCATGTGTTGTAGGTATTTTACCTCCCTCTCTCTTAGTAGTAAATTGGAGTAGTGGCAGGATGGATGGAAGTAAAGTTCTAGTTGAAGTCTCATCTTTGGGCAATTTTGCATAGGCTAGTATAAAGTCTCCCTTAGACCACACCAGAGTTCATAAAATGTCATGGAATAGCTCTAAGTCCTTATCATTTCATTCCATTAGTGTATGAGTTTGTCTCAAGCAGAAAGAGTTGACAATTAGTTAATTTGATTTGCCTTATTGAAGTCACAGAGAAACAAGATGAAAATTAGCTCTTGTCTTCTGCTTGAGATGCCCATAAGCAATTGGTGAGCCACTGTGTGGGCCAAGATGCTGGACTAGATGGGCCATGTGGCCCAATCCAGCAGGGCTCCTCTTATGTTCTTATGAGAAACTAAACTGCACGATTGCTGTAATTTAGGCAAGATCCACCCATCAAAGTTTCTATCTCAGCCTATCACACCAAATCCTGAAATGACCCTTTTCTGGGCACTTCACATCATAGACTGGCACTGCACATCATCCTCTGGAGCAAACCAGGCCTGTGATGGCTTTGGTGTAACAGTTTTTTACCACTCTGCAGAAAGAGTGCTCTCACACATCATCACACTCCTGCATTCTTTTAGTGCACAGTAACATCCAGTCATTGGAATCCCCTCTTTTGGAGCAAACTTTCTGTCATTCATACAACTATTCTGATTTTACTAGAGGTGATGCAGCGTACAATCTGCAAAATATTGAAAATATTCCAATTGTGGAAATGACATTATTACTGCATCATCATCATCATTATTATTAATAGGTTAGTAGCAGCAGCAACTTAGAAGGCTAGATTCTCTTGTCCCCCACTCCTGATACAATTGCCTGAGAAGTGGACATTAATTTGCAGTCCCTGAAGTATCTTGAGAAAACTGTGCTTCCTTAAATTTTATGATGCCATTATCTACCAAATTGCAGGAAAGTACTTTTGATTATCCATCCCTTCTTGTGCTGTCTATTATGTACAAAATCTACTAACCACATCCGAGTGTAAGGTTATGTCAAGGCAGGAAAGTTAAATACAAGAAGACCAACTAAAACAAAATGTATACCTTCTATAGTTGCACGTTTGGGCAGAATGGTGATAGCTCCTTCAGCGACATCTTCCAGATGAATTGCAGGGTTCATTTTGGAGCCCCAGCTGTCTGATGCCACCCACAGAAAATGACCAACACTACCTGCCCTTTTTGCTGCCACAAGGACTTGCCTGCAGGGAGAAAAAAATGTACGCACATAATTACATAACTTAACACAGTCATAAACAGGTGCTATTTACTGATGTGAGAGCAAGAACAAGCAAAGAAAGGTTGCTTAATGAGCAGAAACAGTAAATCCCAAGGATTAGACCTTCAAAAAATGTAAGAAATTTGAGGAGCGGGGAGAAAACATCTTTGTCAGGATGCTTTTAAAGTTTCTTTTCATTATTTCTTGGCTTTCCAACCTTTAAACAAACATCTAGGTTTCATATAGGTACATTCCAGACTGGTGGAATAAATCCACAGTTGTAGGGTAAATCGCAGCCTACCTGCTGCAAAGCCATGTCGCGCTGTCCAGACTAGAGCAGCGTCACACAGTCTCCCCCTCAGAAGTTAAGAGAGTTTGCATTGGCACATGTGTCATGTGGGATGAGGCAGCCAATGGGAGTTGAGCTGCCCTCCCTGTTCTCGTTGGCTTTTCTCGCCATTCCATCCGGACTGGCGGGAAGATTCAAAGCTGCACAGGGAGTGCTCTTAAATCATCATTAAGTAAATTCACTGTAGCATTGGCATAATGTGTCACCACTACGATCCAGTGATCGTTGTGTGTGATGCCTCCAATGCAGCTGTGCGTTCTGCTGTGCAGTATTAACAAGTATGGATGCATCCATAGTTAGAAAAGAAACACTTAAGCATCACAGTATAACCCCTAGTCAAACTTCAGGGATATCAATTTGCCCACATAGAAAACAAGAAAACATGAGTGATATTATGTCGCTCCCCCCGCCCCCAGTACAGACACTATTATTTTAAACATATTGTGTATTGTTTTATATTTGTTGAATTCTTTTTAAAAGTCTTTTAATGCATACTTTGTTTTAATCTGTTTTAAGGTCGTTACCCACCCAGAGACCTTCGGGTATGGGGTGGGATAGAAATGTAAATAATAATAAATAAATAATTTCACTTGCTTTTGTGCAAATGAATGTGACAACTGAGGCACTGGAGGGGCAACAGCAAAACAAGCCCCAAATAGGGACTTCTGGCCACAGGCAATATTCTCTCCTTGTCAGTCCTGACTCATTCTTCTCTAGTTTTGCATTTTGATAATCCTTGCCACTTCTAGTATCATGAGATGGTACTGCAGCCCATTTAGGTCACACAGGTAGTCCTGCTCCTTCAGAATAGCACATCCATATGTGCCATCAGAAGAAGGCTTAGTGTGTCTCCCAGCACAGAATCAAAAACATGGAAAAGATTCTAGGACAAGGGCTGTTACACGTAAGGTGTTCAACAGGGCTGTAGAACTACATCAAAACTCAGCATCAGGACTGGTTTCTGCTTCTTTGTGTGAGAAAGAATAGGAGGAGCATTGCCAGGACCCTAAAAGATGGCCTCCCGCTGGCTACGGGTGTGCATGTTTCTGACCAAACTGTTCAAAGCAGTTTCCACAAGAGTAGCCTGAGATCCCAATGTTAAGGAATGTTAACAACAGAAGAATCTGAATCTGCAAACAAACAAACAAAAAAATCCAGGTTGACTCATCCGGATCATAAAAGGGACTCACTCTGGCATCCACACCTCAATAGACCCCTAACGTCCTTACTGAGATATGGTACAAAGCAGCTCTCTGTCTTTTATTCTTTTCTAACTAGCAATTGGATAGTGTGATAGAAATGCTGCTGGAACCAATGCGACCTGAGGCCTTTTCGCTGTAATGCACTTAGGCTAAGAGGGTTTGGGGCAGTTTCCCCATCTGCACGCAGGCAGGTAGGAACACGTTTACAGCTTGGAAAGGTCGGACAGGGTCTGGGATGCCCCTCCCAGGCCTGCCCACCATTGAGTGAGAACACCCAGGGGTGGGCAGACCTGTCAGGGCCCTTCACCGGGTTCCTTTGTGTGCACAAATATCTATCTAGGTCTTTTGGTGCAGCTATTGAAGGATGTTAACAGGATTTCAGGGTGGAAGCAAAGTACAGCACTGGTGAGTATTTCTGGATGTGCTATTACTTCCTCATCAGAGGAAGCAGCAGAGGAGCCCAGTTCTTCTATCCCTGCTGTCAGCATGCCTGAAACTAGGCATATTTTGAATTATTTTGCTTCACAAGTTACATACCTCCCTTTCATCTGAAATTATTCTTAAAATAGCTAAAGGCTTCTTCTGGATGTTGCATTTGTTTGAATTAGAGTTTGAGAAGGGATTTTTAAATGTTCCCCTATCAAGTAGCCTCAGACCATAAGCTAATGGCAACTCAGGACATGGTCACACCTTGCTGAAATAGTCCATCTTGTTAAGAAATAGGACTTAAAACATACAAACTCTAGCCACGCCTAGTACCTGATAATCCTTCCTCCACTGTCATCCAGTTGGGTCACTATTCTCACACCTTTCTGTTCCCATCCGGAGACTTTTTTTAGATCTCCACCCTTCTCCACCATCACAACTCCCTCTGCTCTGACAGGACAAAATTTCTGTGACTGCAAATTAATGCAGTATCACTCACTATAGTATGGTTTGGTCCCTTTTAATCCTCTTCCCCAATCACACCCCCAAAATGAAAATGGATTTAAACCAATTGGACTAAAAAGCTGTGTTGGGGTCGATAGATGGGTTGAAGAACAATTAAAGTCAAGGCACCTCAGAGGTGCCTTATAGAAACACGTTCCCAAGCCTTCTCTAGCCCACCTTTTCTAGAATATAATGTTCAGGAGAGGGGGAAGGGCACATTGGTGTGTGAACAATCCCACCTTGAAGCCTTCCCTGAGGTACTTCTGAAGCTTCTGAAGCACCCTAGAGATGAATTTTTTGCTGTATCTGATCATAGCCTCAGATGGAGATCTGGATAGGGAACTTTCAAGATCTCATTCGGGAGTGAATTCAGCAGAGGAATGAAGCTAAAAAAGCGTAAAAACTTTAAAAGGCACATAATGAGGCTCTAAAAGTTCCCCTGATAGGAAGAGCCCATTTTGTCCTCTGCCGGTTGCTGGGAAAGATTCAATGTTTTCTTTAACTGCTACTTGGAATGAAATTCCCTCAAGGAAAAAGAGAAGCTAAGGTCATAAAGCCAGGTAGTTTGTGTGTAATTGTGTCTCTTCAGGGAGGGAAAGTTACAGCAGCCAGTTTAAGAAAGAAAGAAAGAAAGAAAGAAAGAAAGAAAGAAAGAAAGAAA
>MTQE01001141.1:22557570-22576345 GCA_014337955.1 Aspidoscelis marmoratus | reverse complement strand
CCAAAATAACTTAATTTTGGGGTTGAGGGGTCCTAGCGGTCATCACACCGCGGCATCCCGATGCAGGGATTTAGTGTGGTTTTCATTGACATGGGGACTCCTTAATGCAAATTAAGATCTGCATTAAGGCTGCCCTGAATCCCCTGCAAGGCAGGGGCAGCCCCATGAGGACAAGCCCTATGATTCTATGGTAATCCAGAAGCAAGCACCAGACAAGGGTTCAGAGCTCTTTTTTTGGCATTCCAATATCCCAGGAATTTGCCTCTGTATCCCAGGACTATGCTGGATTGCCATCCAGCCTGAGAAAGCAGTTTGCACACACACACCGCCCTTGCTAATCAACATTCTGTGCTAAAAATGGAGGTTCAAAGATGAAATGGCAACATAAGGAATTTGTGCTTCTGTCTCTGAGATGCTTTTTGTTGTTGATGATGATGTTAAATGTGATCACAGCCCAAGTCAGTCTCCTGATATTAAATACCTGTTTAAAAGAAAAGGAGCTGACTATTTTTCCTTCTCCAGCCCACACATTGGTACTGTAAGTAGGGCAGGCAGGACAACAGCACAATCAAAAGATTCACTTTCTCCTGTCTGAACTGATTTGTTTTGTACAGGGATCTCAATTGGGCAGGTGAGAAAAGGCTATCAGCCATACATTGCCCTACTTTTCTGTCTCATTGTCCCCATCTGTGGTCAACACCAAGAGTAGTTATTCTTTTATTTACAACATACCACATGCCCCATAGTTTCTGCTACGAGGTGGGGACAAAAAAGAAAATAAATGCACCATCAGCAGATTTTTTAGAGATGATCATAGACTCATTCATCCCAAGGATGATTAGGCATTAACACGCTGCATATAAAATGATAACGATCCCCTTCCATGTTCAGTTAATAAGGCCCATTTGCTTAACCACTTTCTGTACTACATAAGTTAGACTGAGGAGCAAAGCCTTAAAGTTGTAATTATGAAACAATACATTTAAATTTTAAAGGCATCAATAAAATTAAAACAAAGGTAACCTGTGCTGTTCAACCCAAATGCCCTTCCTTTCAGTGAATTTCTTTCCCTTACTGCAGAAATGCACACAAGAATTTGGGTTTCTTATTTCAGTTTTTTTTAAAAAAAAACTCACAGAAATACAAAGTGAAAGTAAATATCATGTCTGGTCTCCTGAGACACCAATTCTGATCTTATCCTTGCTTTGTAATTCTCTCTCTCTTTTCTCTCTCTCTTTGTAATATCTATCTATATTTCTATATATAAAATCAGGAGGAATCAGAGCAGAACCTAAGGCTTTTAGATGACCACAAGACAGTTCAATAGCTAAACCTGAATATAGTAAAGTCTTTAAGGCCTTTCTGCACAGGGCATTTGGATTAAGAGCCCAGCCATGTAGCAATTCAGATCTATGTGGCCACACCTACCTCTGGAACACGGCTTCTGCTTTACATAGAGTGTGATTCTGACCAGGGAGTCTTGAGCATAAAACTACAGCTGGGAACTTTCAGAAAATAGCCCCTTTATGAGTCCAGGACCTGCCATCTCGACCCTATAGACCCTTAATGCAGATTCAGGGTCTGTGTAGTACAGATCTGTGAGACCACACTGCTAGTCTGCTCTGTGATCCAGATTACGAAAACCTTTAATCTGAATTACTGGTATTCATTTAATAAGTTCTACGAATGGATCAGCAGCCCTGATCCAAAACATGGGAGATGTACAGAAGGCATGCCTCCTGTGTTTGGGACAAGCACCCCTCAGAGACCCCAAAGCTAGCAATATTTGTTCGTAGCTATCAGACGAGGCCACAACATGGGCTGATCTGGATCAGTACCATTTGTGCAAACAGTGTTGATCCCACCCATGCCTTTTTTTGGTCAGAACCAATAGGGTTGGTTATTCCACCACTCTTGACGATGAGCAGGTAAATGCAGAAAGGACCCTAATCAATCTGAGTAGCAGAGCACTCAGCTTAACATAGCATTCCTTTCTGCATTCTTCTTGTTGCCCCTGGTGATGCAAAAATAATAACTGGGGAACTGGGAAACCAAGAAATGGCCTTGTGGCTAGGAACATCTCTTGCCATCTACACCACTCTACAAAGCGCTTACGGTGAGCTGGCAGCCAACTGCATGCAGGTCCATGTGGGCCTGCTTTCTGCTAATGTGCTTACTTCATCACAAAGTCACAGGGCTTAGAAAGCCCTCTATCCTCATGATCAAAATACAGCACCAAATGGAACCATGAAGATCAAAGATTGTTCTCAGTTGTCTACTGTGGCTATGTCCAAACGTGCTCTATGCTGACATTGGATGCCTTGGCGGCTTCTGGGCTGCCAGACTGGAGGATTGGAAGCTACCGAGAGACGGCATAGCAGCTTCCAGGCTGCTGGACTGGAGGATCAGAAACTTCAGCATTGTTTTGCAGCAGCTGCAGGTCCACCAGATGGGAAGCTCCATTGTCTGCAGTATGGGGGGAGCATTCAAAGGTAAATGCAAAGTGAAAACATGCTATTAAATCAGCATCTTTTTACTTCACTGCTGCTGAAGGCTGAAAAAAGCTGCACATGGGTGGCGAAGCATAGAGAATATCTGGAGGGACATTTGTCAAAGTTGACAAAGTAGTAATGCTTACAAAATGGAATCCAGGTGAGTGTTCCAAAATGTTTTTGATATGTAAAAAAGATGTGCATGAACATGTTCAAATCCAAATCTGAACAGCTCAAAGAAATTTGACATTCAGTTCAAATATTCAACAAAATGTTCTACACAGGAAAGGAAGTGACCATTAGCATCAAAGGTCCACAGAGTATGAGCATAATTAGTGTAAAACTAGAGCATTGTGGAGGGCTCCAGAAAGTCCCTTGTCAAGTCTTGGAGCAACCAAACACAGGCTGTAATTTTTAAAATTTTGTGCCACTCCTCAGGGCCTTCCTGTCCACCCCTCACCCACTGGGAATTTTTGACTCAAAATTGATGGCAGTGATAAAACCACCGTGTGAGGTAAACAAAACCAAAAGCAAATGTAGCTGACATCACTGCCAAAAGCTTGCACACCTGGACCAGAAAAAAAAGTTAAGATCTGACCAAAGCAAAAGGAAATAAAAAAAGTAAACAAATTCTGCAGCTCTCCTTGCTGCTGCCAGACCACTTGGCATACCCTTCTCCCGCCCCGAAACCCCATCCGCACACTTTTTAGCCCAGCAGGAACCTCCCCTGCTCAGGCTAATGCATAAGAAAACACAAAAGCAAAGAAATTCTGCAGCTCTCTTCAATGCAAGATCGTATGGCACACCAATGCAATGCAAACAGAATCAAGAGCTATGGGAACCAAGAACTTAAGGATACTTAAGAAAAAAAAATCCATAATGTGGACTACTACATGGAATAAATTCAAATAAAGGGATTCATTATTTGCCTTTTGCCTTTCTTATACAATTTCTACTTCCTGCTCAGAAGTACATGCTCAGTTTATAATATATGATCAGTTTTTATTCAGAGAACAAAACAAAACTATCATGACACAGTATGATTTTGAAAACACTATTTTTTATCAAATAGAAGTTCGTGATCTCTTTTGCTGCATCTGGTGATAAGGCTGATAAAATGTGGGAAGCTGTATGCTTGAAATATTAATAGGGACGCTGAAGCAGTAAACCAGGATAATCAAGGCTAGGTGAATGCTGTATGCAGATGTGATTTAAAGTGAATGTGCGTGTCCTTGAATACATTTAACTAAGTCTTCAGGAAACACAATAATAGGTAAACTGATGGTTCAGGGTAAAGAAAAGCAAGCACAAAATGCTTGCCCAAATCAATGCAGTGTGTACACTTAATTATTTGTTCAAAAGTAAGAAATGGACACATATTTAATTCAAAACGAACAACATCAAATGATTCCATCTGCTGGGTTGAAAAGTTCATGACTTGGTGGACGCACAAGCTATTTAGAGGATACAAAAATGCAAAGAATTATTGCTACTAATTTAAGCAGCACGAAATGACTCAAGCCTTTTATAAAACACACTCTTCATCCTCTGTAAGTCAGCTTTTCAAACTTAGTTCCATTTAAAAGCAATTATTACATGTGATCAGGAAACAAATTTCTTTTTTGTAATGTCCTCCTCCCTTTGTTGGGAAACTGAGTTCACGGAAATTTCACTGAAGTCTATAAATGACTTCTACTTAGAGCCGGAATGCTGCTATATAATCCAAATGGGGCAACAGCAAGGAAACAATACTTATAATTTAAATAATTGTACTTTGATTTCTTTAAAAATGCATCTATTATTTTTAAATCTGTAGAAAGCAATACACATTTAAAAAAAACATTTTCCATCCTTTTTTACCAATAGGAGGGATACGGATAAGTAAATAAAGGATGCCTCCAGGTGAGGAATAAAACCTGTGTTTCTCCTGTGATTGTATTGAGAAGGCCAGTGGTATTCATAAGAAGATAAGATGAGCTTGCTGGATCAGGCACAGCCCATCTAGTCTTGTCTCACAAAGTGGCTCATGGGGATATCAAGCAGAAGACAAGGGCAAATCTTTACCAGAGGCCTGCTTGCAATATTAGTGAACAACTAGTGAACCTCTGGGGAAGAGCATACACACACGGAATCGGCTGTTACAGCCTCCAAGCATGCCTGTCTTCCCCAGACGTTCGCTAATCATTGATTAGGTGTGGAGCACAAAATCATGCTCTGCACATTAACCAATGTACCCAGAGACTTAGAGGGCAGGAACATTAACTCTTCTTCCACTGCTTGGGGTTGTTTGAGGTGCTGCACAATTGCACTGGCACCGTGGACAACCATAGATGTGAAGCGCACAGAGCATCAGGGTTAATCGTGCTCCTTTCCTGTCCAGCAGATGGGAAGGGAAGTGCGAAAATGCCCCTACTCTCGAATCTTAGCAAATGGCCTTTAGAGGCATTCCGTCTGGCTCCCCAGCCTGAAAGATGTACTTAGGCATTCATTCTAGTAGCCATTGATACATTTGTCATCCATAAATTTTTCTAACCCTACCTTAAAGCCATCTAGACTGGTAGCTGTTACCACCTCTTCTGGCAGCAGATTCCATAGACCAATGACCCTCTGAGTGAAGAAATACTGCCCCTTGTCTGATACTGACTCTCCTATCCATCAATTTCATAGAGTGCCCCCTGGTTGTAGAAAATATTTTTTCTCTATCCACCATCCCCACGGTGATATCCCAGAAAATTGCTATTATGAGAAATCTGGCAACAATGCTGGATTTTCTGTAACAATGATGCTTACCTGGGAGGGACCTTTTTGCACTTGTCTTTTGGAGCACTTCTATTCTCTAGCAGGTCAGGCCAAATGTGCTTTCCTGCAGCAACCACCCCAGAGTGGGATAACTCCTCCAGGACTGATCCAGCTCATGCTGACCAGAAGCAGCTAGATCACTCATGGACTGCAGCCTCCACACTGTAAATCAGAATGATTAAGGGTCTGGAACACCTTCCTTACAGTCATGTCGGGGGTGGGGGAGGGGTGGCATTGGAGATGCCAGTGTGCTTGTGCAGCAGCTCCAATGACCTTCCCAGCCAGCATAGGTGCAAATGGTTGCTGGCTGAATGCTGAATGCGGTAAGGGTTGGTGAGCTTGTGGAGCACAATTTCATGCTCCACAGCTAGTATGTAATTAGGCAACCTCTAGGCAGGCAGGGGGGTGTTTCTATGCTGTCAATGCCTCCTGACAGTGCAGATGCACTTGCACAGATGTTGCCTAATTACATACTATAGGATGAAGTGCAAATTCAGCTCTTGTGCAAACACACAGGAGGCTGAAATGGTTTTGGTGCCCCATGTAAATCAATTTTTTTCAGAAGCTCCTGAAGTCCCATGGATCACAGAAGAAAGATGCATTTCTCTGCAGCATTCTATAGCCTCCTGGTATTCTCAGAAGCAGGCATATCTTCCCCACAGGTTTTAAAGAAGAGATGGGTTAGAAACAGTTATTTCAGTTTGATGTTTCAAGTCATGCCGGGCAGATTTAGTTAATATTGATGCATCTATCAATATTTAAAAGAAAAGTAGTTAACAATTCAAGTTTATTTCCTTGCCCTATCCTCCCCCCTTCTTTTAAGGAAAAACACTTAAAATCTCAGGTACCAGTAGGGAAATTTTTCTCTTGGGTAGTTGGGATTAGAGTGATATGGAAACAAAAAAGTGGGAAAATATTGTAATATCTACAGTAGATAAAATTAAGCAGCAATTTATACAAAATTTCTGCTGTAGATAAAAGTAAGCAGTAATATATTGAAATTCACCTGTTTGTCATTTAACATAATGGATTGATTCCAGAATTATATAAACATAAAACTGCTATGAAAGTAACTGCCTCTCGCACTAGGTAAGGTCAAGGAAAGAAGGGTCAAGTTGAAGAGGTGAGGAGCAGGATATGCTAAGACACCCTCTGCTGTAGGGATATGCACAAATATTTGTAGGCATTTGAAATCTGATCGAATGTGTCAAATTTCAACATTCGAACTCGAATAGAATGTCCTGAAATTTGAATGCAAAGATTCAAATCAAATTTTGCATTTCAGATCTACTTGTTTGAATTATCCAGACATTCATACGTGTACAGGCTCATACACGATGCATACTAGGAGATCCACATATTTCCTGCATCGGTATGCATTTTTATGGATCCATATGGGATGAAAATGGGTTGCATATGGGATAACTACAGGAAGCATACGGACGTGTATGGATGCATACGGACGTGTGTGGATGTAGGGAAGATGCTTACGTGCACATATGAACATTGTTGACATTCGTATGTGCAGATTCAAATAAAAAATTTGAAGGAATAGATTCAAATTTGGTAAATTCAAATAGAATCTTGTTAAATTCGAATTTAAAAGATTCGAATCGGATTTTGGGGTATTCAATTCAATTCGAATAGAATGTCAAAAAACCATTCACGCACATCTCTACTATGCTGTTCCTTTTTCCTCCCAAAGCGAGTCATATACGGCCTCCTTGGCAGAAGGAGGCAAAGTGACTTCCCTCTGTCCCTCCCTCCCTGGGTTGCTTCTTGCCTGCCTACCTGCTTTTTAGCTCTTATCTTTCCATCACAATTATTCCAAACTATAGTCTGAGCTTTCATGATGATGGCACATTCCTGCTCCAGAATTTATTCTGGAATAAGTACTAGTGCAGAAAGGGCCCCGGTCTTCACTACTGCCTTTTTATTTTAATGGATTCACCTAAATAATAAATTGAAAGGTCTTCTCTTTTGTTGATTGTCTCTGGATCATGGGAAACAGATGACTCTTGGCACAAAAGTAAGCCAAGTAAATCTGTGCTTGGGAGGAAGGGAAAGAAGCCATTTCTTGAAGCTGTTTCTTTTCTGTCTGCCTCTCTTAGAGGCAGTGTGAATCCTTCTGGGAAGCAACAGAAGAGAGGAGGAACACAGAGAAATACTATGAATAACTTAACAGTATTGGACATTCCTATCCACTCATAACTATATATCCTATCCTTTTAATCAATGCATATAATTCAAAATCAGGCCGGTAAATCACATGCTGGAGTTGCCTGTATTCTAACTAAACTCAGTTCCTTTGGAGGTGAAAAATGTGAATCCCTAGAAACATCTGTTGTACCCCCTCTCCTGATTATTTATTTATTTGGATTTTTATATTGCCCAGGGTAGTGTACAATAAAAAACAACCATATAACACAGAAAATAAAAAAATAAAATAGATAACAAAACAGTACAGATAACATAAAAAGGGGAGGGGGGAAGGGAAAAGAAAAAAATACACAGGTACAAGACAACTCCAGAAAACTCAAAATTCTCTGTCTTCATTTACTCCCTGAAAGTCTGGAAAAAGAAGGTAATTTTTTTTCCATGTGGAATTGTGGGTTACCTACCTGAGTACCAAAACTATTACTTGGGCTGCCTCTCCATTCTGCACTGGGAATGGCTCTCCAACACCCTCAGGGGAACACCCCCAGGAATCTCCATTTCTTCCCTTACCAAAGTGTCTGGGAGGAGATGCTAACACCCTTAGAACAGGACTTTTAAATCTCCCCCAGTGCAAACCCTGCCTCCAATCAAAGCAGCCACACTTTCCACTTCCCTCCTCCCTCCCTCCCTCCGAGCTGAAGCTGGAGAGCTTTCGCTGGTGATACATTTATCCCTGTTAGCAGCTGCAAAGCAGGCTGGCTGGCGCTTTTAAAAATTTTTACTTTCTCCTCCATTATCAAAGCACACTTTCCCCTTTTCACACCCTCCCTTTCCCGGTAACATTGCCTCCATCCACATTACCAGGAAATGTGCACTCAAGCAGATCAGCAAATGGGCAGAGTGCAGGTGGAAGATGGGGGAGAGCTGCTTGTGGCTTTGCTTTAAAGCCTTTTTGTTGATATGTATTTTATTAATGATTGTTAAATTTCTAGTACCTGCTAACAATAATCAGAAAAGATACAGATAAGATACAGGCAAAAAGGTTTTAAAAGCAAAAAGCAGCTCTTCCACCTTTGCCTTTTTTGACTGGGGCTCTAGCATTGCAGGCATGGCAATGGAGGGGGGGACCTTTGCATCTGTAAAATCTCACCCACATCTGCCTGGCATTGGTCAGAAGGCTAGATCTCCACCCCAAATAGCACGGTAGTGTTCCCTTTTAGTGGGGGGGGGAGTGGACTTGGCTCCAAAAGGGGGGGAAAGTCAAAATTTCTTCAGTGCTTTTTTTTCTGTGGATTTCTGCAGGATAGTCCTCATAAAATCCAGGAATAAGAAACTGAATGGGAACACTGGATACTGAGTTTGGAATTATACATAAGTAAATGGGAACTACTGATATTGCATTCAGATTCAATTCAGATTTAAATGCATATGGGAATGCATCCTTAGTCTACAGTAAATTGTTTCTTAATAGGGATGGGCAAAAAATGCTCATCACTTACACTATTTGTATGGATTGCAAATGTTTGAAACTTCACATTCGGATTAAGTATTGGCCATATTTGTAGACTAATCTTTGCATGCAAAGCAAAAGCTTTTGTGCCCTTTCTTTGAAACTTTGTTAAATTCAAAGTGACTGGTCAGTCACTTCCAGAGTGGATTTGCATCAGGTTTGGAGGTGTGACTGGTGGTGGCACATCCCTAGGCTCCCTCCCTCCACAACTCTATTCACTAGACAATGTGACCTAGCGTAACATGAAAATGGGTTTTAGATGAGGCGTTGAGATAGCACTCACACTTGAACATCTATTAGGAAATGTCATTTGTGCTCTTCGGTTGCTGACTTTAGAAATTCAGATATTCCCACTGAAAGACATCAGTACCCCCAACAGCTCCTCCATGAACAATCTTGAAAACTCCAGATCTTTGTATTTTTCCTATATATAAAAAAAATGGATCTCAGCTGGGTCAGGGAGACTTTCCTCAGCAACCTCTGCTTGGGAAGGTTCCATTCACTATTTGAAACCAGAAAGCCTCTCGATTATTGCTAGGATTGATTTTATCCACATTCTGTCATTTCTGGGATGCTCTGTGTGTAAAAAACTCACAGCTGAGTCCATTTTTCTGTATTTGGTGCATGTTTTTGGATCTCACCATTTCTTCTCCCTACTCGCCTGCTTCCCCAAACCAACCCCATAACTATTATCTATAATAGGTATCTTAGATATTACTAGTTAAAATGTTCACATCATAATCAATATTTACTATGTAGTTACTCGACCATATCAAACTTAAAATGTTTGTAAGGATATATATGCATGTAATAATATATTTAATTTCTAGGTCAAGATTTCCAGAACATACCAATACCACTGTGGAATAGATTCCTTCTCTTTGAGCACGTACAGAGTTATCAAGGCACATGGATTGTCACAGATCAGCTTCCCTAGGGAAATTTGCTGATGCCTTTAGGCACCAGGTAAGATGTTTTATATAATAGAGCTTAATGGCATGGTTTACATTTAATGAATTGTTTTAATTAGTCGTCTCTTTGTTTTTAGTAGATTTTAAATATTTAAAATCTGTGTTTTTAATATTTATTTTGTAAGCCTTCCAGAGAATCTTAGGCATAGAGCAGCTATATCATTTAGCAAGTAAAAGAAATAATTCTGTGACCACATACAGAAATTCACTTAGTGCAGCTCTGCTTGCACATATTGTTCCCTTGTAGCAGGGTCCTTTATTCACCCTTTATTTTTTCATTTAATTTTTTCCCCATCAACAGAATGAATATCAGAAGCTGTTCTATAGTTTATCATTCACACTAAAGATAAGGTGTCTTTCCACACTTTGAAGATGGGGATGGCCTGGGAATGCTCCGGCTTGGAACATGTGCACACTGCAGACCTGCTTCCATCCTGGAGCAGCTCTGAGAATACGCAGTTGTCCTCCATCTTCAAAAGCTAGAGGATTTATGGCACCTCCAGACACATTCTTCAAACCATTTTCTTGTTGAAAACTGTGTAGGGGCAGGGCAGAGTGGGGTGAGGCAGGTGGCATTGTGCAGTCACACACTACATTGCCCAGTCGCTGTAGCAACAGCCCAACACACATGGCTGGTGCTGTGGTGAGGTGGACGCTTCCAGATGGAAGCATCCACACTTCAACAGCACTCATGTTAAGTGCCAGATAGCTTTGGGATGGAGCCGCATTCACAATGTGAACGACAGCCACTGTCCCTCAACCTAATTTGTGTGGGAGTCTGTCTCACGGGAGTTAAGTGTGAAAAAGCCCAAAGTGAGCAAGAATAAACTCCTACTGTTTCATTATGTGATACAACTTACATGGGCCACTTACACCTTGTTCTGTATTGATTTGCCCTTGTTCCTTCAAACAATGTGTAGCAGTTACATCTAGCTATACACTCTTTCAATAAGCATCATGCGGCTTGTGTGCTATGTTCATGTGCTCCATGTTCATGTGATACTTTTACTGTTGCCGCTGAATATAAACAAAAGCTAAGACTGTGTTCCTGTTTCAGTGGAGGAAGTCTTCATGCCTGATGTAAGAAGCACTCAGAGCAGGGAGTTCAGATACCTTCCACCCTGATGATTTGTCAAGTCTTCCTGGGAGATGACAAGCAAAATTAATGTCAGAACCACAATTCCCATCTTGACAGTGTCCTGTCGCATTTATTCAGAAATGATGACTGTGAGCCAAATTAGGAACCTGTTGGCATCCATGCCCCTTGGCTAACTGTCATGGTGGACTGGCTATCACCATAATTGCACAGATGCAGCACTCCCTGCAAGTCAATCTGGAGGAAAGTCATATTAACAGCCTCCATTGCTGAAACATTCTAGTGGTAACTTTCTCTTTAAGATTAATTGAAGGAGTGCTGTGTGAACACAATCAAAGTGTTCTAAACAACTCTTTGAAAATTCACAGAATGCACTCTTATAGTCTGAAAATCCAAAGGATCAATCAGTCACAATTTAGTAATTATAAGAAAGAAAATATGTGATGACATTGTTCAATGCCTGAAAAGCACTAAGTCTGATTCTCTAAGGGACTTTCTGCACATTTCTCAGTTATCTGGAAAATGAAGGTATGCCTTCTGCTATGCCTCTGTGATCTGGACTGGTCCGCCTGATCTGGATTACACTCCATCCTGTATTGACAAAGCATAGTAGCAGTGGGTAGAGCCTCTAGGCCATATCAGTATGCAGGCAGAAGAGGTCCTGAAGGAGCCTATGTGGGATCCTAACCCATATCAATCATGAGAGGGAAATGGTAACTATGCCATGCATTTAGATTTAACTGCTAGTGAGTGACAGTCCAGTCTCTAGGCAAATTTTTCCATACAGCACCAACACCTCAGAGTACACCAACCCTTTCCTTGAATTAACTAGCTGTGGACTCCATCTGATTTTTAATGTGTTTTTAATATAATATTAAGTGTGTGGGGTTTTTTGCCCTTGTTTTTAATGTTTATTTTTTAAACCACTTCAAATGTTAAGAAATAAGTGGACCTGTTTGCACTTACCTTAACACAGTGGCGGCAGATGCTCCAGACCAGGTCCATCTGTGCACTATGCCACCACCACTACCATCCCAGAACATCTGGGAGCTTCCTCCTGCTTCCCCAATCTTCTCTAGTGGTGGAAACTAAAAACATGTCACGAGCTTTATTGAAAGTAGCTGGCAAGTTCCTGGTTGCAGCATTCACACTCTTTAACAGGTGTGAATGCTGCACTGTGGGTGGGTGTAGCTGTGGCTGTGGCTTCACAATCACACATCACAGGCTGATTGCAATGGCAACATCCCTGCGTGTACTGGATGTTGTCATGGCCATTGCCATGGTGATCTAGCTGGCCCACCCTGGGTCAGCTAGATCACCAAAGTGATGGTGGTCGTGTTGGGGACTCCATTATCACTTGAAGCGCACATGCCTTCCTCACCTCAGAAGATAACTGAACAGGCCCTGAAATACTAATCTTGATCCATGATGCTAGAGCATGGTTAGAATGTGCTACAAGCTTCCTTCAGCTAAGCAGGGCTAAGGTGGTCATCATAACCATTAAATTTATGGACTGTTGACAGACTACTAACAGATTCCTCTCCCCCTTTTGACATGTTTCTATGGTTGGTCTACTCTACAGGAATTTCACCCAGGAATTGGTGTCTGGAGATTCTGAGAGAACTTTATAATGTATAGAGGTCATACCTTTTGAGACAGTGACTAAATAAGATACTAGATTTTCAATCTTGTAGAGGTACATTTGAGGGAGGGTCTTTTTTTATTTTCATTGGGTGCATTTCCATTCAAGATTTAAAGAGCTTTGAAATAGTTTTGAGCACTCACCATTCCCAAAGTTTTAAAAGAATACACAGTTTCTGAGGATTAGAGGTCCTGAAAGGCAGATTATTTATATTTGGATCAAAAGAAGTCATGCTGCTGGATTTAGAAATACTCCACACTATTTACCGTATTTTCCGGTGTATAAGACGACTGGCTGTATAAGACGACCCCCAACTTTCCTGTTAAAATATACAGTTTGGGATATACTCGCCGTATAAGAAGACGACACCCAGTGTATAAGACGACCCCCGACTTTTGAGAAGATTTTCCTGGGTTAAAAAGTAGTCTTATACTCCAGAAAATACAGTACCAATGGCAACACAAACATTATTTTGAGTGAGGGAACCTTAGCTTAGGGGCATTCTAAGTTTCCCTTGATCCAATGATAAGCCATGACTTCTTAGTCCTGTCTTCCCCAGGTGCTCTGCCATCAAGTGATAAGGAGATCGGGCTGCCCAAAAGGGGGGAGGAGGAGGTGAAGAATGAACAGAAACAAGAGATAAGACTAAACATATAGTGGGAAGTGAGTCTGATCTCTTGTTACAAAGTGCCTCCCTTATAATGGCAGGGAGTAAGGTGAAAGGTTTGTAAGGCAGAGGTGATTGCGATCAGGAAGGGAGGGAGGGGGGAGGGGGAATCCGGCAGGCTTTTACACAGGAGCCGGCAAACTTCACAGTCAGTACGGAAGCCTCCAAAGTCTTTCACGGTTGCTCCTTCCTCCCTCCCTCCTCCCTTTCTTCCTGATTGTGCATTTCCATGCCTTTCACCTCACTCCACGCCATTATAAGAAAAAAGCGACAGTGATATTTAATGTTCTACTGCCTTGTCAACAGTAGAAAGAGGTTGTGCTATGGTGAATACAAGTGGTGAACAAAAGCTGCTGCCAAAGGACTCCATGATCTGATGTGGGGGAAAGAGGGTGGGGTTTGAATTGCCCACCCCATTGAAGTCAGGGTATGATGGTCCCCGACTGCGTGAGGAGGGAGTTTCTCCTCTGTGACTTTGCCCTATAAGCTAAGAGTGGGAAGAAAAAACAAACAGACCTTGCTGCTGATTTTAAAATTCCTGGTTTAAAACCAGATTAAATTGCCCAGTGGGAACCTGATCATTGTGTACTTTTACAACCTTTTTTGTTCAAAATATTTCTAATATTGTTTTAATTTTATGTCCCACACCCACCACTTCTGGCTATAGTGTTATTTTTACAGATGAAATTTATGTTCCCTTTGGCTGTTTCCTGATCTATGGCCATAATAAATGACTGTTATTATTAGAATGCATATTGCTGCAAAAAGTGGGAAGAATTGCTATAAAGCACCTCATGTACCAATCAATAAAGCACAGTAATAAGGAAGATCAAGGATATCAATTATATACACATCTATGAAAAGCAGGAAAAACCCACAGAATGCTGTTGCCTGCAGAAATATCTTGAGTTAAATGGATTTCTGAGTTGCAATATAAAAATGGAGGCACAAACTGAATGTACTGAGCTGTTGCTGATGCCCCCTTAATAGGAGGACAGAGTAATTAAAATAGGAGAAGCCTAACAGACATGTGTGAGGAATGGTGATTACTTCTCTTGCCTCTGTAAAGAGCTTTGGTGCAGTTTCCCTGTTCTAGTTAAAAAGATAGACAGGACCTGTTTGAATTTAACTCAGTGGTAACAATACCATTTCACTGAAGTTAAGATCAGGCTCAGAGGGAGGCATCTGGACTTCAAATGCTGGTGCATTCCCTAACTGGACCATTGAGGTGTGGTTGCCTCATCTAGACTGGACTGGCCACATCACCATGACAACATCTGGAGCATGCTGGATGTTACCATGAGTGCACAGTTGTGCTGCCCTGCCCCACCCTGCCTACTCACAGAGTTTGCACCCAGAAGAGAGTGAGGACGCTATGACTGGGAGCTCTCCAGCTGCTCCCGATAAAGCTATGGGCAGCTGGAAGGAGTTTTTAGATGGTCGTGGATGGTGGTAGTGACACAAAGTGTGGATGGATCTCCCCCAGAGGATCCAGAATCACTCACCTACGTGCAAAAGGCATGCAAGGATTTCTTGGGTTTCAACTGCCTCGAATAGACACCGAGTTATTTTGCCATTGGGGTAAAACTTCCTTAGCCATTCTGTACAGCAGTAGTTCTCAAAAATGGGTCTCCAGATGCTGCTAAGCTGCAACTTCCTTGCCTTGGTTGCAAAAAGTACAACATCTGGAGCCCCAAATTTGAAAACCATTGCTCTGCAGTACATCTATTTGTTTAAAATATTGCAGCTAGATTGCAGTCTGAAATATTACTCTGGTTCTTAGCGATCTTCACTAGGTAAGCTTCACTTCTGAATCTTATCCAAGATGTTAACTTTGACATTTAAAGGTGAAAACTTGAGACCAAACTATCTGAAGTTCTTCTAGTCATCCAGCCATATCCATCAGTTAAGATCTTCTGAGGAAGGCCTAATACAGTCAACGAGAGAAAAGGATTTCTCCTTGGTTGCCTCCAAACTTTGGAATAACCTTTGGACATGCCAGATAACTATTGGTGCCTGGTGAAAACAATTTTGTTCACTCATGCATTTTTTGATCAATATTTCTTCTACAGATTTGATGGTGTCACCCAGACTGCCAGTTTTACACTATTTTTAAATATGCAGCCATTAAAAAAAGACTGCATTTTTATCATTTGTTGATTTAAACCTCTAATAATAGTGACAAATTAATGAATTTTCTATTTAACTCTTGTTTTATGTTTTCTAATTTATTCTTACAGATTTATGCTAATATATTTTGCTCACCACATTAGGATTTTGAAGGAGAGTAGTACAATTACCAGCATCAGCATGATCATCCAACCATGCAGTCATTTCTCTAGAATGAGTCATGGATAGACCAGCCATTGTTACAGTGCAATCAGGTGCGGGTTTCCACTTGCCAGCCTAGTATGGTATAACAATACTACAGTAGAGTGGTAAAGACCAAGCACAAAAACAGCCATTCGTACTTCAAGTGGAAAGGTGATGTCACTAATTCTATGATGAAAAAGAGCCATAGGCTACTCTAGGCTCATCAATTCCAATAGATATTTTGAACCATTTGAAGCTTTGCCAAGAGAGTAACAAAGATGGAAACTCACTGGTCAAGAAAGGAGCTGCGTACTCAATATTCTACAGGAGAAACTAAAGCATCATCCTTATATATTTGAGATCCAAGATGGGGTGAAGACATGGTTGCACTGTCCCTACCATGTGTAATCCCAGAGCCCTAAGGAAAATGCACCCAGAAACTTGGCAGGAATAACTGTGGGGCGCAAAAATTCAGGCCGACGGCCACATTTTCAACCTCAGCAGTCACTATGTCTCTGTGCTGGGCCATATAGCTGTCTCTTGACCACTGCATGCATCCAAATAGTAGCCAGAAGCTAAACTCTGCCCCTGACAAGCTGACCTTTTTGTATTTTAAAGTGGCTGATTGGTACCTTGCCTTTTGGGAAGTTTGGGTTGGCTCAGGAGGTGAATGGGGCTAGTAGTGGGGACAGGATTAATTGGGGTGGAGGTGAAAGGGAGCTGAATGGGGACAGGATTGATTCCTGTGGTGGATGATGCCACTCTATGCCATGTCTGTAAATCACTGATCAAGAAGTCCTGCATCTGTATACTCATTCTTTTCTTCTTTTTGTCTTTTCTTTCTGACATGTACAGACAGGGAAAAGGGATGGCCTTTCTCAGTGCAAAGTAGAGAAATCGGCTTTCCTGATTTTTGTGAAAAGTCTTGAATGGGGACACAAGTGAGAAGCAAGGAGGATTCATCTGTCTAGAATATGTCAGGTTCCTGTGCTTAGTCATGAGATAAACAGCAGATCCTCTGAAGTAAATTCTAAATCTTCATACTACAGATTTTGTTTGCATTTCCCTAGAGGTATTTCAGTTCCTCTATGTGATCATTCTCTTTCAGGGATATGGTGATGCAGTAGAGCAGTTAAGTTAGCTTTGGCAGCTCTCCAGTTTTCTCCACACCCACAGGCAACTGGCTAAGACTTCCAACTTCCACTTAAGCAAGCATGAGCTTCCAGTATTGCCCAAAAATGAATGTGAAAATAGAGCAAGGCTGCCTGGAGAAAGAACAGAGAAGGAAGGAGAGACTGACTGGTTCTTGTTAGGATACAAGCCAAAGAAGGCACTATACTGGGCAAGACTTATATCTTCTCTATATAAATTTTTTTTCCCATAATTTTCCAAACTGGATTAGCAGAAATGTTACCTGTGTGCAGTTAAGACTACGGTCTTAAGCCAACACATCCAATCCCTATCTTCATCCTGCACCAGAAGATAATGGATGAACGAACGAACGAACAAATGGACGAACAAACGAACGGATGAACGAATGAATGAATGGCAAGAGATCAAGAAAGATCTGGGTGAGTAAAAGGTAAAATAAGCTAAAAATAAATCTCTAACCAGTGTTGGCCCATTTGGCAATAAGAACAGCAAGGAAGTGTGTACGAAATAAAACTCTGGTTTGAAATAGAAGATCAAAGCAGTGACTGGAGACTAGGGATGTACACATTTTTTTATTCTGTTTGTTTCAGATAGAAGTGAATGGGACAGAAATTTGCATTTGTGTGAATGGAGTCACTTTGATGTGCTGGGCTTCGAATTTGCTTCAGATTCTCTTTGAATCCCGGCCTCTGGATCTGAATTTACTCTGGAGGCAGCTGGGCAGCTTCTTTGAATGTAGCAAAGCTTCAATTGAACACACACAAAAAGCTTTCACTTAGCATGCAAAGGTTAGTCTTCAAATGCAGCCAATGTTCGATTCAAATGAGAAATTTTGAACCTTCGAAATTAGTACAAGGTGCAAAGGTGATGATCACTTTTTGTCCATCCCTATGGAAGAAATCAAGTGTAGACTTTCAACTGGAGCGTCAGTTTTCCCCATTGACTCTGAAATTACAATTTGCAGGCTGCCACTGTTATGAAGGCTATGCAATAACCTGAAGTGAAAAATTGGAGTTGTGGAAATTTTCCAGGATGGTTTCAGTTGGAGTTGATGCATCTAGAGGTGGTATAGTCATTCTGTCAATAAAGATGAATGAATCCATTGGATTTGGGGGAGCAAGAAAAGCTACAGTTTCTGATTTATATACTCCACTTGTTTTGTCATTTCTTTCCCTACCTCAGGCCTCCTTTTAGGGAGATGTTGTAGTAGTAGAAGAGTTGTTTTTTATACCTACTTTCTGACCCTTAAGGGGATTCAAGGCAGCTGACAAAGCTTTTGTTCTTCCCACAACAGACATGCTATGAGGCTGTGAGAGCTCAGGAAGAGAGCTGTGACTAGCCCAAGGTGAACAAGCTGGTTTTATGTCGGACAGCAGACTCTAACCAGGAAACTACCAAGGAAGAGTCCATCACTCTAACCACAAGATCAGAGTGCCCACTATTGTATGTGCACAATATAGGGTCAATATCAGAAAAATAGCCATGTTAGTCTAATTCGAAAAGTCCAGCAAGGTGCTAGAGGGAGAAGACTTAAGATATGGATGGCATGGCTACTGGTGGTATGATAAGGTGAGAGTTAATGCTGACTTTAGAAAACATTTTATAAGAAATACCTTATATAAAACCTGGTTGAATTATAAAAACAAACTATACAGGAAAATACCACTGTGGGTATCACCACACGAAGAGTTATTAAAAGAGTTTGGTGAAAGAAGAGTATGGCTGAAATATGATGATATCTTATATAAAAAAGATGTTAATGAATATGATATTAAAACAAGAGAACAATTAAATCTAGAAGGGAAAAATATACAGTGGTATACAAATGTGCAAATTGTAGATATTTTTAGACAAATTAAATAGAATAGAAATTTTGAGTGGGAGAAGCAAGATTGGGAGGAAAAACTGATCAAGGCGGAAAGGGGGATGATAGGTATGATGTATAAAGTATTACTTCAAATTGAAATGGAACATGA
>MTQE01001141.1:22478769-22493037 GCA_014337955.1 Aspidoscelis marmoratus | reverse complement strand
ACACTCTGCTCACAGATCTTATCTACAGATCTAATCAGATCGGACAGGGACATATGAAACTGATGTCACCTTTTTGCATTTTGCAGTATTTGTTCAGGGTAGGCACAAATTTTGGGCAGCTTCAGGAACATTGCAAAGTTCTGTGTGGGTGTGGGTTTTATAACCCGGATTTCAATGAATATCTCCCTCAAACCATAACTGTGAATTAGGCTATATCATATCTACTCCAAGAAATATTGTTATTATTATTTCCAAGCATAGTGTTGGAGAGGAGCAGCCACATAAGCAGTGGAGGGGGAAGTCTTGCTGCCGCCAATCTGCCGGCGGCGAAGTCGAAGGCAAACTCCTGCCACCACCTGCCATGGATGCCACATTGGTGGAGACGAGCAACCACATGGGAAAGCGGGGGCAGCCCCCACCCCCATATAGCTGCTCCAGCAAAGGGGCTTAGATGACAGGCAGGGGAGGAGGCAACCTCTGCCCCTGCCATCGAAGACCCTTTGCTGGAGCAGCTATATGGGGGAGAGTGGGGCTTGCTGCCCTCCTTCTCCACAACCCTCTGCTGCATCCGGGGTGGGGTGATAAAACATGATCGTCACCCCCCGCCACTCCGGGTGATGGCGGAGCAATACTCCAGCCTCACCCTCTAGGAGAGGCACGGCTTTGTACCTGCTACTACAAGGCCTCTGCTGGACTCCTCAGACAACTACAGAGGCTGTGCAGGCCTCCGTAGTTGTTAGTGGCAGGGAGGAGCTTGCGTCAACTGCACGCACAGCTCCGATCCTCTGAGGCCCATCTGGAAGACCCCATCTGCATGGTAAGTGTGCAGATGCATGGGTCTATAATCCAGTTTCAAGGCTGAAGACCAGATTGTAGACTCAATGTTTTAAGTCTTCCGGAAATCCAGATTTAGGGCCCTGAAGACCCCATTAGGGCCGGAACTGGGAGGCCATTGTGCAGAAGACGCTTCCCTCATCCTGTCCTAATGGGGTCTCCTGTACGGAAGGATCTTTTAGGATCCATCCTGCATGGGTTTCTAATGGATCACTAATAGGGTCTAAAGGGCCAGCGTGGAAACACCCCAAAGTTAAACTAGGCAGACCTTCAGTTAAAGAAATATAACAAAGGACATTGGAGCTACCTGTTCTAGAGGGAATTTCCTCAAGCGTGAAGCAACTGCAATATGCAGCTGGGTTTTTTTTAAGCAAAAGAAGAAATACCATCTTGGCTTTTAGACTGGTGGAGGGCAAGCAATTTCAGTGCAAATTAATACAGCAGTCAGAGTAGAGCCTTAAGCAATGTATACAAATGGCAGAGAGCATCAAGCAGTGATCCCTTTTATGAAACTAAAGTGTACTGTATTTTCATCAGTAAAATGCCAGTATACCTTCATTTCTATCAGTTTTTTCTTCTACTCCACTTTAAAACTAAAGTCTGAATAATGAGTTGGGGAAACTAAGGAAGAGGAGAGATGGCTAAAGAAGTTGGTGCCAAAATAATTATAAATCAAACACACTTTAGAAATAAGCTATTTTTAATCATTTCTTATCCACCAAGATTTTTCAAACTAGTTGTTTAAAATGCCTAATTAGTGGGGTTACAGAAAATTAGACTTAATTTCAGATGCATACACAATTTTAAAAGAGTTAAATATTATTTCTTTATATACTCTTAATCAGAAGTAACTCTTAGAAGTCATCCCATGAAGTACAAAAGGGTAGTCAAAACAGATTATTACTGATAGCTGCCGGGTGCATATCCATCAGGCCTTGTGATCTTTAATGGACCAGAGGTGGAAGGGAGACATTAGATGCCACATGCTGCCACCTCTAAGTGACTTTTGAGCCCCTTTTGAATGCATGTATATTAGGGATGTGCACAAATATTCAAAATTTTTGTTATTCATACAAATTTGGAGTAATTCAGACACTGGTATATGAATCAAATGTCCAGACATTCAAATTTCTTAATTTAAATGAATACGAATATTTTCAGTTACTTGTATGAACAATTTGGACATTCATATGTGTATGCATTCATACAGATATGTACGGGATGAAAACAGGATGTATATGGGATGTGTATGGGTACACAAGATGCGTATATCTGAATTATTTTTATGAATACATACAAATGTATTTGTATCAAATTGAATATCCAGATTTTGTTGTTGTTGTTGTTATTCAGATACATTCAAATTTTCAAATATTCAGTTCATTATGAATCAAATTCTAAAACTTCATTCATGCACACCCCTAATGTATATGGATCCGTGCTGCACACAATAGAAGGAATGTATGCAAACTTTCTCTTTTTTGGCGGTGTGTGTGTGTCAGGTTTGCATTGAACCAAAATGCACCCATTAACAAATCTCAAACAGCCAACCTGGTTCTACAAATAGAGGTGGCAATTTGTGAACTGGTTTGTCGACTCCCTTATTGCATTTCTGGCCCTTCCTAATAGAAAATAATGTTTGGCACTTTCTACATGAACTGCTTTGTGGTATCAGCCAGTGGGCCTGGAGTAGCCAGGCCTTTTGGCTTAGAGTACAAAAAAAACATGATCTGAAACAACACAGTTAGTGAGTTTTGGTTCTGAGTGCCCCAAAACACTAGGAACAAAAGTTCCTAGTTTCAGAGCCACCGAGGAACTTTGGTACACTACTTTGGAGGCTTTCTGCATGCCTTCTTATTCTGGTCCAGAGTCCACTGGCCTACCAGAAGACCTAGATGTCAAAGTTTACTAGTAATCCTGATCATAGCCTCCCTGATAAGGATTGTACCCAGTCTGACCCAAATAGTATATACCAGCAATGGGAAGGACCTCACAGATTTGCACTAATGTGCGGATTAATGAGGTCCAGAAGTGAACTTCACACACCGTTACTATGAAACCATGGTATGTACACAAAGGCCCCTTGTTTCCAGTGGTTCAGGAATCAATGGCAAAGAGACAATAATCAAATTATGTCATATACCCTCCTTTATGAATCCACACAACTTGGAAATGAGAATACTCTCAGTGTTTCCAATAAGAAAGAAGAAGGAGAAGAGGAAGAGGAAGAGGAAGAGGAGGAATTGGTTTTTCTATCCTGCTTTTCACACCCACTTAAGGGGACTCAAAGCGGCTGATGAAGCTTTTCTATTCTTCTCCACACAACAGAACACCCTGTGAGGTAGGTGGGTCTGTGAGAGCTCAGAAGAGAGCTGTGACTAGCCCAAGGTCACCCAGCTGGCTTCATGGGGGAGGACAGAATCATACCCAGTATTCCCAGATAAGAGTCCAGCTCCCTAACCACTAGACCAAACTGGCCAAGTATGGCAAACCAATTCTATTTAGAACCAGATTGTAACAAACCAAGTGGTCTGTGAAGTTTGATTGGAGCCCAAACTAGTTTGGCTAATAAGAAACCAAAGACTCAAATCATTGGGGGGCTCAGTTTGATCTCAAGCCCCTTAAACTTCCTGGTTCATGTTGAACTGTTTTTTCCCATGATGTTTACCTGAGAAGAACATTTTAAAAACTATGACAATTTCTACATTTGCAGTGGCTGGAGAATTTCAAGTGGGACAACTCCTACATTTATTTATTTATTTATTTATTTATTTATTTATTTATTTATCTATCTATCTATCTATCTATCTATCTATCTATCTATCTATCTATCTATCTATCTATCTATCTATCTATCTATCTATCTATCTATCTATCTATCTATCCCACCCTATATTCTAAGGTTTAAGGGTAAGGACAGGCTTCACAGAGTGTGGTACTCAAACCCTGTTTCCACCACCCCTGCCACCATCCACCATCCCTATCCTACCACCCTTGAAGCACTGCTGCCAGCCCACTCAACCCCTGCCTCACTGTCACTCCAAAGTTCACTAAAGCAGCAGAGCCTGCTGAGAGGTCTCCAGTGGTCTAGGTGACACTCATTTTGGTTGCAGAATTTTGTGCACTGCTGAAATCAGTCCCTTGCTAAATCGACCCAAGATGAATACGAGCCCTTCTGCATGTTTCTGTGGGCCAGTTTATTCTCAAGGAGACAGTGGTGGCCCAGTTAAAACAGTGTCACCAGTGTCACAGTCTAGGCAGCCATTTTGGACCTCCTAGGCCTGCCTACATTTTATCCAATGCAGTCACAGACTAGAGTGTGAAAGAGAGGGGCCCATAAGGGGGCTTCCTGCTGTGATTTACCAGTCTAAGAAAAAAAGCATGGTGAAGTCCTGTATCTCCTTTTTATCCCTGAATTGAAAAGATAATGTAGTAAAAATGCCACATCTTATGACTCTGGGACTTTTACTTGTAACTATGGCAGGATCCGCATAGGGTAATGATGATGCCATATGATTTATCTGCTGGTACAAACGCTTCTTTTATTGCCACCCACCCACCACGTTGACTTACCATCTTTGCACATGTTAGTCACATGAACACAGGAAAATGTCTGACTTGATGGTTGTTTCCTGCATTCACGTAAGCAGTCTCAGGTGGAAACATCAGAACCTGGGACAAAACATGCCCAGTGTTCAATTATTTTCCTGGTGGGACTGTGCTGGGAACAAGCCAAAAGGTTTAATTTAGCAACATTCTGAGAGTCATATGCTATGTAGCTTTATTTTAAAATCTTTTTAATAGAGGGGGGAGTCTTGTCTTAAAACTTAACAATATCTTTATGATCCTGATCCGTTTTTCTGCCAGTATGCAGGTTTTGAGCCACATTATAATAGTCCTCCCCTTATTTGATCCTGCTGTGATTTTTGTTCAAGACATCACACCCTGCTGCCATGCGAATGACAGAGATGTCAACAAATTCAGCATTACCATGGCTTTGCTGGAGGATTAAAGATAGTAGAAGAAGAGAAGCTGACAAGGAGATGGAATTTATGTAAGTGGTTGCATGTATGCAGACACACGTATACCTTTACTAATTCATATTTTTAAAATGTCTGAAGAAGATATTAACCATAAATCCATTGCATAAGCATCCTAGGATTTGTATGTAATTGTGTCCCAGCATGAACACTTAGATTTAGCAACCAATATTATCCTTAGCTTGGACTTGTACAGAAAGTAATCAGTTGATGCATATAGAAGTGTGCTTTTCTTTTCTTCATTTTACAAAGGCCTGTCCCATTTAAACAAAAATACTTTATACACTGTTTACTCCCCCCTTATTCCTCTTCAAAAAATACCTTCATTACCAGATCTGACTTACCACATGTGAAGTAGAAATTGTAACATAAGATTATCAGATATTGTACTAATTCTAACTGGGAGACCTTTCTGCATTTACCTTGGTTAATTCGTATTAGTGAATCTGCTAGATCTAGATCAACCACAGGCAGAGTTGGCTTTAGTACAGCAAATTTATGCTACTGAATAATGAAATGCAGATGCCTACATCCTGTTCCTCATCACTGGAAATGGGGTGTTTTTCCACTGTCACTAAGGGTGTTTTTCCACTGTCACTAAAAGTACCCATTATTGACCACAGCACCTTCTACATCTGATTCAATCTGCCAGCTCCCTCATCAATTGAGCATTACATTTGGGTAGCAATGTGTGTGTGTGAGGTGCTTTTGTAGGCAATGAGAAGACACCTTCACTGCAAATGCAAAGTGTATTTGCAGACCCTGCAAAAACTCCATTGCCATCAATGCAGCCACTGTTGTGAAGTTGTTGCATTGTAAATGTGCATGTCACTCAACATTATGCTCACATTCTTCCTAGATCCATTATACATGTTGATGGCCCTTCTTGATCTGGATCAGAGAGTGCTAGCACAGATGTCAAGCGGTCTACCACTAATTGGGATTAGGGAGGCCTTGGCATTTGTGTTAGTCCTGTGCAGATGACATGTTCTTAACAGCTCCTAGATCCAGATGAACAAGTAAGCATAGAAAGGCCCTTGGATTCATTCTAACCCTAGATATTAGAAAGAGCTTCTTAGCATTCTGCCTAGACAAAAATATACAGCTAACAAATACAGATAATGATCTTGCTATCAAAAGTAAAGGGAAAGAGCAAAGACAAAAATCTAAGAAAGGAACTAGAGGAATTAAGCCTGTAAGAGATATCTGCCACAAACTAAAATGCTACTACAGTATACCAATGCACAGAGTATGGGGAAACAAGCAAGGAGAACTTGAAATACTAACACGAGAAAAGAAATACGATATCATTGGCATCTCTGTAACATGGTGGAATGATACACACGACCAGAATACAAAGCTCAATGGCTACAACTTATTTAAAAGAAATAGGTTTAACAAAAGGGAAGGAGGTGTTGCATTTTATGTAAGGAAAGCATTTACCTCCACAGAAATTAATATATCATACAACAGAAGCCTTGTAGAAATTGTTTGGGTAAGAATACAAGGAGAGAGCAATAGAAAGGATACTATTGTGGGTGTTTACTATAAGCCTACTAGACGAATATAAGATATGGCTGAACTCTTTCTACATCAGATGGCCAAGCTCTCAGGAAATCATGACATAGTGATTATGGGGGGGGGGGTTGGAAATCTCTCTCAGGTAAAAGCCACAGGTCCAATAAATTTTTATCCTCTCTTGTGTATAACTTCATTTGCCAAAAGAATGAGGGACATACAAGGGGATCTACTATCTTGGATCTAATTCTTACCAACAGAGAAAAAATGGTGGAGGAAGTAAGGGCAACTGGGACCCTCAATCACCCAAAAGGTCCCTTCCAGCTCTATGATTCTATGATTCCATGACTCTAGACAGTTTCTGTCTTTTTTAAATGGCCCTATTAAAATGTTTTAAATAATTAAATGTCACACTACCATAAAATCAATGGAAGCTTTGTTTATATTGTTTTATAATACGTGTGCTCTATATGAAGATAGTTTGATACAGAATGTAGCAGCTAGACTACTGACCAGAGCAACTGGCTGGACAAATATCACACCAGTCTTAAAAGAGCTTGCTGAACAAAGTTGGGGGCATTCTGTATTGTACTTTGTGCTCTATGTGTGCATCTCTGTGTGCATGCATCTGTGCACTGGGGTTGGTAGTGGAAAGACATCTGCAGTGTTTCCTTTTGATTGAGAAGAATATGCCTCCTCCATCCTCTTCCAAGACTATGGTCACACTTCAAATTTAATCCAGCTTCAGTCCACTTTCAGAGTGAGAGAATACATCAGCAAAGTAACAAGCTCTTTTTTCACTGTTAAATATCTCAGAAAATTCACCTTTGGGATAGATATTGTGGAAAGAAAATTACCCGTCACTTTGCTGATGTGTTCTTTCACTCTAAAGGTAGACAGAAGCTGGATTAAATCTTAGGTGTGACCACAGCCCAAGTGATTGGAACATTGCCTCATTCTCCAGCTCTGCAGCCCAGGTAGTTGTGCAGCCTCCCTCTCTCCATCCCATGGAGATACTCAGGAGTGTATTCTTGCTGCTGAAGTTTCCCACTGGTGACTATCCAGTCCAGGGCCCTTTCTGCACTTGGCTTTATTCTGGAATATATCTTGGGATAACGGTCTGCTAGCCAAAAGCTAATGCAGACTATGACAGGGTTCACCTAGGACCTTCCCATAGTCTGCACTAGCATGCAAGTAGCAGCTCCCAATTCTGGGATATATTCCAGAATAAGGCCAAGTTCAGAAAGGCCCAAGGTCTGGCTCCAGTAGTAAACCATGCCCATCCTGTGATGTTTGCCTCAAAACAGCTACAGTTCTGTCACAAGTTCCGTACCTTTCAGTTATTAAAAAAAAGGGTGGGGGGAGGAAAAGAAGGCAGGGATGTGAGGCACACAGTGACTGGAGGATGAAAACACCTCTCAGACATTTGCCAGAGAGAGAAATGTAAACTGCCCTTCTGTCTACCTAGTGAAGTACTGGTACCTCACTGCATAGTCTTCTTGCACATTCACACAAGAGGGGAAAATCCAGTTTAGTAGTAGTACATAGAAATGGTCTGAGTGCTTGGATAATCTGATTACAGAAAAGTCCTTAAAGGAAGAGGATGGCTCAGAGAAAATGCAGGAAAACATTTTAAGGTGTGATCCTGGGATCTTCAGATCAACTTAAAACACAGGTGTGACTAGGACCTATAGTGTACAAAATTGAAAAGTGCTAATCAAGAAAGAGTGATATCATAGATAATTATCTGATCTCTTGTATGTTTTCAATAGAACCTAAAATAAAATAAAAGCAGTTGATTAGGCAATGGTCATTGCTTAGGATTCCAAACTAACTCTCAAAAAGAACAAGTGATATGGGTAACTAATGCAAACATTTTTTATGTAAAAATTGATACATTTAGATACATGTAGATAATGACAGTACATTCTGTTTTATTACTACATCTATAATCCATACTTCACTCTAAAGGCCTTTTCTGGACTAATGGGTCTGCACCAGAAAAGCCTAGTGATTCTGATTATAGCCCTTTCTGCATGGACCCTTAATCCATATTCTGGGCCTGTGTACCTGTACTTTAATGCAGATCACAGAGGCCTTGCCCTCCACCACTGGTCCAGCGCCTGATCCAGTAAGGGTCTTACTCTGGATCTCTGGTAGTACCATTTATCTAGGACTACCAGCAAGACTGGGACCCAGATTGCCCAAAAAGTATCTCCCCAGGCCCCAAGGCTAGACACTTTCATTCCTGGCCTGCAGAGGCATGGGGGTGTGGCTGCAAAGCTCACACAAACTTCGTAGCTACAATGTCAGTTAAACTGATCAACATCGTCAGTACAGACAATGCTGATCCCACCTATGCCTCCCCACAACCTGGATCAGTGGCCTGGGCTATTCCAGACTCACTGATCCTGAATCAATGAAAGGTAGGTGCAGAAAGGGCCCATGGCAAGGTTTGGTCTGGAACGGCACCATCTGCATAGAAGCATTTGTCCAGACCAGCCACTGCACCTGCCCCAAAGCTTACTGAAACCATTCTAAACTCAATCAGAACAAGGCTATCTATTCTGCACAGCTTACTGGAGCTTCAGAGTCTGCTATGGGGGTTTTGATGGGTGGGAGTGAAAATTCCTGACCTTGTAGTCCTTGCTTGCCTAATTTTATGTACTGCTGAAATCAGTCCCACTGTTAAATTGGCCTACAGAAGAATGCATATTTCTGCCCACCTCCTGGGGTGTATTATTCAAAAGTGGGATAATAGTAGGTCTTTTTTACAAGACCTAATGCTGCCCTGGTCTAACTAAACATTTGGAGCCACCTAGACTGGCATACACTCCAAGCAATGCAGACAGAATGTGCTAGCAGAGGACATGCACTCTTCCAAAGTGCAAAACTGAAGTCTATTTATTTAGTTAGTATAATTTATTTAACTTTCTTTAGTTTTTGTATATAGCACAGACTTAAATCCACTATTGTCACTATTATCATTTAGCCTATGTAACATTCTAGTGCATCTGTTCAGCTTTCTCCTAATTAGCATCCTGTGTCCTATTGCTTGTGATCCTTTGAATGATCCCTATCACTGTGTCAAGAGACAGAGCCATCAATAGTACTGTAAATGCAGTGTCGACTTCAAATTAACAAAATAAGTTTTGCTATTAATCTTTTTTTTTTTGTTACCCAGGTAAACTTAATAAGATGAGATCAACCAGAAAGAACACTTAAAAAGACAGTTCTTAGGAAACCTTTAACAAAATAAAATGGCAGCTTCTTGAAGGATCATGTGCGATTAAGATAATGCATGAGTGTACCTGTTGAGATATTAATGGGCTCCCACTGGGGTATTATTAAGTGCACAGTTTGCTGTAATTTCACTTCCAACCTCCTATTAAGTTTTATTGATATGGGTTCCAGACAACAAGGCAAAAAATGCTGTAGAAAACAGATTCACAGCTTTCTGAACTGAAGTTACTTTGAAACCTTCATTTAGCATCAGCTTCCTCATGCCACAGTACACTTTATATGCAAAGTAAGAGGTCTGTAAAGAAATTTGCTATCAGACATTAAAGAATTCAGTATGATGGATGGATGCTTAACAGCTTTGAATTAGTTTTGGTCCTCAATTGTACTGATGTAGAAATCTTCTGCATAGCTCAAAGATTGGTTCTCACAGCTGTTCTTTGTTCATGATTTACTTCACTAATTACATAACAAAGAGATCTGGCATTCCATGAATAGGGGATAATGATTTGTAGTGTTGAATTAAAATCATTAGTGTAGAAAGATGTTCTCTTTTTGGGACAAACACTGAGAGTCCTTTTTCCTTGAAAAATAGCCATTCTGAGAAAAGAGTGGAAAATGATGTTAGGACAATAAATGGGGATTCCATGTCTATCAAAAATCCACATCCAGCAGTGTGATACTATCCCATGAAAGCTAGCCCATGGTGAGGAAAGAGCGGGGGGTACATAGAAAATGTTTAAATTCACCTATATTAATCTTGCACAGGATAACATATTTTAGTGAATGCCCTGACGTCTGGGTATATTAGACATTCAACAATACTATACAAGTAAATAAATTTGTGAAGAAAAAAAATCCTGGATATTCAAGTTTAATATGGAAATAATTCACAAAATACTTTTGAAAGGAGAAAAAAACTTTTGGTTGGAAGCCCCACTACCTCCACCACCTTTCTCCTTTATTTTTGAATTCCAGATCAGTGATAAAATAAAGAACTCCAGGATAAGAAATTCTAAACCGGACTCCTTCACAATAAAGTAATGTGGTTCAAACTACAATCGTACTGTCAGTAGGGGAAAATGCCTCATTTAAATAAAGTGCAGCAACATTTTTAGCAACATGCAGAAAATTGTCCTGCTAATCTTAATTTGTTAAAAAAAAAAGAAAATGCTTACTACTGAATCAAATTAAGCAACAAATCCTATAAAGTGCTAAATAGACCATATTACTACTCTTGACGATATATACTCATGGCACTGCTTGATTTAGTTGGGAAACCACTTAAAATTATTCCAAAATAAATCTGAGTAGGCTGGATTCAAATAGACTTGTATCAAGTACTATTTTTCTATTGTTTTCTCTTCCATGGAAAAAAAAGAGAGAAATGCTTAAGCTGCTTACCTGTTACATAGATGTCTCTTAGTTTGCTTGCCCATGTTTGATAGTTTCAAAAAGGTATTTTGTATTCAAACATGGTCAAGTTTGCTCACATCACAGCCATGTTTTGATGTTCTTTGCAGAGAATCTTTCAAAGTGAGTTAGTAGGACTGAATCATTGCCAGAATTGATGATATCAGGCAGTTATCTAGTTACATGCATATGAGATATATGCAGACAGAGCATTACTGTATAAAATTTTGAGACAATTCAGTTGGCCTTCGTGGCCCCATTGACCATAGCATGCCAGACCTTTCTGTTATCTATTGTCTCCTGAAATTTGGCCAAGCTCATGCTTATTCCTTCCATGAAACTATCTGTGCATCTCATCCTTCGCCATATCCCTTTTGCCTTCAATCTTTTCCAGCATCTTTCATATGAGTCTAGTCTTATTATGTGCCAAAGTATTTGATTCATTGTCTTTACTGTTGATTGAATCAAATTACTTGCAGGAACTCTCCAAAGTCTTCTTCAATTCAAAAGCATCAACTCTGTGGTGCTCATCCTTTCTTATGCTCTAGCTCTCACAGCCATACAATATTACTTGGAAAACTATATGTTTGACCATACAGACATTTGTCATCAAGTGATGTCTCTGTTTTTTAATATGCTGTCCAGGTTTCCCATAGCTCGCCTCCTAGGGCAGAAGTATCTTTTAATTTCATGGCTGACATCACCATCTGCTGTGATCTCTGAGCCCAAGAAAATAATATCTGATACTGCTTCCACTTCTTTGCTCTCTGTTTGCCAGGAAAGTGATGGAACTGGATGCTATGATCATAGAGTTTATTTTAATATAGAACTTCAAGCCAGCTACTTAATTCTTCTTCACTTTTTTTCATCAGAATGGCAAAGGGTGTTTTTCCACTGGCCTCCTTTAATCCGGATCTAAGAAGATCTGGATTTAAGGAAGTACCCAATGTGTTTCCACTGGTGGTCTAGCACCCAATAGCAATGGGTGCAAGCCTGCCTGCCATGGAAATGAAGAAGCACCTATGTGGCAAATCCAAATCTACCCATGTGGGGCCCACCTGTCACCCCAGGTATTTTTGGGGACAGAGAGTGCAGTCTCCATAGACACTCCAGAGAATCTCCGAAGATTCTCTGGGGTGGCTTCGGAGAATCTCCGGAGCGATCTGCTGCAAACTTAGAAGATTCTCTGGAGCCTTTGACAAAGGCATTGCTCTCGCATGGGGTCCTCTTCAGAGCTTGTGCTAATCTTCAAAGGCAACTTTGGCAGGACTTCAGAGCTGACTTTGGAGGGACTTCAGAGAATGTGCACAGGCTTCAAAGTATTGAGTGTTGGGGCACACCCCCATGGGTGCCCCCCTAGACCCCATTGCCCAATTATAGTGGAAACAGGCTCTGTATAATCCGGATTTGATGCCTGAAGACCCCATTGTAGACCCCTTTAATGCAGTCTACATGAAATCCAGGTTATAGGTCCTGAAGGACCCATATGATCCGGATTTCCCTAGAATAAGTGGAAACAAATGTGGCTCTAATGGGGTCTGTAGTGGAAATGGAGTCTTCCTGCTCTGAGCCAAATGGTTCCTTAATGGGTACTTAGTGCTAGTGGAAAAACACCCATAGTCTCCATAACTGTGGCTGTTTATATTTCTTCTGACAATCATTTCACCTTGGCTGCATCCCCATGCAGGAAATTTAGTCCTGAAATAGTCCCTTTGGATTATTTTTTGGGACTACTTTTAATCTGGATGTAGCCATCCCCATGCATCTCTTTAGTCCTGGTTTTGGGACAATTTTAAAACATAAAAAACAGGACTATTAACCCCCCCTCCCCGTGCAAACCCTGCCTGCAATAGAAATAGTGAAATGGAAGGTTTAAAAATAAATTCTAGCCTAATACTTTCTTTTTCATGTCCCCCTTTTGAGATTACCAGCAAAAAGCATGCTCCTCTGTAGCTGCAAGAGAATGTAAAAAAAAGGGGGGTTCAAGTTCCACAGCTGTGGGGTAACACAAAATAAGGGTTTTTCAAATCCAGCCCCACATGCAAACCCTTCCACAGCTGCAAAGGAACATAAAAAATGGGCTTTCAAATCCCCTGCCTCCTCATGCCTACAAGAAGCAAACACGAAGGGAAGGGACTTCAAATGCCAAGTTACTTTCTCTTTTCTCTCCCTTTCCAGCATCTAACCCAGGGCGGTACATGTATCATTTAAAAAATGTATAATTTTCAAAAAAGTATTTCAGGCTTTCTAAGCATGTCTCTTCAAAAGATACACGTTTCAAGCTAAAATGTTAAAGCCCTTTTAAATAAAAAAGACAAGCCCTTTCTGCCTTTTTTGTACCGCACGGATCTTTTGCAAGGCTGGCAAATGAGGGGGGAGCTTTACATCTGCACAAAAACACCCACAGCTGGCTGCCATTGGCCAGAACAGGGAATAGGGAATTGCATTGGGACGCATTTGGATTGAATTCAGATTAATTACAGTAGCCATGGGGACACTCCTTCCCAAATTCGAATCGAAGTTGGATTAAAATAGCCATGAGGATGCAGCCCTTGTGATTCATCTAACAAAGCAATTCACATTATGAAGTTACATACAAGCTAAATAAATGGGGTGACAATTTACTTCCTTGTACTCCTTTCCCAATCTTGAATCAATCAGTGGTTCCACGTTCAGTTCTAAACTGTTGCTTCTTGACCTGCGTACAGGTTCCTCAGGAGACAGATAAGGTGAACTAGTACTCCCATCTATTTAAGAATTTGCCACAGTTTGATGAGATCCAGACAGCCAAAGGCTTTAGTGTAGTCAATGAACCAGAAGTAGATGTTTTTCTGGAACTCCCCCTTTTTCCTCCTTAATCCAGCAAATTTGATTTCTGGTTCCTCTGCCTCTTTGAAAACCAGCTTGCACTTTTGGTAGTTCTTTGATCATGTACTACTAAAGCTTAGCTTGCAGAATCTTGAGTGTAACTCTGCTAATATGTAAAATGAGTGCAATTGTTTATTGTTTGCACATTCCCTGGCATTTCTTTGGTCTTACAAAGAGAAAGAAGTCAGTAGTATAAGCTCTCGTAGACTAAGCCTACTTTATCAGATGTGTGGAGGTTTAGTCTATGAAAGCTCATGCTACCATCTTAGGCTTTTCCGCACTGCAATGCGTTCCAAATGGAACGTGTTCAGGCGGGAAGCTTAAGACACTTCCGGGCGCTTTCACCGTTCACACA
>MTQE01001141.1:22460441-22474240 GCA_014337955.1 Aspidoscelis marmoratus | reverse complement strand
AACCTCAACTGGTAAAGGGCAGGGAGGAAAAGATGCTGTTTCCTCAGTGCGTTTTATGGAGCATTTCCTGTGGGAACTGCAATATTGGGGTTGACTGCATTTTATACTCAAACAAATGGGATAGAACAGATAGAATGTGTGTTCATCTCGGTATTCCACCAGCATTAGCAATAGACTGCTTGCTAAGGATGTTCACAAATATTTTTTTCTCTCATTCACTTCACGTTGAAGCAAACGGGAAAAATACTTTGCATTCATGGGAAGGAGCCCCCACCCCCAAAATGCAGGCTTTGACTTCACCTTGAACCTTCAGCCTGGTACCGTTGGGAGCCTTATTTCAGACCAGAGCTTCATACAATATGAATGAACTGTCATTGGGGATGGGTGTGGGTGGGACTGACATATTCTGGTTTGCATGTGGATGACATACCCTTGGACTGGGGCATGTTCTGTGGTAAAAATAAGTGTGGAGAAGTACTTACTCATAGAAATAAATTGAAAGGTGTGCTAACAGAAGGTAGCATTACTTATTAGGCATTAAATTGGGCATGACTGCAGGCTTATTCTTCCTTTTGATTTTTCTGTACAAGTGAGATTCATTTTTGATCCACCTGTTATTGCCTTGTACCACAGAATGTTCCTGCAATGCTTCCAGCAGAGTCCAAAATGCATGTTTCTGAAGCAATGAAAAGTACCATTGGTCATGTGTATTACTATTACCTTCCTTCTTTACATAGCAGGAGGTGGAACAATTGCAATCCAGAAACTTACACCTATTATGTAGAACGGCCAGACCTATGTGGGATGGTTACTGTGTTTGCAAACATGTTTAAAGTCTTTTGAGACTCCCACTCCTTAAGAGACCTCCAAACAGAGAAGAAAGAAGGTTAAGCTTCAGGCCACATCTCCACTTCCGTGATCCCTCCATGCAGGGCAAGAATAAACTGCCCTGAGTCAGAGCTGGCTCTGAGAGTGATCTTGCTGCAAAAGCTACTGCCACTAAAAATGGAGACAGAATGGAATCAAGTGCCTTTTGGGGATGACAAACATCTCCTATTAAGATAAATGGGATGCAGCTTCAGAGATGGGGGAATATCTTGGGCCATCTCTGAATCATCCAAATCATTTCTGGCAAAGCTTCACCTTTTGTACTCTTATAATTCATAAGAAAGAACATTTGGCTCTTACCTGATTCTTTTTATGCTCTGGAGTGTTAATATCCTGACACTTCTAATAAATATTTTATCTGCTGCTGTTATCATCATCATCTTCACCATCATAATTTAAAAAGAAATAAATGTGTCCTGTCACTTTCATGTTAAACTCTTTCTTATAAACTGGCAGGTGTTCCTCCTTCCAAAGCCCAGAAGTACCCTGGCAGTTTGGTGTTAAGGGATATAAAACTCCCATGTTTATGCAAGTGAGTGGGAAGTTCTTACAGGAATGATGAAATGGAAATTTATCTGAGCTTCTGTTTCCTTTGTGAATGGCCAAGGGATTCAGACAGACAGTTGAAAAGAATGTATATAAGGTTTAAAATGAGCCAACAAAGCAAACTAAAACAAATTCTTATTCAAAAGGTGAAACACTGCTGAAATCAGACCCTTGGAGTGCTGAAGAAGAAGAAGAAGAAGAAGAAGAAGAAGAAGAAGAAGAAGAAGAAGAAGAAGACACTTATATATACCCCTTCTACATGAATACCCTATACCTGACTAGAAGAAAGATGTGTAGCTAATAGTACATATTGGGAAACTGCAATATGCACTAGTTTGTGTTCAAATGCACAATCAATCCTAAGAAAAAAATAGTATGAGAGGCTAAGGATGTGCACTTTTTTTTTCTTGTTTGCTTCACATCAAAGCGAATGGAACAAAACTTTGCATCTGTGAGATTGAACACATTTCAAATCCAGACGGGACACTCAACACTCCATATTTCCCTCCCTTCAGCCAAGGGAAAGTGTGAAGTTAGAGGCTGCTGATTAAACAGCAGCTTTTAAACTCACACTTTCCCTGATGCTGCAGCACCACCACTGTCGATTGATGGTCATGTGACCACTGTGTACACAGTGGCCACAAAGCTTCCTTCCATGCCCGGAGGCACCTTGAGGTGGTGAAGTACCTCTATTATGCAGCAGAGACACTCTTTCCATATCTTCATGGCAGCACGTCTCCAATCCAAAGTGTTTGGGAAAGGCATTAATGTACACATTAATTTTATTCCCTCACTGATATCTGAAGGGCTTGCTTGCACCTCCTCAGCAACACCAGTGATGAAACACTGGAAGTGGTCAATGTGTTCTGTCCAGCAATGGCAGCAAAGTCAAATCAGCCAAGGCATGTTGATCAAGGTTGCTATCAGGCACACTTAAAGAGATGCCCTCTGGGTGAATTTGAGACTGTAAGGACAGGCATAAAATCCCTTACACCACCTTACCCATTCTGAAACTTGGGCATGGGTACCCCTTCCTCATACTGTAATAACACTGATAGTGAGGCTACATGCAGACAAGGTGTAAAAACCTGTGGTACTCCCAACATAGACTCAGGGTATTGGGGGGGGGTGATATTCTGCAATGGATAATCAGCTCCCAACCTGGGTTTTACATAAGAAGTGAGAGCACCTACCCGTCTGGACAGCTATTTGTGTGATCTACCATTCTGGAAACGGCCCCCACACATGAGTGGGACCAAGTGAGGTGGCAATCACACACTTCTATGTATTTTGCATCATGAAATATGCAAATGTACACATCATGCCATCGCAAGAGTAACACTGCCAGACTGCTGAGTGTCTCAGCTTCCCTACACTGTTGCTCTGCCACTAAGGCAACAAGTAATAATTCTGGAATTAGGATATTCCAGAATACCACTAGTGTGATAAAGTGGACAGGTCTAAAGACAGACTAACTCCTTCTTTAAGTTGGATTGAGCAAGGAGCTATATAAACCAAGAGGAGGAGAGGAGGGACATGTGCTCAATCACAGCATGGGGGAAAATGCTGCCAGGGAGCAACCAATCAGGGTCACAGAAAACTGTGCAGGTGAGTGGCCAATTAGTGGTGAGCATTCATTGTCATGAAGGTGTTGCCATATTTTGAGGTGAAGAAAAATGAAGGTAGATAGACTTATCCTTTTAACTGTCTGAATGCCAGTTTTATGTGTGTATATTAGGGATGTGCACGAATATTCAAAATATTCATTATTCATACAAATTCTGATAAATTCGGACATTCGCATACGAACCGAATGTCCAGACATTCGTCCTTTAGTATTCGTACAAATATGAATATTTCAAGTTATTTGGAAGAATAATGTAGACATTCGTATGTGTACGGATACATACACATCACGTACATATCAGTGTGCATCTTGCGTGTATACATACATATTTGTATGGTTATGTACTGGATGCATATGGGATGCATACGAGATTCGTATCACTGGATTTGTATTGAATATTCAAACGAATAGATACAAATGCATTCATATCGGTTCAAACATCCAGACATTCATTTTTCTTTATTCGTATGAATTTGAATTTTTGAATATTCAATTTGTTATGAATCGAATGTCACAAATTGCATTCATGCACACCCCTAGTGTATACAGAAAGAATTTTTTTCTTAAAGGAGTATCTGAAAAAAGCCCTGTCTGATCACATCCCAAATGTGTCCCCCCGCCCCCCGCCCCCCCGCAGTCAGCTTATGAAGGTGAGTGGAGATTCAGCCTAAGTATGAGGAACTTGAAATCAGCTGAACATCTTGTATCAGTAATGTCAGTACAGCCAATAGAAAACCCTCTGTTCCTATCTAATATTACCTACCAATATTATACTTATGTCCTTAATGATTACTGCTATAGCAACCATGCAAATTTAGCAGCCAGATAGCATAAGATGAGAATGCTGGGAACATGGTAGAGGAAACGCCCAGGGACTAGGGACTGAGTGTTTTGTTTTTTGTTTTTTTCCTGAGGCCATTTGAGCAGATTTTGGCTTGCAAATTTTATTCATTTATTTGTAGCATTTATATTCACTTTTCTTACAAAAGCTCAAGGTGGCACATGTTTTTCTTTTTACTTCCAGTTTTTGAAGGCTAAAGGAGGCATCTGTCAGACCCAGGAAGCTTTTGATATATCCAAGCAGTCAAATTATTGAGTGGCAGCATTAACTCATTGTAACGTGGCAGCATTAACCCAGCATCACACAGCTATTCTGTGCTATCTGCAGATAAAGAGCAGCTATGTCCAAGATGAGGAAGGAAGGTGGTGAGTGAATGCCACATATAAAGGCAAAAGAGCATGTCGAGAGCTATCGTGTGAGTGCAGAAGCAAGTGCCTTTTTCCAGCAAGCCATCTGAGATGTACTTGGGAAGTATAAGATGCAGTTTATACTATTTTCCAAATGGTACGATTGAATCAACATGAATTCATGTAGCAATGTATGTTAATACCCTTAAAACTTTCAAAAATCCATTATCTTTTTTTTCCCACTCAGCTTATTCAATCTACGATCTCTTCAGAAAAATTGACCACGTTATTCAATCGACAAGATATGTTTTGTTTTCTTTTTGATGGAGGAGGAATGGTAAAATGAGCAAAGCTAAATTATAAACATGAATTATTTTGATTTATGAATGATATATACCGGTAGTTATATTTTAAACAAAGAAAAATGGTCCTCATTGAACATATAGAATAAAAGTCTACTGATAGGTAAAAACAATTTCCTAGAATGCAGAAAATTTGGATGATAAAACTGCCAGTTTTTCATTATTATTTTATTTTCTTGTTACATCCTGTATTGCATCCATGGCTGTGTCTCAATTATACAGTCAATAAGCCTTTGATGGTCACCCAAGCCAGCAGTCTCCATAGCACCTCCAGCCAAAGGGACTTGAAATTGCTGTAGGAGATCTGAGTCCCCTCAAAGGTGCCAAAATAGAAGCGTATGAGGAACAAGTCTGACATTGCCCCTTTCCTGGCTGACACAGCCTCTCACCTTGGCAAATCATACTGTGGTAACTCTGGGGGCCATTACACCAGTGCACAGAGGGAAAGGATGTCCTTTGCGCACAGGTGTGGAGCTTGAATACGTGGCCTCCCTGATGGGACAGAACAAGGAAGCTGCTTCACCAGGGGTTGAGGAGACCATATGGCAGAAGCAGCTGCTGCTCTGGAACTGCAGCCCATGACAGAATCCAAAGCATCATTCATGTGTTTTCTGTTTAGTCTCTTATGGACAATTTTCAATATTTGCTTTGTTTACAGCAAACTAGGCAGAAACTGAACGATAAGGTCAATTCATTGTAACATGGCAGCATTAACCCAGCAAAACTATGCCATAGACAGAAGGAATGCCAGCAGCTTTGGCTGTTCTTGTGCAGGTTCTGAATGCTGAGCTTCAATTCCCATTTTATTAGTTTACTGTATTTTAATGCTACTGTGAGGCTTTTGAAAAGCTCTCAGAGTGGCTTGCAGAGTGGAAATGACATCACCCAGGTCCTTACCCTCAGGCTTATGGATGATGAGAGGAGAAAAGGCAGGAGGGAAGGATGTAATAATTGCATATCTAATTCAAATGCTTTTAAAATTTTAGTTAGCGTATTATGTAAAACCATTTCATTTTAATGAAAAAAGCATATCTGTTTGAAATAAACATTTAATGTGAAGAATGGACAAAGTTGTGCAGGATGTGAGTAATATTCTGTAGAACCAGCTTCAGTCCACTTTTAGAGTGAGACAACTCTTCAGCTGATTATCAAGCTGTTTTCTTTTGGCATTATCAAGCTCAGAAAAAGCACCTTTGACCTAAGCAAAGAGGAAAGAAAATTACTAGTCACTTTGTTGGTGTGTTCTCTCACTCTGAAACTGGACTGGAACGGCATTAAAACTTAGGTGTGAACACAGCCGTCTCGAAGTAATGCAGATTCCCCCCCCCCTCCACAAACCTAAGCCTATATTTATTTACTTATGGCTAACTTTCTTTGCCGTAAGTAAAGTTACAGGTTCCTCCAAGCCCAGCAAATGGAAATAGTAACCTTATTTTGTAAATATATTATTTGGAATTTAGAATTCCATCGGGAGCTGAAGGGCACATTGAATTGTTCAGAGTATTTTTATTCAACTTGATAACGCGGTTGTGAAATTGTTTTCAGAAAAGTATATCACTTACTAGCCTAGGTATTGCTGACCAATATTGCAGTTTTTCTACAAGTTCTATTTGTGCAAGAGATTTCTGTTAATTGCCTCATAGCTGTGGCTTCTTTTAAATTGTCCTATACATCAATGATGATAAAAATATGTATTATTGTTCTACTGTATCTTAAAATAGCTCTGAAGTTAGGAATGGAGGGAAGGAGAAGGAGATCAATTTTGCTCAGCAGACACTGCAAGCTTGATAAAGTAAAACATCTATTTGCCTTGGAGGTTAACCACAGAAAGAAGAGAGAAGTGAAAATTGCAAAGAGACAACACAACCTGAAAATTTATCAGCTCACAAGAAAAAAACACACATAGCTTCTGAAAGAAGCTTAAAAATTAACTTTAACCTTTTTGGTGAACTGCCAGATTTGGGCTCTGTTTACAGCATGCAGTAAAAACACCTTAATCAGGCATACAGCGCAGCTGGTCTCCATTAGGAGTAATGGAAACTGGACTGACTTAAGGTTTCTTGGTTTTTACATGTCAGAATAAGCAGAATCTCAACTAATGCAAAAAAAAAAAAAATCACTATTGGGACCTCTGCTTTTAAAGACCTGCAAGTAAGCGGTGAGATAGCAAACTTTGCCGATGGCACTAAATTATCCGCAATAGTAAAACCTGAAATAAATTGCAAAGAGTTCCTGAGGGATCTCTTGATACTTCTGGAGTGGGCAACAAGGCAGCAAATGCACTTTAATCTCAGCAAGTGCAAAATAATGCAGATAGAGACAAAGAACCCCAATTATACCTATACATTGATGGGGCTGAGTTTTCTGTGACAGACCAAGAAAAGGATCTTGGGGTTCTGGTGGACAGTCCAATGAAGGTGAAAACCCAGTGTGCAGCAACTGTGAAGAAAACTAGGAGTGTTGGGTCTAGCCAAGTGCCTGGGTCACTCTCCCAATGACCAAGTCAGTCAATGGCTGCAGAACAATGGAATCCTTGAAGCTACTGAACCCAGAGAAGAGCTCCATAGAAACAAACAGGAGTTTTCCTGGGATGACCGTTGCTAAATGGCATGGCATTGCTTGCATCCTTGATTTAAAACCATCCAGTTGCACCCATAGCTTTATAAAATTGAGGAATAGAGTCCCCCTTCCTCTTCTCCCCTGTTCCCTGTGAAGAACAGGTTGTTGAACATTTGGATCAAACCTCAAACTCCTTTGAGAATTTAAAAATCCAATTAGAAAAATCCTTGTGGCTCAGTTTAAGCTGGGGAGAGAAATGATCATGCACATTTCTATCCAAGACATTTATCTACTCTTTAAGGTTCACGTGCAAGTAACTTAAAGGCAATTCTGAGAAAAAGGATGTTTCTTAATTATAAAATTTCTAGCTTTATATTATTTTCTTTTTTATGTACAATAATTTCAGACTCATTTTGAATTGGCCTCTGTTAAGCAATAATAAAACAGTATGAGTTAGATTAAATAAATTTATCTTCTGTTAATTGGCATAATCAAAATGGGAAAACAAAGCTCATTGTGAAAATAATATCAGATCAAATATACCATGCAAGCTATCTTTGGATTATTGCTGTTATCTGCTAGTAAGATTCTAGCAAGACATTCTAGAATCCCCTCAGGACCACCTCTATTTACAATTTGGATTCTGCATCAGAACATTGTCTAATCTCTGGCGTGCACATGCTTTATATGTCTTGTGGTTAGAGTTCTATGCCTTATTTATAAAACTACTCTATATTTAACTGCAGTCAAAGATTCGCTTAGCACTAAAATCTTTGTAGATAGTGATTGTGGCCATGAAACCAAAAGACACTTACTTCTTGGGAGAAATGCTGTGGAACTTTAGACAAGATCTTAAAGTGTAGCAACATCACTTTATCAACAAAGATCCATGGAGTTAGATCTATGGGCTTTCCAGTTGTAAATAAGAGCTGAATCACCCGAAAAGCTGAGCAATGGGAAACTGATGCTTTTGAGTTGTGGTGCTAAGAGAAGAATGGCTGAGATGAGAATTCTGTGTTGTTGTTGTTTTAAAAGATCAATCCAGCAAGTACACAAAGAAATAAATCTAGCCTGCTCATTGAACAGACAAAGGTAAACAGAAGCTAAAGGTAAACTTACAGTAGATCCTATAGAATCATAGAATCATAGAATGGTAGAGTTGGAGGGGACCTCCTGGGTCATCGAGATCCTGCTGTAAAGAATGCTCAAAACCAAAAGGAAAAGGGACTGGATTTCCAATGAGGTACTTTCCCTAGACCGGTTTTCTGTCAGAAGCAGCTCAGTGGTGAATGAAATTTAGATAGTTAACTAATTAGTTTGCTAGCTAGTTAGACTGAGAAGAGGGTTATCAGAGAATTAGTATTGTTGGCACAAAATGTCATTGAATCTTGACCAACTCCTGGTGACTAAATGGACACATACATGCAGAATTCTTGACAGATACAGAAGTTTTTTGTATTTATCTTCTTCCAGGGTAACAAAGTAAAGGGTAAGGGTATGTTGGGATGGTTATGCATATTGTCTATACTTTAGTGGGGAAGAAGGTGGACACAGGTCTCATCTCCACTCCCACAATGCCTCCTGAGTAGGGTGCCTTTTCCCACTGTGCCTGCCTCACCCAAGCTGTCTTCATGGAGATATGGCCTTTATCACAATTTGCCATTAAACAGTAAAAGGTCTGCATTGGGAGTAATGGAAACTGGCCTCATTTAAAATGCCTTTGCTGCATGATGCAGACACAGCATAAGCTGTTAACACATCAACAGTACTTCCATACTTCATATACCTGTTACAGGCTATAGGATTTAAAAAGTATATAGCTTTCATGTGCCGTAAAATTCAGATTTCTTTTTTATGTTTCTGCTGTCCCCAAACAATAGTTTTCAGCTATATGTTGCTTATGGCACATAGTTCATGACTATAAATATACACATTTTACAGAGCAGCCCAATATATTTTGAGGTGTTTCTGCACAGAACTCAAAGATACAGATCTTGAAAATCCAGATCTTTGAGATGGGGTATTCCCAGATCTTTGGGAGAATCTTATGCGTCCATAAGGACCTGCTAGCACCCAACTGCAATGGGTGCTGAAGAAGGTGCTTTGCGGACATGCATCATGCCTCCTGTGGCCCCGATCAGGCTGCAGGAGGACATGTTGGTGCCACCTCCACCCGTTGGGGGCGTGGTGATGGTGGTGTGGCCACCTCTGCCACACCCCCAAGGTGATGATCACTCTGCTGTCACCCAGAGTGATCATCCACCCCCAGCCAGCAGCAATGGGGGAAGTGGAGACGGAGGCAGCAGCAAGCCCACCCCCACCCTGATGGCCAACATCAGTATCAGCTGTCAGGAGGGAGTGTGGTGCCATGGCTACCTTTGCCACCTCTGCCATGCCTCCTGTTCCGATGATGGCTGTGGGCCCTCAGGACAGAGGGAGGTGGGAGATTGTGGCTGCCTGCTCCACCTGCCTCCACCTGCTCTTCCAGCTGCCGTCTCCTCCTCCTCCCCAGCAGCGAAGCAGCATCTGTAGATGTCAGTGGCAGGGCGGAGCTGGCACCACCTGCACATGTAGCTCCACTCCTGAGAGGCCCGCCCGGAGAACCCCATCTGCACAGTAAGTTGTGCAGATGCGTATCTTATAGTTTGGTCTTCAAGGCTGAAGATCGGATTGTAGACACAATTATTGAGGTTTTCCGGGAAAGCCAGATCTAGGGCCCCAGAGACCCCATTAGGGCTGAAACTGGGAGGCTGTCGTGTGGAAGATGCCTCCCTCATCTGGTCCTAATGGGGTCCCCTGTGCAGGACCATCTTTTAGGATCCACTCCACATGGGCCCCTATTGGGTCCCTAATGAAGTCTTGAGGCCCTGTGCGGAAACATCCTTATATTCCAAAAAGCAACTATTTTCATTTTCCAAACAGCTGGTTAGGTTTAGGGTTAAACCTAAAGTAAAGTTCTGTATAAAACTTCAGTTTTTACTTACTTCTAGCTCTTCCATTATGTTTGTCTCCCTCATCCTTGATTTTAATAATGTTTTTATATAATTATCTTGATTTTAGTTCTTTTTATTCTTTGTAAACCACTTCAAGATTATATTTTAATGGGAAGTGACGTAAAAATATTTTAAGTAACAATAGTCCTCCTGGATAATATAATATTTTGACAGGTTCGAACAGAATAATCTTTAAATCTGAGAGGTGGAATGCAATGTCAAGAAAAGCAAGCATATTTAGGTCATAGATTCATAGAATGAACAGACAGTCTGAAATTTCAGATTTTGTAACTTGTTCATTTACAGTTAATTTGGGCTGTGTTCATTCATTACAAAAGGGGCACCTCAGAAACGTCTCAGAGAAACAGTGCATGGCCCTTGTATTTCCAAGCCTTGGCCCTTTTTGCACCGGGTCTTATTCCAGATTGTATTCCAGAATAGGTATTTGTCATCCAAATACTGTTGCAGACCACCAGCATGCAGATGGCATGTTCCTGTGCCAGGATGCAATTTGAAATATGCCCAAGTGCAGAAAGTGCCCTTCTCTAATTTACCTTTCCTAGCATGGAATGTTCAAGAGGGGAAGGGAGCTTCTCTAACCCACCTCAGAGGTATAGTGTCTGATCACATTCTTAGTCATTGTTGCAGACTCACTGCCTTTCAGAGTCTGACACTCCTCCTGAGGCATTAGTGGCTTTGAAATCTGATTTGAGACATGGAACTCAAATACAAGCCCATTGTAAATTAACATTTTTGCCCCCTGTAAGAGAGTTCAATGAAACTACAGAACAGATGGAAACTGATGAACTGCTGTAAAGTGAGTTGGTTCTATTCCTTGCATTAGCCAATATGGTTGGGGAATCACAGGAGCTGCAGTGACACCTGAAGGGCCATAGTTGTCTCACCTGTGCTTTAGCAGAAGCATTCCTATTATGACAGGCAAGCCAGATAACTGTTCTGCAATAGTCTGCATGTTTTAAGATGCTTCTTGATATCAAGTGACCTAGATAATAATAAAGCACACTCAACAGCAATTTATTAGCGAAGGTTGTGAGTCCTGTTGGTTAAGACAACTAAATGCCAATTAAAACATCTTTCCCTGACACTTATCCCAGCAGGAGAGTGTTTTCCAAGTGTGGCCTGTGAAGCACAGTCTGTCACATCCATCAGGCTTCAAGAAATGACACAGCTGAAAGCAGCACAGTGCAAGGACTGAGCACACCATTTCAGCACAACCAGTCTATTTTTGTTTTTTCTCCCTTCAGTTCTATCATCCAGAGAAAACCTCCCCCACTTCCAATTGTGTGTCTCAACTAGCACACCAGCACACACCTACGCAAAACTGCATGCTTGCTAATGAGAATATCTTACGGCATTCTAGATTAGAATATTGAAATTGCTGCTACCAGCCATTGCAATATCCTGGGGAGAGACTAATCCCTTTTTATCTGTCCTTCAGCTATCCTGCCTGGCTTTGCAGCTTATCCAGACCATAATTTATTTATGATGACAATGGCAATTATTATTGGAAGATCATTTCATTCATCCAGTCCATGGTTTAATGCCTCATATTTAAAGGGTGGGGTGCACATTGCAGCGCACGGTTGAAGTACCAACAGACATTATTTTTTTGACAAGATAACAAAGTAGGTTGTTTGGCTAAAGGCTGCCCAATGATTCTTAGCAGACAAGGCAGTGTATGAAAGTGGGTCTAGGTATGCATTGATAATATTCAAGACAAAAACTGCAAGCACTGAAAAATATGAAAATAGTCATTAGGTAATCACTAGTAAAGACAATTTCCTCCTACTTCCAGGTTTAAAAGTTCTGACTATGAAAATTATTGTCCAAGTACTATGTGCCTTATTTATTTTAAGAGCTCATGATTGTTGTTGTGCAGTCATTGAGTTGTGTCTGATTCTTCCTTCTGTCCTCCACTATTTACTAAAGTTTCCCCAAGCTCATGTTCATTGCTTCCATGAAACTATCTATCCAACGCAGCCTTCAACCTTGTCTTCTTGCCTTCTTGTTATGTGGCCAAAGTATTTGAGTTTCAACTTCAAAAGACTTCTGCAACACCTCAGCTCAAAATCATCAGTTCTTCAGTACTCAGTGTTCCTTATGCTTCATCTCTCACAGGCATACAATACTACGGGGAAAACCATTAGCTTTAACTATATGGACCTTAGTTGTCAAAGAGATATCCCTGCTTTTTAGTATGTACTGCAGTTTTGCTATAGTTTTCCTCCCAGGGAGAAATATCTTTTTTACATTCCATGGCTGCTGTCACCAGCTATAGTGATCTTTGAACCTAAGAAAATAAAATCTGGCACTGTTTCCATGCACGCACGCTCACTCGCTCGGTTGCTCACTTTTGCCAGGAAGGGATAGGACCAGATGCCACTATTTTAGATTTGCTTGTTCTTTCAAGTTGAGTTTTAAGCCAACTTTTGTACCCTCCTCTTTTATCATAAAGAGGTTCCTTAATAGTTTTTCAAGATAGCAAATGTTTTTTTACTCCACAACATTTTATCCTCATACTAAGTGCATAACATAGGTTAGATTGCACAGAGAGCTTCCATGGTTCAGTGAAAATTTGATATGGATCTTATGTCCTATACTATAACCATAAAAGCACACTATACAATTATTTTTATGGCATAAAGATCTCACTGAAGTTATGGCCTGTTACGTACCTTAAGAGGTTTAATTTTCATGTCCTTCCTGCTTTTTTCTATACCTTGTGTGGTGAACATGTATAAGATTCCCAGTCTTGGAACTGGTCTGGGAAACAGTGTATCCAGATTTCACTGCTTTCGTCCCTCACAGGAGTGGCAGAGCTTTCTACCTTTCCCCTCCTGCACATTAAAAAGATGCTGAATTCCATGTAGAACTTTCAAGCTACCTTCCCTCTGAAAGAGACATGAGAGTCTTTAATCCTTAAAAAAAAACCTGTTGTCCTCTTCATGTCGACATTTTTGGGGCATGTCAAAGTTTGTTTGGCTATAATGTATGTATATATATATATATATGAATAACTGAGAATATATGTGGACAAAGGGACTGAATTTTACATTATGTTACAATCTTAAGAAGACCCTTTATAAGATGATGCATCAATAATACACAACATCTGAGAAACTGGCTAAAATATGTTCTTATATCAGAAGATCTTTATATAAGAGGAGCCCTGCTGGATCAGGTCACAGCCCATCCAGTCCAGTCCAGTGGCCCACCAATTGCTCATGGGCATCCCAAGCAGAGACAAGGGCAAACCTTCTCCTGTTCTTGAATTCCAGCAAGTGGCCTTAGAAGTATCCTGCTTGTCCCCCCAGCCTGAAGGATGTATTTAGGCATCCATTCTTGTAGCTATTGATACATCAGTCATCTATAAATTTTTCTTTCCTTAAAGCCATCTAGGCTGGAAACTGCTATCGCCTCTTCTGGCAACAAATTCCATAGACTGATGACCCTCTGGGTGAAAAAATACTTCCCTTGTCTGATCTGACTCTCTTACTCATCAGCTTCATATGGTTCTAAACTTTTTACAGTATATGGTGGAATTGTGAGAAATACATGCAACTATACAACGAATTAGAAACATATAAACAGATTCAATTGAAACCTTTTTTTTTT
>MTQE01001141.1:22419829-22452300 GCA_014337955.1 Aspidoscelis marmoratus | reverse complement strand
GATAGATAGATAGATAGATAGATAGATAGATAGATAGATAGATAGCCAGAGAGCATTATATCATTTTCTTTGTCAAATATGGTTGATTGGCTCTGATTTTATGCACCTCACTGTGGTGAAAGCATTGCTATATACAGTATTTTCTGCAGTACAAACAGCAAGAGAAAGAACATTTTTCGTACATAGTGGGCTATCCTGTGCTGTGCTATTCCAGGCTAGATAGCCTGCCCTACACTGAACTGGACTAGTCCTACAGCAGGCTAAGGGCTGTCTCTGCTCACACCAGGCTGCCCATACTGATCCAGCTAGAGCAACCAACTCCAAAGGCTGTGGCAGTTCTCAGAGCTGTTGCTGTAGGCTTCGAAGGATGGACATTTTTTCATTCCCACCCTTCAAAGTTTCCACAGGGAGGAGGGCACTTTGGTAGTGTACCACTTCCAATGCTGCTTCTGGCAGCACTTCCTGGAGCACTGCCAAAAAGTTCCCACCCCCTTTGTATTTCAGTCTACAGAGGCATGCTGTTCATACACTTCTGTAACCTGGGATACTGACCTATTGGTAGACTTTGGTACTGAGCTCTACTAGTAAACCATTTTGGTCATCTTTTAATCCATCCTGTGTGGACAGAGCATGCTAAAAAGGGGCCAGGGCCTCCTTTATCCTGCATCAGTGAGCAGAATGGTGGCTCACAGACCCTTCCCTAGCACTGGACAATGTCCTGTGAGGAAAGGAACTAAAGCCTGAAAATTTTTCCCAGCTTCTCAAAACAAAAACAAAAGCCCAAGAAAGACTTAAGCCAGGAAGTATGAGTGTGATATCGAGTATTGGAGAAGACTGCCCAGTTTCCTTAAACAATAATTACAGCCCAATAGTAGGAGGACAGAGAAAGGAAGCCACCCCAAAGCTCCCATATCTTGCTGAGGAGCAGCTTATTGGAGATTGTGATCATATTTCAGAGGGGGATTAAGCTGCCAATCTAACAGACCAGAACATAAACTGTGAAATCCTTACACTACCAAAGCAGACTAGATTTATTCATGTAAAAGCTTTCCTGTGTACTTTTTGAATATCTGTTTGACCTATATGGCAAAACATGACTAGCTGAAGAAATACAGTAAAACAAAATCCTTGTACTGTGCAACTTCACCATCATCACCAAGATGTTTATCAAAGGAAGGCAGGAGGAGAAGGAACTGTAGGAAGGACTGAACTTGAGGGTTGGGTTGGGCTGCTCTGAGGCATGAAAATAATGGTATTTGTCCACACCTGTATATTATTTTTAAATGTATATCATTAACAGATTTTTTAAAAGCAAGATGCTTATTAAAAGAACTCTAGTATGAATCTTTCCTGATATATCACATATGTAACACCATCTGTTTTACAAAATAGTAGAGATGATTTGATAGAATAGGAAAAATGATTTTAAAATTGCTGATGTTACAGCTGCCTTATTATAATTTTTATTGTTTTTTAAGTATAAACATTAAGCAGACTCTGACAAAGAGACAAAAGTAACCAAAAGTTCTCACAGATTGTTGACTTCCAGCCTCCTTTGGAAGCTTTTCTTATTTGCCCCTCTCTTCTTCTGACAACTTTCTTTAATCTATTAGGCTGCTTCTGCACAGGGGCAAAGTAAACCAGATCCTTTGCACGCGGATTTATTAAAACCGGCTCCCAGAGGAACCAGTTTGAATAACTCCGTGTGCCTGGTAGATCCGGTTTAATGGGGTAGATCCGCATCTAAGAGATGCGGATGTACCCCGCGCCCATGTCTCCACACACGTGGCGCAGATCCGGATTGGAGGCGCATGCTGTGCGAACGAACGGCACCTGCCTCCGACCCGAGACGGAGGGCCCTCCCCCGGCCCACTGCGATTGGCTCGCTGGAGCCAAGCCTGGTGAGCCAGGGGACCTCGCCGCCGCAGCTCGCCCTCGCCCCAGAAGCGGCGGATCGCCACTTCTGGAGCCAGGGCAAGCCTCCCAAAAGCCCGCCCTAGCCCACCCTGGGGGGAGCATGGTGGATCCCCTCCTTACCTGGTCAGCGTCGCCCCGAGACTGAAAGCAGGCATGCAGGATGCAGCGCCACTGCGTCCTGCACTCCTCCTGAGGGCAGGGGCTGCCAGGACTGTGCGGTGGCCAATCAGGCGGCACGCAGGATGCAAGCGCGCTGTATCCTGCGCACCTGCTTTCAGTTTCAGGGTGACGCCGACCAGGTAAGGAGGGAATCCGCCACGCTCTCCCCAGGGTGGGCTAGGGTGGGCTTTTGGGAAGTTCACCCTGGCTCCAGAAGCGGCGATCCGCCGCTTCTGGGGCAAGGGCGAGCCGAAAAGTAGGAGCCCCCTTGCTTGGCATGCTTGGCTCCGGGGAGCCAATCATGGTGAGCCGAGGGAGGGCCATGGGTTAGCACACTTGCGCTGTGCAGCCGCAACCCAAACGGATGCGGATTCACAGCACAAAACCACTTGAAATGTGGTGTGCTAGAAACACACATTAAGCACACATTAAGTCTGGATAGGTGCGGACGCACCCACCGGAAGTGTGCTTTTTTGGACCCGCTAATGCGGACACTCCAGCAGCAAACTGGTTTTGCTGCCGAAATCCGCATTAAAAACGGGCTCACTGTGCGGACACCCCTCACCAGAAGTGTCCTAATTAGCGATCTGTGTGCGGAGGCGCACATTGGAATGTGTGCTTAATGGGTGTTAAAGGGCTTGTGCGGAAGCACCCCTAGTCTTCAGACCCAGCAGTTTTAGGGATGTGCACAAATATTAAAAAATAAATTGAAATTTTTGAATATTCAATTAGAATCCATCGAATGCTGACATTTGAACTCAAATCGGATTTTCAAAAATCCAATACAGATTTTCAAATAATTCGAATGTGTAGATTCGTATTTGTTGTATATGAATCTGCATGAAAATTATACGTATCTTGGTTTAAAATAAAGGATTAAAATGGGATGCATACGGATTTTTATGGAAAGCGTACAGATATGAATGTTGTCAACATTCATATCTTTAAATACGAATCTAATATTTGAATGTATAAATTCGAATGTTATGGATTCGAATAGGATTTTATGACATTCGGATCTTAAATATCCAAATCGAATCGGATTTTATGGCAGTCTAATCAACTCAGATTCAAAGGTCAAAAATTCGTGCACATCCCTAATATTCACTGCTATGGCTATACTAGTTTTTAACTGCTCTACAGTATTGACAATGGGGGACAGCCACACACTCCAGAACTACTCCAGAATTGAAGTGGTTATGCAGTGTGCTGATGGTCCAAGCTGGAGCATCCCTGGGCCATCCCAATTGTTGAAGTGTGAAAAGGCTCTATGACACGATTTTAAAAACATCTTAGACCTCTTTGAGAATCTTCCAGACTTTCATAGATTTTCATAGTTGAAAATCTTATTTTAAAAAGCGTTTAATAGACATGTTTTCCATATGAAAAAAAATTGCAACTGTAATGGAAGAAAAATTTAGAGAGACAAGCACGCCTGGAAATACGGAGTCCAATATTTAATGTTACCTTACAAGGTGAAGGGAAAATATAGGATCTTTTCCCTTGCTGGTAAAGGTTTGAGAACACAATTTATAGAAAACATGCAGACATATTCTAGCTAACTGCAAGCACACAAGAGCAATGGTACTTCCCGTTTCTCCCTGAGCCCTGTTTTCTTATTTCTAAAATAACTTTGCTTACATTAAGTGACAAGCCCTATAAGGAAATATACCTTAGGTTGGTTCCCTATTTGCAGTTTGAGCTAGCAGCATTTCAGCATGAGTAATATTTTCCTGAGTGTGTCTTGTGATTTTAATTAATTTATTTAGTTTATTATTTATATTTATATCCAGCCCTATATATCCAGGTTTCAGGGTGAGTTACAAGTTTTAAAACAGCAGGTTAAAACAGTAATATTGATATATATATATAAAAAAACCACTTAAAAACAAGCAAGCAAAGAAATGAACAAAAAATCCAGCATATTTAAAAAAAACAACAAACAGAAAACAAAAACCCGTATTCTAAATATTAAAATATTAAAATGGTCACATTAGCCGAAGGCCAGGGCAAAGAGGTGCATCTTTACCACCTTCCTAAATGTATACAGGGAAGGCGCATGATGCACCTCAAGGGGGAGACTATTCCATAACCTGGGGGCCATTACCAAAAAGGCCCTTTCCCAAGTGCCCACCCACCTCACTATTGAGAGTGGTGGGACAACCAGGAGGGTCTCGCCTCCAGATCTCAAGGCACCGGCAGGTCGGTATGGGAGAAGGCATTCCTTCAGATATTTGGGACCCAAGTCATTTAGGGCCTTATAAGTCAGAGTTAACACCCTGAATTGGGCTCGGTAGTGAATTGGCAGCCAGTGAAACTCTTTTAAAACCAGAGTGATGTGCATCCAGTACTCTAGCGGCTGCATTTTGCACTAGCTGCAACTTCCAAACCGTTTTCAAAGACAGCCCCATGTAGAGGGCAGCCCCATTACAATATTCCGGTCTTGAGGTAACCAGAGCATGGGTAACTGTGGCTAAGTTGTCTCTGTCCACAAAATACTTCAGTTGATGCCGCAGCTGTAGTTGGAAGTAGGCACTCCTGGCCACTGCCTCCACCTGAGCTTCAAGCATTGTACAGAGTCCAGGAGTACCCCAAAGTTTTGCACCTGTCCCTTCCAGAGCATTGCAACCCCATCAAGTATCTCCCAACTACATGGAGTCGAGACCTTGTGACACACCAGTGATACTGGTTAGCCACCAGGTGATAGTTGTTTAAGTCTTCCGGATCCAGGGAGGCCCTCTTCAGGAGGGGGCACACCACAACCTGTTTCAGGGACGGTGGAACCACCACCTCCATCAGAGAGGCATTCACTACTTCCTGGATCCACCCGATCATATTTGTTGGCTAGCCTTTATTAACCAGAAAGGGCAAGGATCTAGAGAGCACATTGTCGGCCACATTCCCACAAGCAGCTTGTCCACATCCTCAGGCTGCAATAATTGAGACTGATCCAAGCAAACTGGACCAAACAGTTCTCTGGAGGCCTCGGTTGGAAATGTCGAATTGTGACATCTAATCCCCTGCGAATCTGAGTGACTTTATCCTCAAAGTGCTTCACATATTTGCCACAGCAGATATTACTTGGCCCTGGGTCATGCTTCTTTGAGCTTGATTTTATCAGGCTATTTACTACTCTAAAGTGCTCTGCTGGACAGCTACAGGCCAAGCTATATATCTCCCAGAATCCTTCAGGCCCCTATTTCTCTATCACAACTTAATAAATATGCAAGCAAATACATTCAGATTACTAATATTTTGAAATAAGGTACAAATTACCTGATATGGTCCAAGAAATTAAATATTATTTATACCATATTAAATTGTGGAATAATGAAGCTAACACAAGGGCTTCATTGCTAAAACCAATCAATCAATCAACCAACCATCTGAACATTTAAGGAACTTCCTTTCACTCAGCAGTAAAACTGCACACTCTCTGGAGATAGAGACAAACTTCTGAGAATTTAGAGGAATCCATATGTTTTAGAATTTTGTTCTAATTTTCCATTAATGTCCAGATTTCCTTATTTACCTTCCAAGAGACTTGTGCAGTGCAAAGCAAGGCAAATGCCTTCCTGCAAGTCTGTGTATTGACTCAGACTTTTTACTCATAGAGGATTTAGGCATATGCAAATGTATACATATACAGGAATATGGATATGAATTTTAAGAAATACATTTGGATGCATATAAGGAGGCAAAAAAGTAAAATGTAATATGATTGTAGAAGTGTAAGAAAAATGTTTTAAAATGTACATATTTAAAACTTGTACCTATTTCTAAAATTAAAAGTGACAGTATATTTCCTATAGATTATAGATGCATCATGTGTTTCTTTAGTTAGCTAAAGATTAGCTCCAGCTTCATACCAAATGTTTTGTGTCATCCTACATAACTCAATGATCATGTGTTCTGCAGTAATATGCAGGATCAGTCAATTCAGATTCATTGGTTGCCTGTTTATGATTCCTAGCCTAAGCCTCTGTTTAGCAGGATATTGCAAGAAAAAGAAAAGAAAAGCACACAAATATCTGAAGCTAGGGATATTAGAAGAGACTGCTCCTCCCAGGCACAATAGAGCTGTGTTTGGAGAACAAGAAAGACAGAAAGGGAGAGTTTTGTAGCATAAAGGAGTGCTACAAGTAACTTGTGAATGCTAGTCAATGTTAGCCTACCTGCCACATGATTGAACACTTACCTTGTTTTCATTCACTGGCTGGTTCCCTTCTAGGTGCTGCCATCTTGTGTGCAGCACCTTCCACAACTGCGCATGCATCAGCGCCATCACATCAGGGGGGTCATGTGAGCTGCCAGCGCACCTGTGCAGCAGCTCCGATGACCTCCCCAGCTAGCAGAGGTGCAGATGCTCACCACTGGATGCTTCCAGGTAAGTTGGGATAAAGGTTGGTAAGGTTGTGGAGCACGATTTCATGCTCTGTATCTAGTCAGCAATTAGGCAACTTCCGGGCAGACGGGGGGTGTTTTTATGCTGTAAACGCTTCTTGTAAGTACAGATGCAACAACCCAGATGTTGCCTAATTGCTGACTATGGGCTGAAGTGCAAACTACCCCCGTGTTAGAGAATTATAGGAGTGCTGCTGCAAGTAGCATCCACATTTGCATGCATACAGCAGCACTCACGGAGCATGCAGATGTAGAGCAACTAGTTCTAACTGCTCTATGGGTGTTTTTCCACTGTCACTAGGAGTACTCATTAAGTACCCATTAATGGGTACAAAAAAGCCATTATGTACCCATTAATGGGTACTTAATGGGTACTTCTAGTGACAGTGGAAAAACACCCTATATCTATGTCCCATACCACCAGGTGAACTGTCAAATGTATGGATGACAGATGTATCAATGGCTACTAGAATGAATGCCTAGGTGCATCTTTCAGGCTTGGGGGGGGGGTGCGGAAGCAGGACACTTCTAATGCCATTTGCTGGCATTCAAGAGCAGAAAAAGGTTTGCCCTTGTCTCTGTTTGAGATGCCATGAGCATTTGGCGGGCCACTGTGTGCGGCAGGATGCTGGACCAGATGGGCTGTGGCCTGATCCAGCAGGGCTTCCCTTATGGTCTTATGTTCACCCAGACATCGGTTACTTATTCCACTATATTTCAACATTCAAGAATAACACATGGAAATTTCGGGTGCCACTTTGGACATTTAATTAGGGGGCTGCCTGCCAGAATTTTCAGATCAAATTGAGAAGAAATCCTCCATCAGTAAACAGGTATTGTATGCAGCTAAATATTTCTTTGCCTTTGGACTGAAATTATAACATAATCCTTTAAAACGACATTGGAAAGTGGAGAATAAAGTGACCTAGCTATAATCTAAATTTTCACCATCTTACTCTGTCATGCTAAAATGGGAGCAGAAAAATCCTCCCTCTGCTTCAGAACAAGATAGCTTCTTTCCTACAGGAAACAAGTATTAAAAATTAATTCACATAAATATCTTTCACAGCTAAGAGAGTTAATTAGATTACATCCATTTCGTTTCCAAACCATTAAATAAAGTTTTTGCATTGATTAGAGATCACAGGTTCATGCATCTTAGCAGCATCATTTCTTTCTGTTTCCATTTTGTGCTTAAAAATGCGACAAGTTTTTGGAGATCAATACTGACCTTTGTAAAGCAAGAAATAAATATGAACAGTTCCAAAGGGCAGACTTCACAATGTTTAATTTTTAAATACTTGTGGTTAATAATGCTAGAGAGAAAAAGTTCTGAGAAGCCAATATTTTACTTTTCTCTGCAGTGACAAAATCAAATATAAATGAATGAATAGATAAATAAATAGAACAATCCATCAGCTATTCAGATTACAAATGTATATATTGTGTGCCTTGAACTTTGACGAAAAATCCATTCGTATTACATCATTTTAATCTAAGAATGAGATTAGATAGAGGAAGAATTGCTGCATTTTAAAGGCTTTTATCTCATGTATCGTATAAAAATTCAAGGGAGAAAGTAAGTTCTTAACATAACATGTTAGGGTTATGTTCTTAACCCTAACATAATCAATACAATAAAAATATTAATTTATTTCTTTATTTACTACTTTATTTTTACAAAAATATGCTAGTACAATCCATGCTATGAGATTTTAAACTGTCTAATCAGTCCTTCCCAGCACCAACCAGTGTGGCATGCAGGAATCTATATTCCTCAAACCATCTTTATTAATTATTACTCTCTTCCACTTGCATATCTTTGGGATTGCAGATGCACCCAGGATTATCTTGATGCTCAGGAAAATACCCACTGCACAAGGATGGGAGTGGGCACTTACATACCTCTGAATATTTGATGCTGTTGAAGCATCACTGGAGCAAGCACCAGATAAGGCATGGACCCAGGCTTGCCCCATGATTTTGCCCTAATATTTGGCAGGAACTGCAAGAGGAAATTTGTGGGATCTAAAGAAGGTCCAGCACTTTCCTTACATGATCTGAAGGCAGCCTAAACCAGAAATGTATGTCAGTCACATCCCAGAGCCTTCCTCTCCCAGGGGAACGATAGGCCAATCAGACAGGACAGGAGAGAATAAGGGCAATACAAGGAGGAGGACACTAAGGGCATCTTTACAAAAAAGCTAAACACAGTAAATAAATTGACCTCTTGCTTTAGCAGTTTAATGATTTGCAGATAATGGCAAGAATTTAAAATTAATGAGGACTAAAATCTCTTTCAGTGCTTTCCTTTCAGCTTGGGTTGTGGTGGAAATTATATAATCACTTGTCACCTCATGATGAAGACAGAATGTAAAGACTCTGCTATTTCCACACTGGTAAACCTTCATTTATGAGTTTCAAATTGCTGAAAAATATCACATTGGAGAATTATCAACACAGCATCCCAATACGCTCAGATACACTCACATGGAAATGTTAAAATTCTTCCAGCTTAATGACAGGAAATTGTTGAACTAAGGAAAAGGTTAAGCAGACTTTTGCGACACCCAAGGAAGTCAGAAAAACATCAGCAACAAAATGGCCATGGGTCCATTCACCCAGAGCAGACCCTGGAAGGCATGGTCTCTCAGAAAACACACTGACCACATTACACTGGTGGACAGCTCCCTGGTGTGAGAGAGCTAATATGAGACCACTTTAAAGCAGTCTCCCAAGTGTTCATTTCAGTAAACCAGCATAATTCCTTGCAGTAGACTAGTCCAGTGCAAGGAGCCCAGCACCATTTCACTGGGCTCCCAGAATGCTCTCCCCCCATGGCACATTGATATCTATACTTCCTGTTATGATTAGCAGATCATCGACATAAATCAGAAGTTTCTGTCCACATGCAGTGCATACTTCTTTTTAAAACAGCTTGATAAAAGGGAAAGTAGTATAATTAATTTTATGTTAATAAAAGGCTTCAAATTCTACTGAAAAATGAAATCATAAATGCTACCTTTCATTCAAATGCTGTTTTCTTAGAATGAACATATGAATGGAAACCCTTACAGAAACTGTTCACTTAGAACTAAATCAATTTCCTTTCAACAGTCTCCTAGAGGCACTTGTTTCTTTGGAGTGGCATCCAGCAAGAAATCTGTCTTGCAAAAGTACACTAGCTTACATGGCTTATGTATCCATGGGCAGCCTGAGTAGATTTTCCTAGATTTTCAAAGGCAGACTCCACTCTATTTATTTATTTATTATTTACATTTCTGTCCCGCCCCATACCTGAAGGTCTCTGGGTGGGTGACAACAGATTAAAAACAGAATATACATTAAAAACCCTTTAAAAACTCAACAAATCTAAAACAACACACAGCATGGTATTTGTACTGGCAGGGGAAATACAATCATCTCAGCCAAAGGCCAGGGGGAAATACAATCATCTCAGCCAAAGGCCAGGGTAAAGAGGTGCATTTTCACCACCTTCCTAAATATATGTAAGGAAGGGGCATGAGGCACCTCGAGGGGGAGACTATTTCACAGTCTGGAGGCCATCACTGAAAAGGCTCTCTCCCAGCCTCACTACTGAAGGTGGTGGGACGACCAGGAGGGCCTCACCACTAGATCTTAAGGCACGGGCAGGTCAGTATGGGAGAAGGCACTCTTCTAGTCTTAAATGTGTTGTTGCCTCCCTAATGTTGCAGTGTAGCATCTATAATCTCTGAATGTTGGTTATATTGGCTGAGACTGAGTGACCATCACTGCCACAATTATCCAAAACAGCACCCAGCTTTTGTTACCCATCAAAAAAAACCCAAAAAGACAAATCCAACAATGCATACATTAAAAGCAACAATGGGACAGTCTTCAAAGCAGCTTATGCAATTTACTTGCACCTATAAAAAGAAGAAAAAAGTAAGATTGAAATATATTTACATATATAATGTGCATGATATTGTGAGGAATGCTCTCAAGGACAGTGTGTCTGCAAAAACAAACTGATAAGGAGCTTCAAAGAAGTAACTGGTCTGAACCAGTCAGCCATTTGGACTTGTCTCTATTGCGTATGTCAGAGAAATCTGATATGTATCTTTTCTGTACTTTCAAGGTGTTACTGGGAATATTGTAATTACCGGCCAGGGTTTAGGTATAAATTGTGTCCTGGAATGTGGGAGGTCCTAAGTTCGTCTTGGTGGGGTTCTGGAAAGTGGACTTCCTATGCTGCAGCATACAAAAAGTAAAATGAATCCTTTCTCTCTGACCCATCTGCTTATTAAGAAACTAATATGAGTAGCAATTGCTGATAGGGCGGCAATTTGTTTTCATAGTAGAATGGGAATTTCCTAACAATATGTAGGTATTTAGAATCTGATCCATATTCAGAAAATCAGCTTTATTACTTTTCGAAATTTAAAAAAGCCACACATCTGCAACTTGTTCAGAAGGTAGGCGTGAATGTGTATGCATATATACAAGCATACATATATTTCTAATTCAAAGATGTATAAAATTAATGATTGCCATATGTGCTGGAGCAGTGTAGCTATCTGTTCATCTTTTATAATTAAAAAGGAGGGGGGTTAATTTATTTTGTTATTCTGGAATTATTCATTTAGATTAGAATTTATTCCCTATGTTTGCCACTGTGAGAATGCCAGTTAAGATTTAGTCTGATCCCAAAGCAGGACACTTCTTTATTTAAAACTAGCAAAGGTGATGGGAATGGATTAAAAAAAAATCATTTGCAGATGTTGTTATTATTTTTCTCAAAACCCATTCATGTTTGCTAAGAAATTCATCTTATAATAGCTGGACATGCAAGCATGTAAACTGGGTGTCTTGGTGGATGCTGAACCTAAAGAATCTTTCAAGGATAAAGTTGTTGTTCTGTCCTGTTCATTTTCTATTTTGCAGATATTAGCAGAAGTTCCCCTATGAGGAAAGCATTTTTTTTTTTTAAAAAACCTTTTTGCAATTTTTGAAAAGGTGCAGGTGAGGACTCACAGCTGCAGGTTAAGGTTGTGCTTGCACTGGACACGTGGACTGGGCCAAGGGACAATCTGGACTGTCCCATTCATGCATTGGCGCAGACCAGGGCACAGAAGAACAAAAGAGGAGCTGCACTAGATCAGTCCACATCCCATCTAGTACAGCATCCCATCTCACACAATTGCTTCTTGGTTTTCTCAAGCAGAAGATGAAGGCAAAACATGCAACTGCTATTGATTCTCTTCAGAGGAATCCTGCCTGTCTCTCCAACATGGAGGCAGTAGGCATCAATTCTACTGTCCTGATACTCCTCTATAAATTTGTCCAACCTTTTCTTAAAGTTATCCAGGCTGATTGCTGTTATCACCTCTCTTATGGTCAGGTAATAAAATCCATAAACCAATGACCCAGGCTAGACACTTCACTTTCTGATTATCACTTCTCTTTCTCAATCCTTCTCCCTCCATGACTAAGCAAAAACTCTTCCTTCTGATAACTTATCCATGTTTATCTGCTCTTCACACAAGCAAGAAAGCATGCCAAACCAAGAACTGGCCTGGAATAGGGATGGGTGAGGTGATGCCCATACATTAGTGTATCCCTTCCCTCTTGGTACCAGCTGTCTGCTCTCGTCTACGCCATGCCCTGGGATATGGTATCAAAATGTTGTCCTCTCCTGGTCCACTGGTAGACTGTTTCAGAAGCCTGCAAGCAGACCCTCTTATGGTTATACTGAACCATGAAGAAGCATTGACAGCATGTCTCAGTACTAGTCCAGTATACCACAGGGCACACTTTTTGGCAGCAGTCTAGAAAGCACCACCAGAAATGGCTTATCCTGAAAAGAGCCCTCCCAGAAACATCAAAGGCCAGGAACTCTCATGCCCAGCCTTCAAAGGTTCTGCCCTGGAGTGGAAAGGGCCATCTGAATGTGGGTAGCTTTGTTTCCCTCCAACAATAACCCATCCCAATGTGGGACATGATGCTTGTTCTGGGTGGCTTACCCTGTCCCACAACAATGGCAAAGAGTGCAGAAATGGTCTGTGTCATTTCATTTACGTAACTTCCTTTTTAACCCTTGCATTCTCCTTTAATAAGATCTGGCTATCTGACTCTTTTATCCTACCTATCCCATATTCTACCACACCCTTAACTTCCCTCACTTCCTCATTGGTGGTAGAAATCCTGCTCACTGTTTCAGCCTCTGAGAATCTACTCAGCACCTCACCATCTCCCTAAGCCATGAATCCTAAAATACAGGGATATAATCAAACATGCAACGATGCTGCAGCTGCCATGCTGCTGGTGAATAAAATCTTTATTTTGCTCTCACAGACGTTATTTTCATCAATCTGTTTACAAGCCCTCCATTTCTTCACTTAATCATGGAACGCCTGGGCATTCCCTTAGTACATAATTTCCTTTTAGGTTTTATTTTGTCTCTCTATCCATTTTCTGTTGCAAATATACTAGAGATCAATATTAGTAATGCCGTGATTGTTCCTTATCCTCCGCCTTCTACAGTTTCTATGGCAATTGGAAAAAATTCAATAACCCAGAGTCCTGCATTTCTAACTTTCCTATAGGCAATTTAGAAGAAACTTGAAATGATTTCATTGTCATTGGTCTTTTGCAAGCCTATTTTGAAACGTCTGGCAGAAACTGCAGACGCAGAATAGACCAGCATCCTAACAAATGCACCCTTGTTGTTGCCTTTGTCCCATCAGCTGAGAAGAGTCTTCTCATTTAGCATTATCTACTGTAGGCAGAAAGGCAGCTTTAATTATTCCTCAGAATTGTGTGACTGGGGCTATAACACTTTCCTTACGAGATTAGGCTGCAACGTCTAGGTCTCTTCAGCCTTAAAAGAAGGCATTTATGAAGGGACCTGACTGAAGTATATAAGATCATGAATGCTGAAGAAAAAAATAATTTATCTATCGCACAACACTAGAATCAGAGGGCACTCTAGGATGTTAATGGCAGGAGAGTTAGAACTGACAAGGAGAAGTATTTTATTTTATTTTTTTACCCCTTGGGGCATTGGTCTATGGAATTTACTATTAGAAGAAATGGTGACAGCAACCAGCTTAGATAGCTTTAAGAAAGGGTTAGACAAATTCATGAAGGGCATGTATATCAATGACCACTAGAATGGGTGCCTAGGTAATGCCTCTGGGATGGAGAAACAGGCAGGATGCCTCTAAAGGCTAGCTGCTTTGTCTTCTGCTTGAGAATGACCAGAAGCAATTGGTGGGACACTGTGTAAGATAGGATCCTGGATTAAATGGATTTTGGCCTCATCCAGCAGGGCTCTTCTTATGTCCTTATGTACTATGGGGAAAGGCTGAAATGTAGGGGGAAAAAACAATGATCAAGATATAACACAATGGAATAGTTGCTGTGTGCTTCTTCCGTTTTGTAAAATTTATTTTGAAATGGAAGGTAGTTTCACACAATTCATGCCTGCCAATGGACCAATGGCCTGCTTTCAAGATTGTGGGCATCTTGGGTTTTTTTGGTATTATTGAAATGTTTGTGCTTTGTATTGTTCCATATACTATTATTGCATTTGAACTGTTTCACTGTTGCTAGCTAATGTAGCTTCTCAGCAGCATATAAAAATGGTAAATCAATAAAACCGTAATGCTACTTTTATGATAATTTATCAAATACAAGAAGGCAATGGAAGGATGCTACAAACTTTAAAAGCTTCCTCCAGGTTCACAGACACAACATTTCAACAATATGTGCCATATAGTGTGCAAATGCCTTGATGTTATAACAGCAGTTTATACTTATCAAAACTCAGAGATGCTTTTCTGGAAGATTATTCCTAAGATCTCCCTATTGATTATTTTATCTGAATGTGTGCTTACCTCATTTAATCTGTTCTAGATAGATCCACAGGCAGAGTCATCTTCTGAACAGCTAATGGGTGAAAGAGTGCTAGCACAGATGTTGACCATATTTATCTGGTCTACTATTAATTCGGATTAGTGAGTCCTTAGAGCAGTTCCGATCTGGACCTAGTCTATTCCTGTGTAGATAATGTGCTCGTAGCAGCTCCTTGATCCCAATTGCTATGTCCTTCAATTGCCCAGTGCTGCTAGAAGTTTTCACAAGCCGCTTGAGACTGTGTGTTCCTTCTTTCCTGAATCTTGAACCTTCATACCATATTCCTGGTCTGACTTGGATAAAAAACTTTTGATCATGTTACCTGCTACCTTCTTCCTTGCTGCATCTTTGAAACGCTGACTCTCATTGCATCCAGCCCAGTAAGAGCCTAAGAGTTTTTGAACATATACTATTGCTAATTGTAAAGCATGACAGGCAGTAATTCTCAGGAAATGCCTTTGTCATGTAGTTTAATCTAGGAGCAGATCACTGGAAAATAGTATTTTTGCTAGAACAAGTCATACCCTAATACATATTTTCAAGGGTTGTGACTGGCAGCACAATATTTACATCCTCTCTGACTTTACTTCATCATCAACAGCTGTCTAAAGATGTGCTTCCTGAATTGAGATCCACTGGCCACATCCATATAGCGACAGATGTGGTTTGGGACTATATGATCTACGTACAAAATGTTCCCTATAGAACGAACCTCCTAGAGAACATGCTGAGTACACAGGCCCTGATCCAGGGACGTCCTGGGTTTTACAAACCATGGGAGCACTTCAGAAAAATATCAGCTTACAGTGGTCTCTTGAATGCTAGATATGAGGTCCATTTCTGCAACCACAGCACATACAGACAGCAATGTTAGGAGTGAGCCAGATCTCATTCCAGAGCTTGGCATGCTACCACACTGTCCTCAGCATGCAACTTTGAATTTCTAAAGCTGAAAGGCAAGCCAGGATAGGGCAGCCATTCTTCAAGCAGCTGCAGGTGCATTTGAGTCCAATCAGCCAGGAGTGGTATTTGCAGTGTGTGCTGTGGTGGGATATGCAGAAGCTAGCCCTGCCCTGACTTTTCACTTGCTTCCAAAAGCTCTAGACTCACAGGAACATGACTGACAAATAGTCCAAGCAGTGGTTATTGCGTGGGTGAAATAGTGTTGATAGCAAAGAGTAAAATTGCTCAGTGCAAATTAACACAAAATCTATTCCATTTAATTGCTTTTTAGTCTGGGAAAGGATTTTCCCAAAGTTTCACAGGGGGAAAGTGACTTATCAGATGAGAGCACTCACCCAAGTTAAACATATTCAGGAGTTTCTTCTTCATCCAGGCTTGCGGATGGAGTTGGCTTCTTAACCTCCTCTGTTTCTCAGGTACCGAACTAACAAAAATTCTTTTACAGTGTTATTTCTCTAAGGTTTGATTCTGGCACTGCTTCAGGTGCCCAGTCTATGTTGAAATCCTATTCTTGACTGTTCTGCAACTAGAACTCATTGGTCCCAATCCTCCTGCCATGATGGCATCATGCCTCTTATGGCCCACTGCCTAAAACCTAGCTGCAACCGTGATTAACAGAGGATTCTCTATGAGTAAACAGCAATAGCCTATTACATCAATTGATCCTCAGCAGAATCAACCACTGGCACTGGTGGTGCTTTATGAACATCATACTGGGCACTGTCTGCATACTTTTCCTCCTGACAATTTCCAGGACTCCTGAAAATATGAACCTCCATTCCTAAACCACCTTTTCACATCCTCAGAGTTTACTGCTAACACTCATAACACTCTTTTTTAAAACCAAAAAAGTTCAATACAGCAGTCAAAACATGTCATATTTTTAGAAATGCCAACCATAAAAGTATATCAAGTTTAAAAAAAAAAAGGAATTAACATTATTACTCATATACCCTCGGGGAGAGCACAGCTTTGGTTTGGATCCTAAAACCCAGGAAAGAAGAATTCATATGAACTTTCCTAAACAAGCAGTTCAATAACTTCAGTACTGTTCCAGGAAAGGAAGGTTCTGTGTTGTCATAAATGATACTTTTTAGCCATGGCTACACCTTGCTGAAATAATCTGTCTTTTTAATAAACCAGACTCAAAACACCAAATCCAATCACCCCCAATATCTGCTAATAATTCAGAGTAGTTAGAATCAGTTCATGGATGCATGGTGTATGTATGGCTAAGAATGAAGGCTATGGCCATATCTCCAAAGATGGACCCTGCTGCTCTATTCATCTCCTTCCCTGGTAGCATTGGGTGCCTTGCAGACATCACACTAGCCCATTTGCTGGGACTACCTTTGACTAAAGTGCCTTATATGCAGAATGATACTCCCTGCACTGCATGGGGTCCCCACAAAAACGTTGCCTCCCCACTCTGAAATGGAGATGCAGAGGGTAACATTTTTGATGACAGGTTGGGCTGATTCTTCAAGCCAAGCCAGAAAGATGTTACCTGTAAAGCTAATAACAAATAACCATTCATAGGAGAGGTGACTGATATACTGGCAGATAAAAAAAAGTTTTCAAAGAAGGAACCAACAAAAGTAAACTTAATACATTTGGGAAAATAGCTTCTGAGCTTGACCTCACAATACAATTTATTCTTTTCTAGGTGCATTGGTCTCCCAAATATGCTTCTTAGGGATGAACAAAATGAACCAAAATGGTTACCAGTTTGGCATTTTTCCTCTTCCAGCCTAAATCCCTAGTAGTTCTGGAATTATTACAGTTTCTAATACATTTTCCCTTTTCTCTTTGCAATAAATTGCAGACATCAGTTCAGGCTGCAACAGGAAGGTTAATTATTAATTGGGACAATTGGAAATTGAATGTGGGTTACAAAATATTGTTTTCTAAGACATTCTGATAAGGCTGCAAGAATCTCATTAAATTTAAAATGGCCATTATTAATTTCAACCAAAACATGCATAGCAAACTTCTCTCTTCTGTCTCTTCCTGCTAGCAGCAGTGAAATCCATTATCCATTCCCATTCATTTCAGACAATTCCATTTCAATTTTCCTATAGCAACTACCTGGCTTATCAGCCTTTAGAGAGTTCCAATTTGACAGGGGCTCAACCTAGATGCAGACACACTTTGCCACATTTGCAAGTTTAAAATCTCAATTGGTCTTTCTGGTAGGCTGAAGCTGCATCTAATTCATGTGGACAGTTGTCTTCAGACAGTGGGGTAACTTCTAGATGTATATTAGAGAGCTGCTGTTCAAAATCTTGACACATTAAAATGAAGGAGTTCCTCTTTACCTCTCAAGGGATAAAAATAACTCAGCCTTCTTCCTAAAACAATCCTGAAAATATGCTTGTGATTGTCTTTCCTAAGCTCCTGTTTACTGCATGCACATTTACTTTCCAAAATGCTCACTCACACAGATTTTTACGATTATAGGTTGCACACAGAAAATCATACTCTTTATCTGGATTAATAAACTCAAATAACAGCAATTACAGTATTCTTCATTTACATTCACAGGCAGCATTAGACTGTGAATCCTCCAAATTACACCTTGAAAAAGTAGAAGGAAAATGACCCTTTCAGTACTATGATACGCTGGGCTCTGGAGTTCAGAATAATTTATGTAGATTAACAGGCTACAAATGGAAGGAAAATGCACCTCCAATTACAGGTAGGAATACATGACAAAAAGACTAGACTAGACACACCACAAGACTTCCTGCTGGAAGCAAAAATTACAGATAAGCTAAAAAGAACTTCTTCAGTGGTTACTTATTCCTGTCAGAGCATTCTGTACAGTAAATGGAACGCACTTCGGAAATGCATTCATTTTCAGATATAATACAAATGAATTGCTCACATTTGCCCTTCTCATGCATTGACTCTTTCAAAAAGCCTCCATCTGTGCAAGGCCTATACAGCAACATAGGTTCGGTTCCTTGCTGTCTACACATCAGTTAGGAGAGTACATGGCAATGCTGCAGTTTATGTCCAATTAAAATAAAACATAAGGTGAGATTTTCTGCTATTTTGATGGTGCTTCCAGGCCCTTGCTAGGCTTTTTGCTGAACCGTGTGGCCACTCTGAAAATGGCAGCTGCACAAGAGGACATCCCATGCTAAGGCCCCGATTGTGTGGCTATCAAGAAAAACAGATAAGCAATATCCCACACAGATATAATCATATCCAAAATTACCACAGAAAGTTTAAAATAGATAAGACAGGAGGTTCCTTTTGCATTTCCTCTGGGAAACTCTGGGGATTCCTCAGCATGGGGCATCTGCACTGTGTCACCCCCTTCTGTCCCAGCCTGGCACAGCTCTGTTCATGCTTCTTCTGGCAAATGGAGCCTGGGGAGGGGAGGTGCACAGGCAAAGTAGCTTGCTGCATCACCCAGTCACTGTGGCAACAGTGCCAAACAGGCCCATTGGAGCCATTGCTATGGTGACATGATCGCCTCAATTTCTACCTTCAACATTTCAATTCATGGTTTCTACAAGGTCATTAAAAATGCAAATGCTGTGAGCTTTTGTGGTGGAGTAGATTAAAATGAAGATAGAGTGGTGATTTCTGAGCAAACCAAAATGGGATGATATATATATATATATATATAAACCAAAGCTGTGCTCTCCCCGAGGGTATATGAGTAATAATGTTAATTCCTTTTTTTTTTTTTAACTTGATATACTTTTATGGTTGGCATTTCTAAAAATATGACATGTTTTGACTACTGTATTGAACTTTTTTGGTTTTAAAAAAGAGTGTTATGAGTGTTAGCAGTAAACTCTGAGGATGTGAAAAGGTGGCTTAGGAATGGAGGTTCATATTTTCAGGAGTCCTGGAAATTGTCAGGAGGAAAAGTATGCAGACAGTGCCCAATATGATGTTCATATAATATATTTAATAAATTCAGGATATACAGGATATACAGGCATCACGCATCATATAATTTCCAGCATTTCTTCTCTTCTCTATATTTAGAGATGTTTATTACACTGTTCCATGGACAATTATTGGTGTGGAGGCCAACGTAAATTTATACACAGGGAAAGAGAGAGGGTTTCTAACACAGAGAGGTCTCATTTTCTCCCTCTCCCAAGCTTAAATTTCTCATTATTCTGCTGAAGCAGGGAAGTAGGGTTTTCTCCTTAACCTCATCACAGTCCTCTCTTCCAAACCAATGACCCCAGTGGTCAGAAAAGATCCACCAGCTACGTTAGGTCATACCAAAAGATGCCTGAGACCGCAGTGACCATCAGGCTCTAAGAGGCTAGTGGCTGCATGATACAATATTCATCTGGCACCCAGTCTGCTCCAAGAGGCAGAATCTGTTCTGTGAGTTCTCATTTTACAGAGCAGAAAAAAAGGACCCAATTCTGCAAAAAGGAGTGTAGGCTAAGTTGCTGCTGTGGATGCCACACGTGTATAAGAACATAAGAACAGAAGAGAAGCCTTCCTGGATCAGACCACAGCCCATCTAGTCCAGCATCCTATCGCACACAGTGGCCCACCAAATGCTCATGGGCATCTGAAGCAGAGACAGGACAAACCTCCTCCTGCTCTCAAATTCCAGCAAATGGCCTTAGAAGCCTGAAAGATGCACCTAGGTATTCGTTCTAGTAGCCATTGATACATCTGTCATCCATAAATTTGTCTAACCCTAACTTAAAACCATCTAGACTGGTAGCTGTCACCATTTCTTCCGGCAGGACATTCCATAAGCCGATGACCCTCTGGGTGAAGAAATACTTCCCCCTGTCAGACCTGATTCTCCTACCCATCAGCTTCATAGAGTGCCCTGGTTCTAGTATTTTTGATAGAGAAAAGAAATTTTCTCTATTCACCTTTTCTATACCATGCATAATTTTTGTGTGTGTTTTGGGGGACACTGGAGTGACCTACCGAATGGTGCCATGACATGACTCACCAAAAATTTCTTGCTTCTGAACCCATTTATGGGGCTTTGTGTAAGGAACCCAGCTATGGATTTTCATTCTTTGATCTTGAAGTCTATACAGGGTGAGACATGTGGGCTGAGCAGATGGCTCTCAGCCCACTACTGGGCAGAAGCAAATAGTTTGAATCCGTAGATTGTCTTCCTGCATTCTATGCAACTCTCACCTTAGATTGTAAGTCTCTGCTGCTTGGCACTGAAGGGAAGATGGAATGATTGCTGGGCATTGGATTCTGGGTGTTGGAAGGCTGCTATTGGGAGCTGTTGGGAAAAGAGGGAATGCTGAGGAATAGTCCAGTAAAACAGGTGCTGGGAGATGAGGAAGTCATTGATGGTAGATTTTGCTAATGGTTAAATTGATGACTCTCAGCTTGTCATCAAGAAAAATATCATTTTCTCTAATATGTATATTAGGCTAAAAAGTAAGTTTGTTGCGGAGATGTTATTAACTGGGCCAATCTTCTTGGGCCATTCCCTGCTTTCAAAGACACAAGCTGCACTGAGGGAATCAGAAGGTCCCTTCAACTGGCAATGACAGTAGCAGCAGGGCCATCACCATGAGAGAACAGAAAGGCAGTTGGAAGAGCTCTTCAGCTCACTTGGCGAATGCAGTGCCTTAATGGTACTTGGAGCAGCATAATGGTGGAAGAGAGTGGTGTCTGAGTGGAAGCTTTACTCTTTCTCCACTTTGACTCAGTATCAAGCAAACACTGTACTAATTCCACCAAAATCTCTGGCTAGGCAGGTAAAACTGGGAGCCTGTTCATACTTGGCCATATTTTGGAATATATTTCAGGATAGAGATCTGTTGTATGCATGCTAATCCAGACTCTGGCAGGCTTCACCTGAGGCCTCCTGTAGCCTGTAAAAGCATGTAGACAGCAGGCCCCTATTCCATAATATACTCTGGAATAAAGCCAAGTGTGAACAGGTCTAGGGACTAAATGTTCAACTGCAAGTCAGGCCACATGCCTAATACTTTGGCCACTCAGTTTGGAAGCAAGTGGTGATCCAAATGCTCTCTCGTGAAAATTCCTCTAGTAATTTACTCTGTTTAAAGTTTATACTTTTGAAGGAAAGGATAGGAGATCTCTCCATTTGGTACAGTACCTTTTGGACACTCCACACACTGGATGAAGAGAGGCTGGCCATTTTGAACCTTGTGGTGCCTTGGAACTTTTTTTAAAAAAAAGCACCCTAAACCACATCATTAAAATTTCAGAGCAGTTTACATCAATAGTTACAAGAAAACAGTGAAGACAATATGAAACCACTCTTATTCAGAAGACTCAAAAAGTGAGGAAGTGGATGATATAAGTTTGACAAATTATATAAATTTCTGGATCACAAGATTACATTATAGGTGTTGTAGATTAATGACAGAGCAGGAGGAAGCTCCAATCCTTCATAAAGTATCAGCTTCAGAAAAACCTTACAAACTTGGCTATTAAAATACTGTTTTATTTTTAAAATTCTTTAGCAAGGTGCTGTCGGGTCAATCTGTTAACATAATATGTATTCACTGTCTAAAAAAAGGAAAAAATAATACACACTTGTTGAACTTAAATCCATTAAGTTCCTTGCTGGTTGCCCCCAGGATTTCTGTGAAGTACAAGCAGTGTCTGTGACATATTTCTCTGTGGGTTACCTGCTTTTATAGACATGTGACTCATTTACACTGAAATCCAATTCCGTCTGCTACTGCAAATTTGTGCTGCATCATATGGCACACTCAGCTGATATGACCTACTTGAGCTGCTGAAGTTAAGCAGCAACTGATAATAAGAAATAAAAGCAAACCCCTGAGGCCAATTTTAATACTGTATTTCCCAATGTAGATATTTCATCCACATTTATTCCTGGCCTATATAAGTAGAGTCACTTGGGCACAAGTCATTTCATAACACTACTTCGTATTTGTGATTGAAATATAATGTCTTAGAGAAATGTTTTGGATTAAAGAACCCGCACTGTGTGGCAAATTAGGTTGAGTAATTTGTGAACAACAGCAGCTTGGGACATTTCAGGCAATTATCACCTTGATGGTTCATTTACTGTTTAAACCACTCATCTTCACCTTATAAAGATACAGCTGCAATTTCAGCAAGATCTGCTGCTGCCTCAGTCACTAACAGAAAAGCAAGTGGCACTCACTGTAACCCACCAGACTAGTTCCTCAACCTCCCATCAGTGAAATTACCAGAAATGATGGTCCAGGGCTTCCCTTCTGAGAGCATTTCAAGATGCCAGTATTCACTTTTCCATATGTGTGATAGGCTGCTGCCTCAGTAATCATATACCACAGCCAACCTTCAAGTGGGGGCAAGAAATCAAGTCAAATAGATGGGGCATCCACAGAAAAAATGCCTCTGGGGTGCAGATAATGAACCATATATAGATTAATCCATTGCAGGGGAAAGATTTAGAAGATGACAGGGAATTATTTATACTGCATACAGAAGAGCTGACAAACAGGACCAGTGGAGGGTTGTAGCTCAAATGAAATCAATGAGACATGCTATAGCAGTGACTCCTGAGATATTCAGCAACAGTAAAGAAGTAGTTAACAACGGTCAGCTCAAAGTACATATCCAGTTTAGCTGCTATATTTTATGAATTCAAACACACTTAATACAGAAAGATGTCATCAGTGGAATAGCACATGGAATTACACTGCATGAGATTCAGAGAAAATAACATGTGATAGCAGCTCTCCTATCTCTAAGGTATCAGAGTAGTGACACTGTAGTAAATTTTAAAGCACTGGCCATCATAATTTCCCTAGTGTGAAAAGTCAGCTCCATAAAGACTCCAGAACTTTAGCTAGTTGTGTTGTATCCAGTACTCTCTCTAATACACAAAGCACAATACTTAGTTTAGTCATGTTATCCTGTATTCCCATTTCATGCATTCACACACCTGAAAAAAGTGGCTTGAAAGTGGCCTGGAGGTGATAGCATGCAGGCACTAGTGTTCCCATCTCATCTCTAATCCATGTTAAAATTCTCTTTAATGTAGATTAGAAGCACTAGTGGATTAAGAATGAGCTTCTGGATATCGTCAATAATTTCCTTCATATAACTGTTTGATACAGTTTTGATATGTTTGTTTTTAAATGTTGTGAGCCTCCCAGAGACCCTTGAGTATGGGGAGGGATATAAATATAAATATATAAATAAATAAATACTAGACAGAGATTAATATCAAAGTCATTTATAGGAAACAGGTTACTATTTGGGTTGGTATAACTTTCCAAGTTTTCCTATGGTATAAGCACAGACCCAAACTGAGATTTTTTTTAAAAAAAAGATTACTCTCTGATTACAGAAAAGGTTCTACATTACTAGTGACATTACTAGTCAAGGTTCAGGGACAAACTTTCACCAGTAGAAATGGGGGGGGCAGCTCAAAAGTATATTGGAGGTGGTAGCATGTGGCACTAACAGTCTCACCACACTCTGATCTTATTTCCAATGCACCTCTAATGCACTTTGGATGTGCATTTTCTGTCCTTCAGTGAGCAGTACAGATGAGGAAAGCACCTGTACATGTGGCAGTCCCATCTCTGAACTGTCTCTCTGTTGCCTTTGAGGTGCCTTTTTTTTAACTTCATGGGTGAGTTCCCATTCAAGATTTAAAGAGCTTTGAAATTGTTTTGAGAGCTGACCACTCCCAAAAGTCCAAAGGAACCTGCAGTTTCTGAGGATTAACGGTCCTGAAATGCAGATTATCTATATTTGAATAAAAATAAGTCTTGCTGATGGATTTAGAAATAATCCTCGCTATTTAGCAAAGGGAATGCAAGCAGGTTTTGGGGGGCAGGGAACCATGCTTTAGGGGCATTCTCCTCAGTTTCCCCTTATCCAATGAGAAGCCGTGATTTCCTCCCCTCTCCACCCCAACTCTTGTCATTACATGACAAGAAGATTGTGCTTGGCTGAAAGGTGGGGGGAGGGAAGAGGTGAAGAATGAGACCGATCATGCTGCAATCTAACAAAAAAAGAGATCAGAACACAATGCAAGAAAGAGATCAGATGAAAGAGATCAGACCAATGCCTTTTAACTCCATTTTGTGGCAAACTGCTTTGCTCCTGAGTTCAAGCAGCCCGAAGTCACCAGGTATCTGGGGTCCAAAATAATTTTAGGAGCTTCTTCTGTTTGGCCAAGAGAATAGCCACCTCCCTTCACACAGCCCACTGGCTTGCAAAGAGCAAAGCCCTGCCCATTGGTCACTTCTTCTCCCAATGGCTTCCTCGGCTCATCAGTGGAGTAAGTCAAAAGTGTTTGATTTTAATGTTACAAGTGTAACATTGCAAGAGATCCATTCACACCTTTTGCCTGCATCTCTGCCACAGTGGGGAAGGAGTCAAAAGGGTCTGATTTTCTTAAAAGAGCCAGCAATCGGAAAGACTTTGGCCATGGTGCCTGCCATTTTGCGCTGTAACATCCCTGAGCAATTCTGCCTGTTTCTTTCTTTCCTTCCCTCCTTCATTCTCTCCCCCCTGCAAAACAAAGGGGAAGTGATTTTTAATCTTTGTGCTGTGCTACGGTGTGGGGAAAACTGCTGCCATGAGCGGAAGCAGTGGCAGGCTTATATAGGGGTGGGGCTTGGATCACTCACACCAATGAAGTCAGGGTATGACGGAAAAGAGAAGGGGGAGGGGGTTTCTCCCCTGCAAGTCTGCATTATAAGCTACCAGTGGGAACATGAAAAAAACAGAACTCACTGCTGATTTAAAAAACCTGGATTAAAATCTTAACTCAATTGTCCAGTGGGAATGTGGCCCATGTGAAGAAAGTCTAAATTAACATATAGAACCATTGGCTGAAAAATAATAGAATACTTTCTTCTAAAATGTGAGAAAAGTGGCTTAAAACAACTGAGCCCTCAGCCCTGTTGAAGCACTTTACTAAATCATTGTCGCTTACATGCTGAACTATTTTCACTTTCAAAGGGGCTGTCTTTATATGTGGTAGAGATGAACAAAGTTTAAGCCATTTAGGAATTGGTTCAAAAATAAATATTAAATGGTTGCTAAAGAGCCTATTTGTTCTGCTCCTGAACTTTCTTTATATGTTTCAAAATTGAAATTCTGCTGAGATATAAAAAAGCTTAAAATATGCAGTTTGTTAAAGACTAAATTTGCTATATAGCTGAACTGAAAATGATTAAGACCCTTTCTACACTGGGCCTTACTCCAGGTTATATTTCAAAATACGGGTCCGTCATCCACATGCTGCCGGAGACTACAACATCCTTGGGTATACCGTATGTCAAAAGACACTGTGCTTTATTCCAGATTATATCTTCTGTAATGCATTCTATATGAGGCTCCCCCTGAAGATGGTCCAGAAACTGAAACTGGCACAGAATGCAGCAGCTTGCCTGTTGATGAAACCTTCCAATCAAGAGACATGCAAGGAACATCAGCAAGTGCAGAAAGGTCCAACGATTCTTCCAAATTGAACCCTCCAAGCAATTTAAATTGTTTGCACAAAATCTCATTAATAATGGATATTTGCAAGTTCATTTCCTTCCTTCCTTCCTTGTCAAAAAAAGTGAACTTTTTTTTAAAGGAAGCCTGTAAGAGTCAACACATTTAAGTGAAATAAAATTAAGTTAATAAATTGTGATTAAGGCCAGTATTGCAGAAGATTTGCAGAATTAGTGAGTTCCAAACAGGAACCTAAAGAAACAGAAAATGTGGATAGCTCTTATCAGCTGAATGGATTTTCTAGCTTTGAAACCGGCACATTATTTTTCCAGTGCTGTATTTCTTTAAAACGTCTCTTGTGTTTTGGGTTTCCTGGAGGGATGAAGGTGTGGAGCATAATGCAGTATTGCCTTCCTTGGATCTTGACGTCTGACAATCAGATTTTCTGTAAAGACTTCAGTGTCATCGGTTATGAGGTCAGATGATAACTTCATTACTCATAACAGATTATAAAAAAGCACTCTAAAAATAAGACTAAAAATCGTGTGCTTTTAACAAAGCATGGAGGTTAGAAGCTGAACATTATTATCTTTAACAGTTTTCTCACAGCACATACAGTGTTTAAATTAAAAGGCACACTATGTTATAGCTTGTCAAGCACTACAGAAGGCATGCATTGAAATCTCTGCAGTGTCAAAGCTTTTCTCAGCTCTGATAGGGATAAGCCGGCATACCCATGTTCATCACTCCCCCTCAGTGTCATAATGTGTAAAATTACTCACCATGTGACACATTCATCGCATTGAGAATTTCCCCAGCAAATATTAATTGGTTGCTACTGGTGACTTCAAGGAAACAAATGGGATAATGCTCTATCACATGCTGCGTTATCTTAAGAGATTATTTAAAAATGGGGGACATATCACTATCGGAATGCCATGTTTAACAGTATCTCTACAGTGAATAGGCAGGAAATCTTCCATTTAGAAGATCAGCACAGAAGAATAAAAGGAAGGAAGGAAGGAAGGAAGGAAGGAAGGAAGGAAGGAAGGAAGGAAGGAAGGAAGGAAGGAAGGAAGGAAGGAAGGAAGGAAGGAAGAGCATTTGCTTGCATCCAGGTACTTTTGAAAGAGCTGGGATACTGAGAAGAAATGACAGGTGAAGTAAGAGTTTAGGATTGCCCTGGGCTTGCCTCTTTCCATTTGGCAGGGGTGATAAGAGGTGATTGTGGGATCTAAACAAGATCCTGCTATTTCCTCTTGCTGTCTGAAGTCAATCCAGGTCATAAAACCTACAGAATGGGGGTCCTTTCCAAATAACAGAAATGTACACAGTCTCTTCAGCTTTAATACTCCCTCCCTGTACAATCTGTACCTTAATCAATTTAAAATGTATTATTTTGACATTACAGTCGGACCCCCATATCCACTGGGGATACATCCCAGCTCCTACCATGGTTACTTGAAACCATGGATAGTTCCAAACAGGCTTTCAAGTTCTGGGGTCATGCAACCCCAGAACAAGAAGTGCTTTTTTCACCCTCCTCCATGAAGCCAGCTGAGTGACCTTGGGCTAGTCACAAATCTCTTGTGAGCTCTCACAGCCCCACCTACCTCACAGGGTAGGTGTGGGGAGAAGAATAGAAAGCTTTGTCAGCCTCTTTGTGTCCCCTTAAACAGGTGAGAAAAGCCAACTCTTCTCCAATTCTTCTTCCCACCTGCATCCCACGTGCCCCCTTACATTTTGGGACAGGATCCAGTGGTGTCATGTGCCTATTCTAATGCTCCAAAATAAAACTTCCAGTTCTTGGTGCTTTTCCCTTATGGCACCCGTGGGTTTGGGGTGGGGCTGATCCGGTAACCATGGTTAACTGAAACCATGGTTACCGAATCAGTAAATACGGGTATCCAACTGTACTTAAAATTACTTTCCATCTATTTTCTTGCCAAAGATCATCTCAAGAGTCCTGTGTATCTTAGGGGCACAATTCCTATGTGTGGAAATTTCCTATCTCCACAATTTTTTCCTCCAGAGTTAAAAACAACAACAACAACACTAGAGCTGGGTAAAACAGCACATACATTGCCACCAGAAGATATGTCAGGCCTAGTGGAGCTGAAATGGCTCCCAACGACGTCCTGAGAGCTTCTTGGACCCTTTCTGAACTGGGCCTTATTTTGGATTGTATCCTGGAGTGGGAAACTGTTGCTCCTGGACTGATACAGAATATAGCAAGCTCTGCTAGAACCTTCATTAGCATGCAGAAGACAGACTCCTATTTTGGGATATTATTCAGAATAACGCTCAGTGCAAAAAAGGGCTTGGTTTATCAAAATGCTATCCCATCCATGTCTGAGATCTGGTCTTAAAAAGATATGATCACAGCCAACAAATACATTAACAAAATTCAAAGACCTCAAGAGTCCAAATCATTTCCAGGAAGACATGACAGATGTATCAATAGCTACTAGAATGGATGCCTAAGTACATCTTCAGGCTGGGGGGACAAGCAGGATGCTTCTAAGGCCATTTGCTGGGATTCAAGAGCAGGAGAAGGTTTGCCTTTGTCTCTGCTTGAAATGCCCATGGGCAATTGGTGGACCACTGTGTGCAACAGAATGCTGGACTAGATGGGCTGTGGCCTGATCCAGCAGGGCTCCTCTTATGTTATGTTCTAAACCAAAGCACTTTGAAAACACCTGTATGCTTCCTTCATATACTGAGCATGATTTTACTCCACCAAATGAGGGCACTCCTAGAGAGGGCAGTCACATATACAATCATCCTTTAAGCCACAGAGAACTGTTCAATGAACTTCTATACGTTGCCCCCCCCCAAAAAAAATGAGCCTTATTCCAGATTGTATCTTCATATGCCAGTGCTGTAGTCTTCACCAGCACCCCTATTCTGGTATGTAATGTAGAATAGGGTGTCAGTACAGAAAGGGACTAAGACGAAAATGTTTGTATTTGTTTTTGCTGGAGAAGCTTTTAACTAGTGTATTCTTAGAAATAATTTTTTTCCCAGAAACATCACATTTCTCCATGTCATTTATTTATCAGAAAGTATATTTAATTTCTTAAAACTGAACACAGACACCCTCAATGCCACCCTCAAGTCAAGCAACATACTTTTCAAAAGGCACATATACTTTCAGTGGTCCATTCAGAATGCATTGACTTCTTCTTCTTAAAGTCCATACATATTATGTATGCTTCTATTAATATGCTGAAATGTGAGTAGACTTTCATAAAGTAAATATATTCCTTGTACAATGCAGATGTCTGCTGGATTTTGAAAATACAAATTTTATAGGCTATTTGGGGGCTAATTAAAAGCTTCTTTGTGGTGATAATGGGATTTGCAAAAAGAAGAATATCAACATATAAATGTTGGTAAGGGGACATGTGGGACCTCTATAAATAGAGAAATCTCAATAATTGATGCAGCTCAATGTCTGGCTTTATTTCAATTTTTTTTAAACATATTTTGGAAGGACAGAGAGAGTCTTCAAGTCCTTGGAGATCACATCTCGAAATGCATTTCTAGGCTTTTTTTTTACTTTCCTGCCTGCAATAGAACTATCCTAAAACCGGATAATCCACTGTGTCTTTTTCAGCCTGAAATGGACCCAGGCAAAGGGCTGCTGTCCAGCTCAGCAGCAGCGTGGAGGGCAGCCAACAGGGTGACATGAGACAGGCACTGCTGGCTGTCCACAGAGCCACCTCAGTTCTCTTTACCTTGGGAAGAGTCAGTGCCCCAGACTGAACATCCATGACTCTAGGACCAGATGCCACTCTTGGGGATCGGTAGTCCAGTCATGGCATAGGTAAGCAATCGGTCATGGCTGCCACTGAACCTGTGCGGACACTGCCCTGCCCCCCACCCACCAACTTCAGGGAACCAGATGCTTCAGGTAAGCTTTTAGTTAACATTGGTAAAGGTGTGCAGCAATTAGTGAACTTCTGGGGAGGGAGGGCATGCTTGTTGACTACTGGCCTATGTGCAAAGAGACCTCTTGATCGGCACTAACCCTGAACAGGTCAGTGGAGAAAGGGCCAGCGGTTAAAGACAAACTGAATACTAAAATATCACTGGGTTTGACATGTAAACTTCCTACTAAGATCTTCTTTCTTCTTGAGTACAAATAAAAGAATAGTATAACATTCATTTTAAAACTAGAAAGATAGGAAAGACAGGAAATTTCAGATAGGCACTTTAAGATGTGACTCCTGAAATAAGAGGCAAAACATCTGGCACATATGTAGTACAAGAAACAGGCAGATGACATTAACTTTGCTATAGCTCCAACTTGTTGATGCAAAAAGAACTGTGCTATTTCTACTAGGGGTGTGCACAGAGCCAATTTCCACATTCTATTGGAGGTGAATAGAATGTGGAAATATTCGGCTCCAGCTGAAAATCAGCCCCCACAGATGCGGGGATATTCGTATCCGTGTACTCTCCCCCCACCCCTCCATTCCCCCTCTCTCCTCACTTACCTCACCTCACTGCCACCACCATCTGCACCACTGCCACCACCGGGAGCCTGGGCCACCACCAGGGCGATTCCAAAGGTAAGGGGACGCAGGGAGGCAGGTGGGAGCACTCTGTTGGTGCACTGGACCTGTTTCCAGGCCTTCCGGCATGCCAACAGAGCTCCCCCACAGGTAAGTGGGTGTCGGGAAGGCAGGTGGGAGTGCTCCAATGTGGCCCCAGGCCTCTTCTCGGGCCCTCTAGAACACCAAACAGGCTTTCTGGAACCTATGTTACAGTTATTATTAATGCACTATTGAGTGCACAGCTTAAATCTGTTGAATTTTTAAGACGTTTTTAACTGTGTACCTAATTTTAATTTGTATCTTGCTTTTAATATGTTGTCTGATCTGATCCATTGTTACCCACCCAGAGACCTTCGGATATGGGGTGGGATAGAAATGGCAATAAATAAATACAGGCCTTCCAGTTAAACCACAATCCTCCTCAAAGCCAGCTGGGTGACCTTGAGCTAGTCACAACTCTCTTTCTGAGCTCTCACAGCACCACCTACCTCACAGGGTGTCTGTTGTGGGGAGAAGAATAGAAGGTTTGTCAGCCACTTTGACAATCGGGTGTTAACTGGGTGAGAAAAATGGGGTATAACACCAACTCTTCTTCATAAGGGACTGCACTCAGATACAGTTTCCACACTTGAGAGCACTCCCAGCCAGTGGGATTGTGTAGCCATTGAGGTGAAGCTTTTGCATGGTCTAATGAGGTAGCTGGTCCAGTCCAGATGAACCATTCAGAAGCTCCTCCCCCTGCCCCCCGGATCTTTATAGGTTCCATGACAGATTCTCTGTCCACATTTCCTATTGCTCTGATCCTTTTGCTACATTTCTTTTCACTTTAGTAAAAAAACAAAAGTTCTATTCCCAGATGAATGCATTCCATTTACTAGGAAAAAACACATTGTGTGTGTGTATGTGCTGATTCAAGTATTTCTTTCCCCAAACAATAGAGATTTCAAAAGAGACAATTTTCAGTTAGAGAGCTATTTCCCTAATTAAAAGTAAACACTCTTTGCAAATGTGCTCAGCTAGTATCTATGTTAGGTGTCTTCAGGGAAATTTCCCTTTATCAAGAACATTCTCAGCTTGCAAGCTTAGTTGCAGTAAGTTTAAAAACACAAAGCTATCCATCAGCACAAATATGTAAACAAATATAAAATCTCTGCTCTGTGTCTCAGAAGAAAGAAAAAAAATGAAAAAATGAAGATAAAAAGATATTTATCTGTAATTTTCTATATGGATGCATGTGCCTCCTGAGGATAACTTGTGCCTTCATTGTGCTTTCTTTGAAGTCAGTAGTAACATTTCCAATTATCAGGACCACATTAAGTAAATGAACTGCCTGTTATCCAATTATTGTATATGCATGCTCATGGTAATAATGCTTTGCTTCCAGCATCACAAGCTGTAGATTCGGAATATGGTTTGGTGTTTGAACCCTTATTACAGTCATTTTGGAGTGCAGTCATTGACAGTAGCCTGTTGAGGTCCTGCATGAGAGAAAGACATGTGCTGGCAGTGGACAGACCTATGATATTCCTTTCTGTATCTTTCTTCCATTGGCCTTCCCTCCTCCCTCGTGAACACATATATTGTCTCTGATGATCTGACACACTCATCTGCATAGTGGTTTCCCCTTTCTTCCATTGCTCCAGGAACTGTTCACTTTATATCCCTTCAAGCTTCCAGCACCATTTAGTAGTACTATCAGGTCCAAGACAGGCATAGACCTGGATTCCAGAAGGATATAATTACGTTGCCATTTCCCCCTTTCTAGTCATCTCTGATATATCTCCCTCCCCTTCTTGCCCTTTAGCCCTTCTTCCTACTGTCAAGCACCCATAACACTATACCATCTGACAGCACTGATCTGGATCAGACATTGCCATGGCCATATAATCTGTGTAAGTTTTTATATCCACACCCCATGTCTCCAAAGTCTAAGAACAAAAATTTCTAGCCCTGGGGCCTTTGGAGTATATATTTTGGGGAAGGGGGGTGCTATGGCAGACTTGCCTGACGCCTCCTGGTAATCCTGAACAAGGGGGCATGTCATCTGCACACACCCCGTATTCCAGATCAGGGTCACACTGGTCCATCGGTAGGCCCAATTAAACAGAACATAAGAACATAAGAGGAGCCCTGCTGGATCAGGCCACAGCC
>MTQE01001141.1:22383170-22400128 GCA_014337955.1 Aspidoscelis marmoratus | reverse complement strand
TAATGCTGATCTAAGGACATTCGCTGCACAGTAGAAACAAAATTTGAATTATCTTGCCGGTCCAGGCAGAACAGTGAAAAGAACAGGATGAGAGCAGGAGGGCAGCTCAAATGTGATTGGCTGTCTCAACTCGTGTGACCCTGTGGCACCAACTCGGCTCTTGCAGCTTCCAATAGGAACCTACAGAGCTGCATTTCAGGCAGGATGGCCAGTCATCACCGCGCAGCATGTAAGCTTCACTTTTTACTTTAACTGCAGATTGATTTTGCAAATCTGGAGGCAGCTACAATTCCTTAAACTTTGGAACTCATTCTGATCCTTATTCTTTTGTCTGGATTGCATCACTTTGACTCTGTAAGGAGTCAGTTCCTTTCTGGATTTTATAAGCAGGAAGAATTATGATTGTTCATTTGAAGTTTTAATCTGTAAATAATGCTGAGGTCAGGCTGGTAAGGTTTGGATTCTTCTTGCTTCTTCATGCCCCTTAATATATTTCCAGCTTCATTTCTATTTTCCAGACCCTAGGGTAGTCTGGTGCCTACTGCCAATTAAGCTGTCCTATATTTCTCCAGGGAAATCCAGCCAATTTCAAAAAAAATTACAGTAAATGCTGGAAGGCTGACAGCATGCTCCAAAATACAGCTGCAGCCAAGATTTTATCTAGGGCTGGCTCTGAACAGCTTTAGCAATATTCGATACATTCAGGCAAAGATGCTTTATGATAGGTATCAGTATGGCAGATATCAGTATAATAAAGGAGGGAGGAGACAGAGAATGAAAGGAACAGCGCAAAGAAAAAATAAAGTTATTTTCATGCGAAGTTTTAAAAAAATCACCATTCTTTGGGGATGAACTAAGCTGAAATTAATTTTTAAAAAAGCTTTATTTTTAGCCAGCTTTATTTTCATTCCTTGAGAAGTCTGGCAAGCCTCCATGGTTGTGATTCATGTTTTCTGGTTACATTCTCTCCAGTGTTACATTTTTACTGAAGACATTGGAAATGAAACTGTAATTTGTAAAATGCCCAGCAACTGTACCTTCATTTTAATATATATTACAGCATACAGGATCTAAATCCTTCCAAATGTAAGGTATATAGATGATTCTTATAGAATTAGACAAGTTAAAGAAACCAAGTCTTTTTATCTAATGTTATGGGAACAGGCAGGTCATTCTGCCATGTGTCATTGAACAAGAATTCAACAAAGACAAGAGGAGCTGATACCCACTAACCATAATGATACCTCCTAGTGCTGTCTACATAGCGTCTGCCTGAGATTTTTAGGAAACTTAGGTGATGTTCAATCCTAGCTTCCTGGCATATGAAAGCAAAGACATGTACACTTGGCAGGTTCCCCTGCAGTGTTGAGAACCCATTCATAAAATGGCAGGTACTGCAGCAATCCTGACCAAGCATTTGTGAGTAGAAATCTCAATGATAGTACAGCTTTCCAGGAATACAGATTGTCTTAGTCTGCAATGTGCACTCAGAAAAGAGCACAATGTCCTCAAGTAATGGATTCCTTTGTATAATCACTGGCGATCTGGATTAATAAGGAGCCCCTTAATCTGGATCATGGGCCTCTTGATCCACACATTAATGTGGATCAAGGAGGTGCCACCCCAAGTGGTATGGTCCCATCTGTACTAGACAGAGCCAGTACATGAAGGAAGCCCTTCATTTGTAGACTCATTTAACCGGGTCTACAATCAATCTGAAGAACTTGTTCTGGATCAGCACACTAGATCTTTTTTTAAAAAAAACTTTTAATGGCAGCAATAAAGCAGAGACATTTTGCACTAAGGCAAAGACACCTCAGGATGCATTGAAACCACTTTTCCATCTGCACTGGCAGGTAAATGATGCAGTCTGAATGCATCCTTTGCCTGCCTACATGAGAATGGGAAAATGGCTTCAACGCATTCAGGCCAAAGACCCTCCCCTGGCCTCCCCCAATTGGCTGCCTTGCAGCCAGTGATGAGGAGGCATGTTGGGTCCCTTTCCTGGGTTCCCATGATGTGCATTGGCCTAGATCAGGCCCATGCAAGTGGCAGGGGCCCCACCCAGCACCCCCCAACCCACCCCGGGGTCGCACACGACACGTGAACAGTGCTTATCTGCTGCTGCTGGCTTGATTCTGGCTGGAATCGGCCAGTGATGTTCTGGGAGAAGGAGACTAACGTTCCCTACTAAGCTGTCTGAAGGAAAGTAGATGCAAAAGTGTTGCAAAGGGGAAAATGAAGCTACCTCTTCTTTGCTTTATGACAGTAAGTGGCTGTAGCAGCAATGAAAAGGTTCTCTTCCCGGCTTCTTGCACCACCTCTCTCTAGCCATCAATTGCATTTCCACCTTTCAGAAGCCATTTATGAATTATGCTATCACTATCAGATGGCTTCAAGGAGGTAATGGGTAAGTGGAAGCCAGTGATCAGAAAAGCATTTGTGAAACAGTTGTTTCTCTTTTCTGTATTCCTTTCATAACGCTGCTGAAAAGGATCCTTCGTTTCACCAACACTAAGTAGGAAAACAGTGAGGAATTTCAGCTTCAGATATTAGTGTTCAAATACTCTTTGGCATGTACTCAAAGTTTACATAGGGCATGTCCACATGGAGTTTAAAAAAGTGGGGTGTAAGCAAGACACCTTAACGCGAATCTTAATTCACGTTAAGCTGTCGGCATGGTAAGGGAGGACAACACGGGTTCCAGGTGAATCTGCCCATTCCCATGAAAACCACGGTTGGGATACTGCCGTTTTCTCCACCCCTCCCCCCTTGCCTGAGTGTTTGAACACACACAGGCACACACAGATGGGGGTGGGGGGGGAATCCCTTCGAAGGAACATCTCCTCCTGTCCCAACCCCGAGCCCTCCTAGGCACACACACTCATGGATAGACAGGGGAATCCCTCTTCCTCCCCACTCCTGACCCTGAGCCCTCCTACACACACAGAGAGACAGACAGACAGACATGGACATGCACACATGGACAGACAGGGGAATCCCTCCTCCTCTCCTCCCCTCCCTTCCCTCCTCCAGCCCATGGTGAAAGCTCCATGTCTCCCTCCTTTCCCCCTGTCAGTTGAGGGCATGTGGAAAAGGAGGCAGCCATGGAGCTTTCACCATGCTAAAATCCTGTCTTTTGCCTTGCTTGCAGAGCAAATGGAGCTTTCACCATACTCAAATCCTCACTAAAATCCTGCTGTTTGCTTTGCATATTTGCTAGCTACAGGCCTTCCTTGTAGCCAGGAAGCATGCAAGGCAAAGGACAGGATTTTAGTGAGGATTTTAGCGTAAGGGGGGACAGTTGCCATCACAGCCTTAGCGGCAGGGATAGCGAAGCCCCACCCACTAATGCTGAAATTGTAACCTGTGAGTGTCCCCATGCCGCCTTTATAACCTGCTCTTGCCCCCTAATTCAGGGTGAGTACAGTTGTAAAGGGAGAGGGGGTATTTCAAATTTTTTATTCTGCTGTAACCCCGATTTAGGGCTTTGCATGTGGATGCATGTGCCTCGCAATTGCCTTGCCATATGGACGAGCCCAAAGAGGGTAAAACTGTAACATGTAAGAATCTGCAAGACAATTTAAATAATTATTATTAGACTTATTTATTTATTTATATTTGTTTGCTTGTTTCACAAGATTCAAAATGATCGTCACAAAGGCCAACAATAAAACAGAAAACTAAAAAAAGTCACAGCTCATGACAGTGACCATATCCCAGTTTGCAAAGAGCAGGTGAGAGCAGGGGTGCAATAAAAAAGAAAACTCTTCTGCATACATGTTGAACAGCTACTGCAAGGAATTCTGAAACATTGCCAAATCTAGTATTGTAAAGATGCTTTGGACTGTTGGGAGTCATGGTTCAAAACATCTGTAGTAGGTGTGTAAATGAATGCAGTTTTCAAATTCAGTTTGCAATGAATGAAATGCATCCAAACAACAACAACAACAACAACAAAAAGGAATGTCATAAGAACATAAGAACATAAGAGAAGCCCTTCTGGATCAGGCCACAGCCCATCTAGTCCAGCATCCCATCGCACACAGTGGCCCATCAAATGCTCATGGGCATCTCAAGCAGAGACAATGATGAGCCTTTGCCTGCTCTCAAATCCCAGCAAATGGCCTTAGAAGTGCCTGGCTTACCCCACCCCCAGTCTGAAAGATACACCTAGGCATTGATTCTAGTAGCCATTGATACATCTGTCATCCATAAATCTGTCTAACCCTACCTTAAAGCCATCTAGACTGGTAGCTGTCACCACCTCTTCTGGGAGCACATTCCATAAGCTGATGACCCTCTGGGTGGGGAAATACTTCCTCTTGTCAGATCCGACTCTCCTACCTATCAGCTTCATAGAGCGCCCCCTGGTTCTAGTGTTATGCAAAAGAGAAAATAAATATTCTCTATCCACTTTTCTATACCATGCATAATTTTATATACTTCAATCATGTCCCCTCTTAAACACCGTCTCTCCAGTCTGAAGAGGCCTAGATGTTACAGCCTGATTTCATAAAGGAGGTGTTCCAGACCCTTAATCATTCTGGTGGTCTTTTTCTGCACCTTCTCTTGTTCCAAAATATCCTTTTTGAGGTGTGGTGACCAGAATTGTACACAATATTCCAAATGTGGCCTCACCATAGATTTATAAAGAGGCAAAATGACACTTGCTGATTTGTTTTCTGTTCCCAGCACTGAATTAGCTTTTTTGGCTGCTGCTGCACACTGGGTTGACACTTTCATTGAACTGTCCACCAGAACCCCGAGATTCCTTTCCTGGTATGTTGCAGAAAGCTCAGACCCCATCAGTTTATAAACACAATTTGGATTTTTGGCCCCAATGCGCATTACTTTGCACTTGTTAAGATTAAAGCACATTTGCCACTTGGTTGCCCACTCACCCAATGCTAAGAGATCCCTCTGGAGCTCTTGGCAATCTTTTTCGGGTTTTACTACCCTAAATAATTTAGTATCATCAGCCAACTTTGCTATTTTACTATGTACCCCTTCTTCTAGATCATTGATGAATAAATTAAAAAGCATTGGTCCCAACACTGAGCCTTGAGGGACTCCACTTTTTACCTCTTTCCATCCTGAGAATTTGCCATTTATTATTACTTTCTGCTTCCTGTTCTTAAGCCAGTCACAAATCCAGGACAGAACCTGTCCTTTTATTCCATGGCTGATGAGTTTACTCAGTAGCCTTTGATGTGGGACTGTCAAAAGCCTTCTGAAAGTCCAGATAGACAATGTCTACTGGTTCACCTTTATCCATGTGTTTACTGACACTCTCAAAGAATTCCAAAAAGTTTGTGAGGCATGATTTACCTTTGCAGAAGCCATGCTGGCTTTTGCTCAGCAAAATGATGGTTTCCATCACCTTACATGGAACCGACGTTAAGCTAACCGGTCTGTAATTGCCTGGATCACCCCTGGATCCTTTTTTGAAGATTGTTGTTACATTTGCTACCCTCCAGTCCTCAGGTACAGAGCCTGATGTTAGGGAAAGATTGTATATTTTTGCTAGAAGGTAGGCAATTTTGCATTTGATACGACCATTTGATCTGGACATTTTATTTGATACCAATACATTAGTATGCTTTTGTACGAATACTTTGGACACACGTGTCTGTACGTGTACATATTCATCTTGTATGTACCTGTACGCATCTGTACACATCCCGTTTTCATCCCGTACAGATGCGTGCAGATGTGTATGGGTATGTACAAGGTGCATATGTACCCATACATATACAGAATATTTGAACAAATAGCACAAAATATTTGTATTCATTCAGATTCAGAAATCTGAATGTCTGGACATTAATTCATCTAGACTACATATGTCCGGATTTGTCTGAATTTGAACAAATAACAGATATTTTAATATTTGTGCACATCCCTAATCTGGAGGGCACCTAGCTAACTGAAGGTAAATACCATCCACATGCAAATTCACATTCAAGAATGTCACATTCAATTTAAAGTAGTTATAGCAAAGCACATTTAGGATTGTGCAGGTAAAACTTGTATATGAACTTGTGTATATAACTTGACTGCTTCTGCCACTTATTATGGCTACTCGACTTGTTAGTTCAATGGCCAGCCTCAAGCCACAAATACAAATAAATAATAAATAAATATTTAATCTCCTCAGTTTGCTCAAGGAAGAGCAGTGCCACAACTGTGAATCATCCAGACCCTGGGAATTCAGTAACTGTAATCTGAAAGTCAGATCTGTTCAAAAACAAGTGAAAAATCCATGTATTTGGAAAGAGAAGAGTTGGCTCTTATACCCGGTTTTTCTTGCCCATTTAAGGGAACTCAAAGTGGCCGACAAATTTCCTGTTCTTCTTCCCACACCAGACACCCTGTGAGGGAGGTAGGGTTGTGAGACATCAGAAAAAAAGCTGTGACTAGCTCAAGGTCACCCAGCTGGCTTCATGGAAGACTGTGGGATCAAACCTGGTGACTATGAGATATGAGTCCAGCACTCTAACCACAAGACCAAACTTAACCTCTCTGTACCACTAAACTCAGCATGAAAAGTGAGAATACCTACTGACTTCCAGAAGAAGCCATTTTGTGTCAGCAGGAAAGTGGTTAAAGAGGTGTTGTGAGTAGCTTTGGTATACTCTTTGGGCTTTAGCAGATAAGATGGGAACATCAAAAGATGTCGAGAAGCTATGTTTCCTATCATCTTGGAGGCACGATCCATACCATAATGAATTACAGCTTGCCATAGGCTTGCATGATGGCTGCTGGAAGAGAGATGCACTGTTAGCCCAGCTGCTGCCTCCAATCTGCACTAATGTATTTCAAAAGATGCACAAAATGTTCTCCAAAGTTGGTTATTTCCTATGTCTTCCATAAGAGGGCAGACCTCACAACGGGTAGGTTGGACGGCCCACTATTCTCCATTCATATAACAGCTATGGAGTGGGAGAAGATAAAACAGTGCTGCAGAACAGTGGAATCTTATTATAGTGGCAGTCTGATAGAATGGGACAAAATGTAAGTAGAATAATTTGGAATGTTTTCTTAAGCAGGTGGGGAGGGCAGAAGCTTTATGAAGAGCACTTTGTGTAGTACATAATGGATGAGAAAGCTCTTTCCATCTCTAGCAGAGCACTTTGTACAGTTGGTCAAGAAATTAGGCTGTCACACCAGTAATGGGCCAGTCTCTAATTATAGATGATTGTTTCCACTCCAGTGAGCCAAAATCATACCAAATGAAACTTGAGCGCGCACTCAAGAGCGTAGTCAAGTTGTAAATGCACTTAACTGTCATATTTCTTGGAAAATGAGGCAGTAAAAAAGCCTCCTTATCCTTCCACAATCTATTAAACACTATTCCTCCCTACTCAATAAGCATATGCTCTTGAATCTAGTTGATAATTATGTTGTTTATATTAATGCAGAAGTAAGGGTTGGTGGAAGTAAAGGCAGAAGGACTGGCAATGATGGCTGGTGAGGCAGAGTTCTGGCAACCAAAATAAAAGGTTAGTAACACACAAAAGTTGCAGTTCTAGGCAAACCCAAATTAAAATTTATTCCATCAAATATAGTGGACTATTTGCGGTCCTTAACTGAAATATAGGTGGAGAAGAAAGAAAAGCCAAATTCAAAGTCTGAGGCTCTTTCTGCACTGCACTGCCTTCTGGATTGTATTCTGGAACAGGGACCTGCCATTCACATGCTAGGGTAGACTATAACAGGCCCCAGCTGGGTACTACCATAGTCCGCACTTTGGCTGGTAACCCAGTCAAGACCCTAACTTGTCAATAATAATAATTGACAAGACTAGTGATCTTTCATTTGGATTGCTGGAATTCACTACGTGTGGGGCTATCTTTGAAAGTTGTTTAGAAAGTGAAATAGGTGCAGAATGCACAATAAGGTTTTGGGACTGGGTCCCAAAAGTTCAACAATATAGTACTTATCCTGCTGCTCCTGCAAAAACTTCAAATATGATTCCATGGTGTTGATCACAGCTTGAATTCACAGTACTATTTGGAGCACCTCTATCAAATCACATTCTGAATCAATACCTGAGGATCTTCTCTGTACAACTCTGTTGTCAAGAAGGTGGTGACTAAAGGTAGGACCTTTCAATCATGGCTTGCCATTTATTGAACTCAGTCTCTATAATGATGCATCTGGTACTTGGTTTGGCATCTTTTAAATGTCACAGAAAAACTATGCTTCCCCAGACATTTATGGATTGACAGATCAGTTGTTGCACTCCCTTCGCCCACCCAGGATCACAGAAGGAAATTATACTTTTATTTGGCCACGTTGTAAGACTGGGCTGAGAGGAACAAGATGTGTTTCAATATGGACAAATGTAAAGTGTTTGTGAATGGTACCAAACTAACATTCAAACTGTCAGATACATATTGAAAAGTGAATAAAAACACCTGTAGTCACTTGAGCAAAGAGAGTCCTTCTTTTCTGTGACTCAAAAGCACACTGTCAATTCCTCCACCTGCTATTAGTACAGTGTTTGTCATTCAGATTGAAAGTAAATACCTCAGAAGGGTGCAATTATGAACATTAAGCTGCAGCAATGTTCACAAAAACCATTTAGCAAGAGTGTGTAAATTTTTATAGGTGAACGATAGACTATTTCACCAGCTATTTAACTAGCATCTGTGAATGATTAAACCTTATGGGTAAATTAGAACAGAAAAAGCTCTTCAAAATCCAAGATTTTTAACCTCATAAAATAATGTTCATAGTGCCAAATTTGGAATTCTGAATGACACAAACACTTTACAACTCCTTAAAAATTGTTCCTGACCATAACAAGAACTCTGTGACCCCAAGTGGTGAGATCAATAAGATACTCAAACTCTTTCAGCAATATGACAGAGAATACTCCAGAATTCCACATTCTGGCTGTTTATCCAAGTACCTATAAAAGCACCTATGGGGAGGAATCTCAGGCATTTCATGTCCACATTGGTAGCATAACACACTTGCCTGAGAGAAAATTGCATGCCTGGTGCACTGAGGAGTGAGGGCATGAAACTGTCAAAGCCCTTCAGCCGCCACTTTTTAAGGTGCCTACATCCCCAGATGTACAGAACAGGAGATGCCTGGTGAGCCAGGGAGGAGGGTGGTTCCCTAAAGATGCACCATTGGGGCTTTTCATGTCCATGGACTCACAGTCTCTGACAGATGCATATGGTCAGGCCTTCTGGATGAGGAATAAGAGATGCATAGCAAGTACATTGGTCTCTAAAACTTCTGGATTGGGTCAGCAAAAGTATTTTTGTAGATACTTTATATATGTTTATCCAGCTAGCTAGTGCCCTTTACTATAAATATTTCTTCCTCTGGGCTGTCTCTGATACTTCACATCCCTCTTTAAATCTTTTTTTAGTTCAAGATAAAGAAAGTTGCTAATCTTCAACTTCTGTTGTTACAGGACATGGTCTGGACACGTGCCTTGTGTGAGGAAATTAGTTTGGTTTAAAAATGATAAATTGCCATGTGCTGCATAACACAGACAAGCTGGCAGCAACTAAGATAGACTTTGGGGACAGTTACTTTAATAAAGCAACAGTTATTTGTTGCCAAAAGAGGTGGTAACAGCAGTCAGCCTAGATGGCTATAAGAAGGGATTAGACAAATTTATGGATGACAGATGTATCAATGGCTACTAGAATGGATGCCTGAGTACACCTGTCAGGTGTGTGTGTGGGGGAGGGGGTCAGGCAGGATGCCTCTAAGATCATTTGCTGGGATGTAAGAGCAGGTGAGGATTTGCCCTTGTCTTCTGCTTGACATGTCCATGTGCAACTGGTGGACCACTATGTGGGACAGGATGCTGAAGAAGATGGACTGTGGCCTGATTCAGCAAGGCTCCTCTTATGTTCTTATGTTTATTAAGAAATCAGCAGCAAAAGAGATAAAATAGTGATTTCAGGCAAGCACTATCAAATGGATTAAAAATACAGGTGGAAGGTAATCCCAGCAGTGACATGGGAACAAATAAGGAGCAGTAGTTTGGTACACAGGAAAATATCAATAAAAGGCTGTCTGTAGCAACCTCTGGTAATTACAGTACAAAAAGGAAAGGAAAAGGACCTATCCTAGAAATACCTTACACTAGTACCTAGCCAGGAGCAGTAGGTTCTCACCCTCAGTGATGTGAAAGAATTACCTTGCAGATGCAGCTCTTGCTTCCTGAAAAAAAAAATATTTTGCAATATTTTTCCTTCTTCAGCCAAACTGAAGGTTTATCTTTTAAAAGTATACTTTATATCCTTGAATATGGCCTGATGCAGAATCTCATGTCTCATGAATCATAATTCTGCATTTCCACCCTTAATTCCAATAATAATGTTCCAATCATAGCTCCATATAAGGCTGAGGTGTGTCTATGCCTTGGCAGAGCCCTGCCTTTGCTTGGTGCAGCACTCACAGTGAGGGATTCTGAGAGGTATATGGCATCACTGTTCCAGAACTTCCATAAGTATCTAGGTAAGTAGGCTGATATAATCTATCCCAATATATATTTTTATCAACTCACATAGTTAAATTATTATTTTCAGATCTCATATTTCTCACAATAAATATGAAATTATTAAAGAATTGGAAAAGAGGAGAAAAGTTTGGAAAAGGAGAAATTGTGAAACATGGAATAAAGGGAATGATTTGAAAGACTATGAAAATTTGTTTTTCTATCATATTTTATTTTTTATTTTTTTATTTTAGCGGATTGCATAGGCAATATCTAAAAATACCAGAGAGGAGTGAAAAGCAAGGTGTTATAAATAATAATGCTGACAATTCTATCTATGAAATGGGTGCTACCAGCACAAAATTTGGCACAGTGAAAAATAAGCCTTGTAAACATATCCTGACACCATTATGTGGTTTTATCATGGCAGTTGAAAACACTCTGGTAAATGGTACAAAGGTGATCTGTGTGATGCTCCAGAGATATCCGGCCTTCCCAGCCCGAAAAGTTGGTGAGGAAAACTTTACCAAGGGTGCATCCCCATGGTACTTTTTTATCCCTCTACTGCAGCAGATCTAACAAATGCGTGTTCAATTCCAAATTAAGTGTTCCCATGGGGCTCAGCAAAACACGCATTTTAAACGCACTGACCGTCCCCAAGGAAGCACCTTTTGCTTACCCACATCTTTTTATCCCCGCCCCTCACTGTTTCATTGGGTGCTCGGGCAATTCATTACGCTATGTACAAGTTCTCCAGCTGCCGAAACGCCTCCCCCAGCCAGCAATTGTGTGATCGTGTGCTCACTCACAAGTCCAGAAGAAAAATTTACAAGTTCTCTGTTCATCTCCCCTGCTTGCAAAGGCACTTTACAAGATCTCCGGCCCTGAAATGCCTCTCCCAGCCATCGATCTTGTTCATACACTTTCACTTGTGGGCGGGCGGAAGCAATTCATTACAATGTATCTTTGCTGTTTCTCTTTGTGATTGGAATGCCTGCCTACTGTTTTCATACCGTGAATGCTGGCTGTGGATGAGAGGCAAAAAAAAAAAAAAAGAGAGAGAGAGCTTGCCACCTCGGAGAGAACCCCCGCCCCTTTTGCCATGGAGCGTCTCCATGCAAAATGTTGCTCTGAATACCCGCGTCTTCCCGGAAAGTGCGCTGGTAGTCTTTTTTAAAGGGCACTTTTTTTGCTGCTCAGTGACAGAAGAGGATTTTTAGCGGACTTTAAATTGCATGGGGATGCACTCCAAGTTTGGTGGCTGATTTCCCTATCAATACATAAAGGATTGCAGTTCAGGAAGAGGGTATAATTCCATAGACAGTCTCCCAGCCCATCTAAGGTCATGAAGATTAGAAGAACCACTAGATGAGTCCCTCACAAGACACAATGTGTGACATTGACTATATTCAGGCAAAACAAAAGGAGCATCTCAGAGGTGCCTCAAAGAGAAAGTGTGTGACCCTTGTGTACCTAACCCTTCTCTAATCAACTTTTGGAGCAGACTCAAGTTTTCACAATCCCACTTCAGAGCCTTCTCTAAGCCACCTCAGAGAAGTGCTTTTTTGTGTCTGATCACAGCCATCTACTGCTAGTGTGCAGTCCTTAGGTGAACAAAGGATGGACATATCAATAAATCTAATTATTATATTTAATAAATATAAGACTGTTTATTCCAATACAACATGTTGAAAACTATTTCCTAGCTTTATCCATTCTTTTTTTCTTTTCCCCAGAATATAGAGTTTTGCTGAAATATTAGATACTGTATATAAGTAGTCATTATCAAGCATTGCTGAGATTCACCAAAGATGTTCTGAGTATGTTCATAACAAGAATAAGAACACACTGAGATCATTGGCAAAAAAAAATTTTGCTGGTAGATTTTACTAGTCATAGACTAGAGATTAAATTGGGGACAAAATGTTCCATATTCACTAAACTGTATTCCTTTGTATTGTTACATCACATCAGAAAATGAAACACTGCCAAGCCTTCATGCATGTCTTTTTGATATATGCAAATCTGCCTGGATTGGAACATCTTCAAAAAGGCTGGCTATACTTGGGGGGGGGCGGGGAGAAAGAGATAAAGAATAGGAAATAAAAGAAATATGGTGTCACTTAAGCAAAGGGATTCCTCAGGTACACAAATCTTCTTCATCCAACATTAATCCGCAGTGCATTGGACTGAGGCCTAAGCATAAGAATTTCCTTTGAATTGTAGATTTGCCACAGCTGCTGGCCCTCTGGGAACCAGACGACATCAGTCATTTTCTTCCCTCCAATTCCATGCTTACAATAAAATTTGGATAAAACTACACATGATACCCTGGCAATTTAGTGAGAAGTTCTATCTTTAATATCTCAGAGGACTGCCACTCACAATTGCATTTACCACTGAACTAAGATGCTTCTCTCAAAGAATCTTTTTTACTGCCTATCTTACTTCCTATGCCCAGGAAGTAAGGAACTCAAGGTGTCTCTGTTTTTATTTATTTAAATACTTCATGGGATAACACAAAGTATATAAAAATAGTAATAATAAAGCCAAATAAGAGAATGGTCACAGAAATAGCCCCAACACATTAGGTTCTATGTTTTTTTCAATCTCTTAAATCTATAGTCTAGCCACCATTTTCATATCTATTGTACTGTCAAAGTCTCCAAATTTGGGATGGGCAGACCCCTTGTTTGGATTCCAAATTAAGTGGTGAAGTTATGAGCTTCAGAAAATGATACACTCAGAGTCTATTTCTACATAACACATGCTGTGCTGGCCTTCACTGGAAAGTGTGGCTTATGGTGGGCCTGTCTTTTGCTAGAGTAGGTTAAATTCCAGCTGCATTTCAACAGGCCACCAGTACCCAGCCCTGATTTGGAAGGCTGGGAATGAAAGCTCATGTCTTTGATGTTCCCAGATGGAGCCTTTTCAGCAGTGTACCTACTTCTAGCCATGGTTCCTGGTGCATCACTGAAAAGTGACTAGCCTATTATACCAGACATTAAAGGGCATGCCATCCACATGCCCTTCATGTTCCAAAATACAGACAATGATCTGATTATTGCAGACTACTTTCATGAAGTCTATTGCAAGACTAGGATACAGCACCATTTTGGAAGAACCACTTTTGTATAGTATAGATGAAATATGCTATGGAGGGTGAGCTTTTGCTATCTATATTAATGTGTAGAAAAAGCCTTCTGGATCTATCCATTGGCCAGGATACTGAGCTGTGTGGCAAAGCCCAGAGTGTCCATTTTGGTGGAGGTACTGCAGTGCAGTGGTTCCTTTCCTATCTCTGAGGATGACACCAAAGGTTGTCAATGGGGATTCGTGCCCCCCCCCACAGCATCAATCTTATCTATATCCTTTTTTAACATCTATATGAAGCTGCTGCGATTAGTCATCAGAAGAACTAAAGTGAGCTGTCACCAGTAGACTAATAATACTTAGTTCTATAGTCCTTTCTGTGTTTAACTTTGCTGTTCTGGAACAGTTTACAAGTGGAACAGAACAAGTCTGTCTACATTTGGACCACCTGTCTACTTCAGGCTTATCTACTGCCTCAGAGCCCTAAGAGGCAGCATGGAGACTGCAAAAGTCAGGAATAAACTTCCCAGGCTTTGGCCTTGGACTCACTTCTAGTATTGCTTCCAAGAGCATCACCAAGCCAGTTTGGTTTTGTGGTTAGAGTGCCGGGCTCATATCTTGTACTGAGCAAGTTTGATTTCTTATTCCTCCACAAAGCCAACTGGGTGACCTTGGGCTAGTGACAGCTCTCTGATGAGCTCTTACATTCCCTTCCCCACCTCACTGGGTGTTTGTTGTGAGAAGGAGAACAGAAAGCTTTGTCAGCCATTTTGAGTCCCTTAAGGGTGAGAAAAGTGGGGTGGAAAAGACAACTCTTCCCCATACTGGTTCCAGTAGCAGCAGTGGTCAGGAGTAACTATTTCTAACTCAGGTCCATTTGCCAGCTAGCCCATTCCTAAACAGAGGCAGCTTTGTCAGAGTGATGCATACTCTGATGACCTCTAGGGTGCTTCCGTGCTTACCGGTGGAAATCCGGATCTACTACATCCAGATTTACTAAATCCGTTTTAGAGTAGATCCGGATTTACTAAATCTGGATGCAGTGTAGATCCAGATATCAGAAGGTAGATCCGCCACCCCTTCTGTCCGCACACGGGATGGAAGGACGATTTAGATCTGGATTTGAGGTGGGTGCTGTGTGGAAACTATACAAGTTGCTAATCTGCTGCTGAACCCAGTTCAGAGTTCTGGCATTGACTTATAAAGCTCCAAACAGGCCCCAAATAACTAAAAGAGTACCACCTCCCAAGTAGACATCCCCATCAAATAAGATATGCCGGTGAGGATCTTTTGGTATTCTAGTCCTAAAAAAACAGCCAGAGTTGTTTTAATACAGCAAGGTATAATTGTACTAGTTTTATTGTAATCTGAAGACCTTTGAATACAGGGTGGAATAGAAGTCCAATGAGTGATTGAATGAATCAGCTACTCCTACAGTGTCCTTTAGGAAAGAGTTTCTGAAACAGACACTTTAAGAGCATCAGTTTTTATTCTACTCTCTGCTTAGAAGGACTCTTCCAGGAATGGAAAACTGGTACTGCTAGACAGTTCTTTCAGGAACCCATGGCATCCAGTTTCACCCCAGTTAATAGCCTTAGAGCCTTGATTTCAAATGGTTCAAACCAATTAATGGAATCAAGTCTATCAGGGCCTGTTAATGCTGATGTCAATGTGACTGTCTCTCATTACAGGAGGTGGCATCTCTTTGAAGGTCAGATGCTGGGAGACTGTGAGCGAGGCAAGGTATGTGCTTCTTTTCCTATTGTGGGCTTCCTTGTGCAGCTGTATGGCCACTGTGAGATCAAACGTACTGGAATGGATGGGCAATGGGACTGATCCTGTGAAATTTATATCCTGGAGTTCTGAGAATCTGTGTATCCCTATTTATGCATACAATTTACCCAATCCCTTTCATCAAGATTGTGGGAGTTCAAGGAGTGGAGATGATTCCTCCAGCATCCGCATACATTTTCACAAAAACATATGGTGTCCTTTCTGCTTTTAAACATTCCGTGCAACATTCTAATGCTTTGAGGATTGCACTAGGTTTGCATGTCTTTGCTACATTCCAGAAATCCTCCACTTTTTAGAATAGGGACATAAAAGACGTAAGGAATAAGTGAGAATTTTTATATCATTAACACCCCCTCCTAAAATAATGCTGGTTTATAGGTGTCATTTCAAAATCTCCCTATAGATCATCACTAATCTTTATAGCTCAGTGTATTTCTTACCAAAAGCAGGAATAATGTCAGCCTACAGCAACGTGTTTTCAGTGGGTGCTTATTCAGGCAGGGCCATCTCCAATTGTATCACTCAGACAAATAGCTTCATTACAGAGTCTGATATCACTCATTTAGAAAGCCCTGAATATCAGCCATTATACCTAATAGCATATTGGTTCTAGGCACTGTGAATCATTTGGAGAGTGTGATCCAATGCATGTTTACTAGAAGTCCCACCAATTGCAGCAGGACACATTACTCCGACTAAGCATATTATTTCCAGTCAACATAATTTGATTGCTCAGCCATAGAGTACAGTTCTGTCTAAAACTCTTGGAAAGCAAGAGGCTGGATGGTGGAAATCATTTACAGTCACTTTGAACAGAACCACTCTGTAATTTCCAGCTCATGATGCCACGTCTTTGTCTTGTACAAGTTGAAGAAAAATAATAAAACAAGTGATGGAGTGAGATTTAAATTGGGACGATTCTCTGAATATCTAGAAGGTCCTGCAGAACTCAAAACTAGAGATGTGCCAAACTGGTTCATTTCTGAACCAGCTTGAATTGAATCGGAAGGTTCAACAGGTTCAAATTCAAACGTGAACCACCCCCTGTTTGAGGGGACCAATTCAAACTTGAACCAAACCAGAGTTGTTCATTTGAATCGGTTGGACCACCTGGTTCAATTTGAAACAGTTTGAGTTTGGCACCATTTGTCCATTTAGAAGGGCTTTTTCAAGGTATTTTGGTATGTGGATGTGTTTAAATGAACAAATTTGAGCCTGTATGAGATTCAGATTGAATTTTTTTAAACTTGTGTGATTTGGTTTGATTCAAACCAAACCACAATGTTTAGATTTGTGCACAACTCTACTCAAAACTTGTGTAAGGTCCTCCTAAAGTACGTCTGCATGGGCTCCAGTTATTTCGCTGCTGAATCGGGGCATCCATAATCCGCATTGTAGTTCAAATTAACATGTCCCCATGTGGTTCAGGAGAAAACGGGTTGAAGATGAATCCACCTGTCCCTAAGCAAATGCGGTAAACCTTTGCATCGGGGAAACCACATCCTTTTTTCTCCGTCCCTCTGCCCTGATAGGAAGCCCGGCTGATATCACCATGCCCTGTCCCACCTGGTGCAGCAATGACAGGGGAAATCCCTGG
>MTQE01001141.1:22345489-22365022 GCA_014337955.1 Aspidoscelis marmoratus | reverse complement strand
AGTTTATAGACATAATTTGGATTTTTGGCCCCGATGTGCATTACTTCGCAGTTGTTAAGATTTGAGCACATTTGCCACTTGGTTGCCCACTCACCCAATGTGAAGAGATCCCTCTGGAGCTCTTGGCAATCTCTTTCAGATTTTACTTCCCTAAATAACTTAGTATCATCAGCCAACTTTGCTATTTTACTATGTACCCCTTCTTCTAGATCATTGATGAATAAATTAAAAAGCATTGTTCCCAATACTGATTCTTGAGGGACCCCACTTTTTACCTCTTTCCACCCTGAGAATTTGCCATTTGATACTACTCTCTGCTTCCTGCCCTTAAGCCAGTCACAAATCCAGGACAGAACCTGTCCGGTTATTCCATGTGCACACAGACACCCACCCACCCCCATTCATTTTGCTACTGAATAATTGAATTTTTACATTCATTTTTGAACATTTGTGTGACTTTTTCCCGTTGAAAAAAAACTTTTTTCATTATTAAAAAAACCCATCAAAATATTCAAAACACCAAAAGGAGGAGACTGCTTCATTTTGACTGAATTTTTGGATATTCAGAAAACTGGACTTTCAATTCAGTGCAGACGTCTGCTAATTTAAAATATTTGATTGAATTTGTGAATACAAATCTCATTTTGCACATCGATAGAACTGAGATGACCAGATTGGTACCTATGGATTTAGAATAACAGCTCCCATCACTCCCAGTCATAGCTAATAGCTGAAGAAAAACCGCAGCTAGAAAGCCACAGGTTCCTTTTGCATTTTGATGGAAATAAAAGTACACTTCTCTATTCATACATTCATTTCATTTCATTTATTTGTGACATTTAGATTCTGACATTCCTCTAAAGAGTTCAAGATCATGCACATATTATTCACATCACCATTGTACATCCACAACAATTCTGTAGGAAGTATGTTAGGCTGAGGGTCCATGACCAGAGACGTGCAAAGTTCAGTCTGTGTTTGAAAACTCAGTTGAACAGTTTGTGTTTGAAACTGTTCACAACAAACAGGACTTCAGCTTGTCTTTTATCAGGAAATTCTGTCCAATGAACTAGATTCCCACTTGTGAACACAATCAATTCATTTAAGTAATCTGTTTTTGTTTTGTTTTTTGCCCTTGAAAATGCCTTTTTTCAAAGGAAAAAGTGTTTTTTTAACAAGTTAAAAATAGAATGTGAACAACTTTTTGATTGATTTATTTGTCGATCCAGGCAAATGGGAGTTCAGTTTGATGGCAAACCAAGACACAAGTTTCATTTGTGCACATCTCCAGCTGTGACTCATCCAAGGTCACTCCGTGAGCTTTCATGATAGAGTGGGCATCTAGTTCTAGGGCTACCTGGGCTTTAGTCTGATGCTTTAGCCTATATGCTATCTACTCTTACCCAATAAATGTGTCTAAATCTGTTTTTAGACCTGCATTTAATAATTTCTTTGCAAACTAGATTGTGATCCTTTTTTTATAGGAATTACTGTGGAAATATTTTAAACAATAGGTAAATATGTAAATAAGTTCTGCTGAATAAATGGAATTCACTACTAGGTATATGATGCAGAAGAGACCGCAAACTCAGAGCAGGATTAACATAGCAACTTAATGATGCAAGGAAACTTCAAAGGGCACAGGGATTGCATCATCCCACTACCATGGAGCCCAAGTCTCACCTCAAAAGGGTCAAAAGTGCTGTTAAAAATATTTCCTTAGAGGCAGGAGAAAGCAATCTGGTAGGGCTTTCAACCCCACTACCAACACATAATGCATACTGACCTGTGACACTTCTTTCCTGTTCTTCCCTACTGAATTTTGAAACAACCTACTTCTTGAGAAGACACAGACAGGACTGGGAAGTATGCAGTTTGCCCAAGGTGGTTGTGGAAGGCATATCAGAGTGATGTTTCAGCTACAGCTAAGTGTTTCTGAGGTTAATTTCAAAGAATTGAACAAATGGCCATTTAAGTTTAGTGATCAAAAAAGGAAGATCTATGGCACACAAAAAGAATTATGCTAGGGTTTCAGTAGTTTCAGAGCAAACAGGTCATGATAATTGCACAAAACAATGTATCAGTTGCTTGCAAACCTTCTTGAAAGGTTCGCTATCACAAATATTATATCTAGATTAGTACTGATGCAGGTGGACTTATGATGACTGCTTTTGTGTATAATAGAACACAGAATTTGCATGCTGCATTGATTTAGGTGCAGAAGTGAGATGCATGGTAAAAACAAAATCTACTTAAAACAGTTCAATTGGAGTGTGAAATCTCAACATCAGCCTGTCCTTGTTGAAACACTCTGACTGCTTTGCTCTGTCATCCTGCTTAGTGTAGCACAGATGGATGGACCAAAAAGTGTTTGGAACGGGTGTATCAGAACTATCAGGACTAGATATACTTTCCACACAAAAGTAAAAGATGAAAATATTGTATATTCACCACATGAATCCATCCAAATAATTAATTTTGTTTATTTCTTGTTTTAAAAATCTGCAAAGAAGTGAACTATGAACTTATTCCAATGTTCATTTCAACAAATAGGATGCTACAGAAGAAATGCCTTACAGCTCTGTACTTCTAAAGTCATTGCATCCTAAAATTATGTTCTTAGTTGCTTTCCTATCAAAGCTTGATCTTGCAGATTTACTGCTTTAAAAAAAATGGATGTCTTCAATAGGCTGCAAAGTGTTCTACATAAATATGCAGGTAACAGTATGATGCACAAAATCAAAATAGTGAATGCTGGTTCCCATACTAGATATTGCTACAATTTATCTCCATCTTTTGTCAGTGGAGTGTTTGTCTCACCCATTTCAGATTCAAGGCACTAAGGGGTTCTCCTTGAGCACAAACCTTGGCAGGACCCATACAATGGTGGAGGCTGCTGTGAAGTGTGATATAAAGAGTTGTGTGTAAAGCACTGTGTGTTGTTTCATGTTTGCCAGGGTCCTGGCTATTCAAATATCATAGCTGGGGTAATTTCATTCCATGGCTTCAATATTTTCTGGCTGGGATAGTTTTAGAAACAAAAGAACAGTTGAAGGATCTAGGAATGGTTAACCTACAGGAGAGAAGACTGAGGGGAGACATGATAGCTGTCTTCAAGGCTGTCACAGTGTGGAGGGATCATCCCTATTCTCAATTACACGAGATGGAAGGACTAGAAACAATGGTATGAAACTTAAAAGGAGTCAATACAGATTAGATATTATAGAAAACAGTAAGAGGAATAAGTCAATGGAATAGGTTGCCACGGGAGGCAGTGAGTTCTTCTTCGCTGGAGGTCTTCAACCAGAGGCTGGACCTACATCTGTCTGGGATGGTTCAGGAAATCCTGCATTGAGCAGAGGGTTGGACTCAGTGACCCTAAAGGTCCCTTCCAACTCTATGATTCTATTGTTCTATAAAATGGTCACAGATAGGACTGTGCTATGAGGCCTGAAGGAGCACTTATATCAGGATGCATGTGGTATGTGGCACCCACAGGACCACAAAGACTCTCACCATGCCATCATACCTTCATGCAGATCTTACTGTTACCTGTTACAACTTAATGGGGACAATTCTTGATCATTGTGTTGGCAAGTGCTACACAGTAATAACACACTGTCTGCATCATGCCTACTGCCACCCCACTTTTGTTTCCCCAGTTTTGATGTTTCCACTAGGAGATCTCTGGACACAAACACAGGAAATGGTTGCTGAAGTTGTCCATTTTTCTGTATTCAGGCAACCAACCAGTGCTAAGGCAGTCAGTTCACACAGTAGCTGAAAGGAAGAGTGATAGGAAGCACTATGAAAGCTCTTTCTATTGGTCTGTTGTTGCAGTGCTGTACTGGGAAGTGTGTGCTCTAGGTTCCTGGTCCTGGAGCCATTTTGGTAGCACAATTTGGTGCACCTCCCCCAATAAGTTCTCCTGCTAAACCAGTCCATGAAAGTATATCCATTTCTGCATGTCTCCCTGGATTTGTTTGCTTATGTTTATAACATGGTCAACTTTTTAAAACAAGTCTGCTGCTATCCAAGACTACCTGGCCATTTTGGGCCACCTGGACTGGGCTTCGCTCTGTCAAATGCAAGGACAGCATACAAGCAGGGTATGTGGCCTCTTTGCTCTGCACCAGAGTGAGGAAGAGAGAGGAGCAGAAGGGGCCTAGGTCTTTCACTGTACTGGTTTACTGGTAAGTGCAGAAAGACCCACAGGATCTGCTTCTCAGGACTAATCTGTCTCAAATACTGTTCATATGCAGTTTTATTTTAAAAAAACAGGGATGTATGTTGTCTCATCCTATCACTAATGCATATCAAAGACCAAAAAAAAGAGACTTTTTTTTACAGCATTTCCATGGGTTGAAGAAGCCATCTGTTGCTACTCTGTCTCTATTTTTGATGATGGTGGATGCCTAGTCACGATCACACTGACTCCTTTTCTAGTGTGATTGCCAGCAGTGGTGCCTCCTTTGCAGGGCAATTTTTCTGCCCTGAATAGAGGAGGGATCATTTCAAGGTACCTTCTTTCTGCCACATTTCCTTCATCCACAACTTCTTTATCCAGAGTGAACACAGCCTTAGTTTGGCTCTGGTACTGGGATAGAGGCTATCTAAAATAAGTGTCTGCAGGAAAGGAAACAGATGTTGAATAGTCCCCCTTTTTCTGGTTTTTTCATATGTTCCCAAGGTGACTGTCTCATGTGGGTTAAGGAGGTCGTGTCCCATGAGGCTAAAAAGGAATCAACTTGTTTGTAAAATTCCTTCCTTCCTTCCTTCCTTCCTCCCTCCCTTCCTCCCTCCCTTCCACTGGCTTGTGAGTGAAATGCTTCCTTTGAAATGCTGGGGTCACATGAAGAGGTTTTGCAAAACATTGCTATACAGTGGAGATTTTGTTAAGAAAGCCGAGTACTCTACAATTATCACAACAGGTGATTTCAAACCAAGACACAAGTTCAAGTGCCATAGAAAACAAAGTAAAAGAAAAATCCCCCTTATTTAAATGTCGGTAAGCATAGAAATTACAGTCTAGAACACTATTTGGCAACCTCACCTTAACAGTTTTTCAGGTAGAAAGCTGCAGAATGTGATCCATATTATAAGAAAATACGGGGAGCCCTTCTGGGTTGGATCCAACCCAGCATGCCTTCTCACACAGTGGCCCACTGATTGCTTCTGGATATTCTCAAGTAGAAGACAAAAGCAAAACTTTTCACATATTGAATTTTTTTTAATGTCCTGTTAAAACATACGCACAGGCTGCATCCCCAAGCAATAAAAAGCCCTTTAAAAAGCTTCTTTTGCCACAGAGCGTCTCCATGCACGGCTTTTCTCCAAGCTTCCAGTGGCACAAAAGAAGGAAAATGCACGGGGAAAAAGTGCCCTTTAAACAAGACTACCAGCATACTTTTTGGAAGCTGGGGTATTCCTAGCAACATTGTGCATGGAGACGCTCCATGGCAAAAGGGGCAGGGATTGGCAGCCAAGATCTCTGAAAAAAAACACCCAGGCTCTGCTGCCTCTGCTGCCTGCACACACAGCCTTAAAGATTCACACATCTCCCAGAACTGCAGCAGCTTTCCTTCCTTTTCCCTTTCTAAAGGTCAGAACTTTTAAAGAGCCAGAATTGCACAGAATTGCAACATTATTATCAGGTGTGAAGTGGGTGGATTGCTACAGTGTAACTGCTACTGTACGGAGTGGATTTTTACAGTGAAATCACTATCTTTGGAAGCAAGCTCTGGATCCAAAAGTGATAAATGCTTCTGGTGGGTTTTGCAGGCAGGGGAGACGAAAAGAGAACTTGTAAATATGGCTTTTTTTTTCTTTTGGACTTGTCAGGGGTTGTCTCCCTGGTTGTGGCCACACAGATCGCAGTCCCCCCCTATTCCCGCCGGCACCCTATCAAGCAGAGAGGGGGTGGAGAGAAAAAGATGCGGGCAAACAAAACACGGTTCCTTGAGGATGGTAGGTGCGTTTAAAATTTGTGTTTTACTGAACCTCATGGGGACGCTTATTCTGGAATTGAATGGCATTTTTAAAGTTCATTGGAATAGAGGAACAATAGAGAGGCAAATAAATTGCTTGGGGATGAGGTCACAGAGTTTTTTTCTTCATGAAACATTAAAAGTTGCTTTGATTTTCTGAAATTTCAGTGTTTTCCCTTCCTTCTAAATACAAAGGAAATTGATTTTTTGATGAAGCAAGATTTCATCCTATTAGGAAGTTTTTTTTTCCTGCCTTTCTATCCAAGCAGGTCACGATAACAGAGAACATTTTCACACTTAACTGTCACAGGGAAGTATCCCATGGTAGTTAAAACAGGGACAGTGGTCAGCATTTGCATTGGGAACACCGTCCCATCCCAAACTTCACCTAGACCTACTTGGGGTTTGGCAAAATGTTAAATGTTCTGGCTGGGACCATCTGCCTCACCCTAGTAACAGCTATTTGTTGTGGCCCATTGCTATGGTGATCAGCAGTGCAGCATGCAACTGTGCAGACACAGCCACCCTTTCTGCCCTCATACAGCCTTGGCATATGGGAAGTATGCAAATACTCCTCTAAGTGCTCCCGGAAGAGATGTGGAACAGTTTGTACTGCTCCACACAATTACTGAAGATTGGGTTGCTGCCTATGCTCTGAGCCACTCTAGGGCAAAGATGGCCCTGCAGTGTGTGCATATACCATGCTGAAACATGTATAGCTTTCCCTCAGCCATACATTTTAAGGCTGCAGCTATAGTCCATGTGAAAGCAGAATATGAATTTGAATCTAACAGAGGAGTATTCTAATGAATGTGGCGAACACACTCTGATCCAAGAGTCAAAGGAGTTCAGATTGAACCAAATGCCTTGCTGTTTGAAGAAAAAAACATTTGAATTTGAATGGAACCAAGGAGTGTTCAGTTCAAATCAGTTATTTTAGTTCATGTGTATGCCTAGCCCATGCATTTTCCTAAATCTTATGGAACTTTTCAAGGGAGCCTCCATAAAATCATGGCCAAGTTGAAGTTTATGTCTGTAAGCACAGTTAGACCATAATAATTGCAGATGAGGGCATTCCCTGTGCATACTGCAATCCTGGCCAGTGGCTAGTTTGGCACTCTGAGTATCAGATCCTTCCCAAGGAGCAAGGATCGAAGGATCAGCATAGAATGTATGGTTTTCTTAGTAATGCTGCCTTCTGTAGATGATGGACAGTCTCTCTATTCATGCCCTGGATGCTGATCTGTCTTTCCAGTTCCTTTGGAACTGCACCAATGGCACCTATAATTGTTGGCACAAGCATCACCTTTTGTTGCCATAGATGCTATAAGTCAACCTGCAGATTTTTGTATCTGATTGCTCCTTCCCAAATTATTTCTTCTCATCTACTGTCATCAGAATCTGCCACATTGATAACCCACACATGGCTTTTTCTCAATCACAGTTATTTTAGGAATAATGCATGCAAAAATCCTTATTTATTTTAGTCTGAAATCTCAAGTACTTTGGCCAATTTGTTTTCAATTATTTTTTTCAGTCTTGAGGTCCCACTTATTTTTGCTTGCTGATAAATTCTTACTGATGTTCTATGTACTTGCATCTACAGATTAGGTATAGACATATGCACAAACTAAAAATTTCCTGTTCAGTTCAAATTGACATCATACCATGGTTTGGTATGAATTAAAACTTTTCCTTTGAACCAACAGGCTGTTCAGTTTAAATTTGCGATCTTATCAGCTTTTAGTATTCATATTTTTCTCCTGGAATGAGGCTTTATAAATCTTCTCCATTTGGTAACTTAATTTCTTCTGTGTTTAACACTTTTCCTATAGAATGACGGACAAATCAGAAATCATATCCTTGCAGACTACCTAAATGGTAAAAAACAACAACAACTGATATCAGAGGCTTTACGGACTTGCTATGGCACAAAAACATAGATCAAATACTGACTGTCATGGATTCTACAAGTATTATAGATGATCCACTAAAAGGTGCTATGAAATCAAAGATGAAGCAGGTCTCTACAGGAAAAGCTAAAACATTCATCTTTGAATATAGCTGACTTCAAAAACTACCAGCAGTCCCCAACTGCCCATTTCTGGGCAAGGTACTGCTCTATCCAGAACATCTAGTGACTCTATAGCTGCAGAGGATCCTGAATAATGCAGGTTATACTGAACCAATTCAGTTGAGTTTCAATCCAGAGGCCTTTTTGCACACGGGCGTTTGGAACACGCGAAAGACAGCCCAGAACGTGGCATTCGCATTGCTGCGGCCGGGTTTGCATCCCAGCCTGTTCCGGGATGTCTTCTGTGTGTTACAGATGCAGAGGACTTTAAAGTGCTCTGCATCCGCCCATGCGCGTTCCAAGCATCCCAGGCCGTTCGGGGAGGGAAGCGTTCACACACGCTTCCCTCCCTGACAGCCGTGGGCACACACACACACCCCCGCCAGCATTGCCCAAAAATCGGCCTCACAGCAGGCGACAGCCATGCAGATCACCAGCCTTGCCAGACTGGCTATCGCGCAGGTGCGCCGATGCCGGTAGATGGGACCCACCGAATCGGGGGTCCCCTGTCCTATCTGCCAGGGTCACTGATGCTGGTAGATGGGAGAGGGGACCCACGATTTGGTGGGTCCATTCTGCCATCTACCGCGGCCGGTGCGCCCGCGTGATCGCCAGCCGGGCAAGGTTGCCGACGGGCTCACACGCGGGGACGTGGCTCCTTCCCGGCTCCAGCAGCCCCATTGCGGCTGCCAGAGTTGGAGACCCACCAGGATCAGCTACCTCTTGGCCCTTTCCGGGGTGGGAGGAGGCCGATCTCGGGCTGGCTGGGGGCGAGGGGCCAAGGAACCCCTTGGGTGACTGGAGCGCATTGCTCCAGTCAGCCAAGGGTCCCCCCTCGCCCCAATCGCAACAACCCGTAGATGATCCACCCACCCACCCACTGCTCCCCACCCCCCAAACCCAATTGCGCCCATCTATGGGGTGTAGGCGCCTGGATGTAGGCACCTACACCCCGCAGATGACCCCCCACATACCTTCAGGGCCTGGGGATGTGACGCATGTGCGCGCGGAGCTCCTACCTTGGGTAGGAGCTCCGTGAGTGCACGTCGCATCACCTGGCCCTGAAGGTGTGTGTGTGGGGTCATCTGCAGGGTGTAGGCGCCTACATCCAGGTGCCTACACCCCATAGATGGGTGCGATTGGGTTCAAGGGGTGGGTGGGTTTGGGGGGTGGGGGTGAGTTGCGGGGGGTGGGGTGAGTTGCGGGGGGTGGGGTGATCTGCGCAGTGTAGGCGCCTAGATCCAGGCGCCTACACTCTGCAGATGGACATGATCGAGGTTGGGGGGAAGCCTTCGGAGACCGGAGCCACGAGCTCTGATCTCTGAAGGGGTGCTGCCCCAGGATGGGTGCCCGGGTACCTTCGTGCCAGCTGCACAGGGCCCGATCGAGGCCCGTAGAGCCAGCACGAAGTGGGGCAAGCAGCCTGACAGCGCTGCCCGCCCCTTGGGTGCTCGCACCCAATGGGAGGCAGCCTCGCCGGCCGCATCCCCGCCCCTGGCCGGCCTTTGCTGGCTAAGTAACTTCAGGACGCTTTAGCCATTTGCACACAGGCGCGCAGAAACGCGTTTACATGCGTTCCTGCCTTCCTGTGTGTGAATGGTGAAAGCATCCCAAAGTTACTTAGGCCACCTGTACTACACCCATTCCAAAAAGCCTCAAGTTTTGGCACAGAGGCTGCTTTAGTCACTCTGATGGATAATATGCACCAGGAACCTATTTCTCTGTATTTATACTTATTTTATTGTGACCCACCCTGACACCTTTGGATAGAGGGTGGGATAGATAAGAAATGAATAAATAAATAATGGATAATGTCTCCCTGTTGGTTTTGCTGGGTCTCTCAGCAACTTGATATCCTTCCAGACCACACTGGAGAATTAGGCCTGCGAGGAACAGTGTTAGAGTGCTTCTTGTCCTACCTTGAATATAAGATTCCAGAAAGTGATGTTAGGAAGAAAGAAGAGGAGGAGGAGAGTTGGCTTTTCTACCTCATTTTTCTCACTTATTCAAAATGGCTTACACACCAGTCACCTTGTGAGGCAGGTGGGGCTGGGAGAGTTCAGAAAGAGAGCTGTGACTAGCCCAAGGTCACCTAACTGGCTTCATGGAGGAGTGAGGAAACAAACCCGGTATTCCCAGATAAGACTCCAGCACCCTAACCACAAGACCTAACTGACCAGGAGACTTCTGCTTTTGGCCTTTGGCTTTAAGGTGGAGGGTAACCCAGGATTCTATCATCCTCTATGCTACTCAAAATCTGCATGAAATCACTGCATTGGGTGGGTGTTTAATTTCAGGTTAAGTTCAAGATTCTAGACATTACCTTTAAAGCATTAGATGTCTTATGCCCTAATATCTGAAATACTCTACAGTATTTCAGATCTCTACAGAAGGTGTCCTATTCCACAGGCCATCAGCAAGAGGGACACAGCTTGTGAGAATGCATAATTTGTCCTTCTGTTCCTGAGCTTTGCAATGCCTTTCTATTTTCAATATGTGACTTATTGCCCTTCACAGAGCCTTGGAACCTTTCTGTTTTGAGAAGCCTTTTCCTACCCCTGGTTTTACTTTTGAATGTATTGGATTTTATTATCTGGCTTGGATACGTAAGCCACTCTGAGGTCTTTGGGCAATGGACCAGAGTCTCAATCAAATGAATGAATGAATGTATAAATCAATTAGACTGTCTTATTGGGAGAATGCTCTGATGACTGCTGTGCATCTTTAGAATGAAGGGTCAGGTCCTTATAATGATCAAGCATCGAACAATGGTGGTTGAGCTAGAAAGAAGTGGTATTTGAAGGAAGTGGTATTAAAAGCCAGCATAAATACAGCTAATAGTTAAGTGCAACACGTCAACCTGCACTGCAGTTCAAGGCACGTTGATGTGAAAGTTGACTCGACTATACAAATTGGAATTGAAACATGGTTGAAGGAGAAAGGCAGAATAGACTCAAGCTCTGAGTCACTGGGTGTGGTGAGTCAACTGCCCTGGGTTTCAGCTTTAATGTCTGTTGTAGTGAGAAGTGCAGAAAAGCAAGAAGAAAAAGAGCGGGTGGGTACATGAAAGTAGCAAGAGAAAGTGAAGGTGCACTTCCCCTTTTCATTGGAAGCCCAAGTCATTGCAAACCTGTGGCTGCTGATTTAGTTCATCTGAGGTCAGGGACTGTTACCCTTAGCAGAAACAAATTTCCTATTCCACTTTTGAAAATGGAGAACCAGTTTGGAATAAATCACTGAAAAAATGATGTGCCTTTTAAACTAAGCAAATAAATACTGCAGGATCTCAGTGGGAAAACAATGAGGCAGCAGTAGACTTTTCACGTGAAGCTTCTTCTGCAATGCAGTTACTTTGTATACAGTATAAGCAATTAATATTAAACTATGGACCATGCTTTTTGTTTTTAAGTGTACACAAAGATGAATTTGTTCCACTTTGGCTGCGTCCCCATGCTGGCCATCTGGCACACTTTGGGTGCTGTTTGGGCATGCATGGGCTGGGCACGGGACTGGGAATGCATTTTGGGCATCCCAATGAGATTCCCGGCAATGCGGGACAGGTACGGGTTGGGCACGGATGGAGGTGTCCCCGTGAGAACTGTGCCGAACCCTGGCATGGCAGAGCAGCACCTCCTCCTCTCCGCCCCCCCTCTCCTCATTGGCAGCCAGATTGTCGTCAGCCCACCCCTGTGCTGCATCCCCCCTCCCTTAGTGGCATGGACAGCCAGGACTGGGATGGGAGGCACAGAAACAAGTTAAAATAAAGCTTCATTCATAAAAATAACTTTCTTTTTTAAAAAAAATATCAAAAGCTGCTATGAGGTTTAGCAGTAGTAGGCACTTGAGCAGTTGGGCACACCTCTGCTCCACCGGGGACTGCGAGAACGGCTATAAACTGAAAATCAAGCCTTTATTTATGATTGCCTTGCAGATCCAGGAAACGGGGGTTGCAAATGGAACAGAAATCAAGCCATTATGCAGCCTGCCTTGACATTCTTGAAACGGAGTTGGAATGACCTCCATGGAAATCACAGAAAATTTAAAAAGCAAGCCTTTCTCCAGCCTACCTTTGCAATTGGCATTTTAAAAAGTCAGCGACCCCACCTCCTAATGACATGAGCGCAAATCTCCTCCCCATTAGCCCGCTAGTGTCCCCATGTGTGTTCCCGGCTCGCTGAGCAATGCATACTGGTCCCCCAAAGTGTGCTGAGACTTCTTTTTTCAGGTACCAAATTTTGCACCCTTCTGGCACTGTTTGGGAGGAGTTGGCATGCTTTTTGCAGACCAAATCCAAAACCTATGGGGACGGACAGTGCTGATCCTGCACTCAGAGCCATACCAAACTTGCATGGCAACAGGGCCTTTATCTCTTTCTTCCTTTTTAACTGCACTTTTTCCAAGGTTAGTCATAACAAACTTTGATAACACAAGCTATTTTCCATTAAGTGCCATGGGGCAGATGGAGTGTGTAGCAACAGAACCAAACATGATGGATCAATATATTCAGAATTAATTTATGCACCTTCATCATCTTGCCCATGATGGACGAGGTGCTCTGTGAAATTTTCAGGGTTCTGGCCTCTTTAAACATCACCCATCCTTCCTTTTGTAAGTTCAATGATGTTAGATTTTATGGTAATATTATACCATAATGCTCAACTTTTTCCCAGTGAATAGAATGGGGGGGGGGCAGATCTGGCAAGATTTCAGGAGGAATACTGATACAGTAGTAGTAGTGGCTGGAGGGTGGCATCAGCAAATCGTGCTTTAATCTGTGTCTATCATGTTTCTAATTCTATCAAAGGATGTAAGAGAATGGAAATATGGAGCACAGCTACCCAAATTTTGTTACCGTCCATTTGTCTAGATGCCTTATACCAACATGGAGTTTTGATTATCTGAAGGTACAATATGTATGGGCTTCCCATAAAAGATTAGGGATCTGCTCACTAGGGATGTGCATGAATGTAGTAACCGCAAAAGCTGCACAGCTTTTCCCTGGTTTCCTTTTCCTCAGCCTTCCATTTCTCAAGCCCCAGAGTAAAAGGAACAACTATTTTCCTGTCCCATAAGCTTGTAGTATGCACTCAGCACTACTACGGTGCTGATTTCTTTCCACTCCATGCAGTGGCCTTTGGGCATTATGGCATCCGCAAAGCACATGGCTTTAAAAGGACAACTCTCCTTTTTCTGTTTGAGAATTTCCCCTACCTCTGGCCACAGGTTGTGACATTAGAAGAACCTCTCACCCGGAAGACAGCAGCTTTTCCTCCAATCACCTCCCCTGATGTTGCATTAATGTCACTTCCTCCACAGCCCCTTTTTGGAGGGATATTTAAACAACTACAGAGAAATAAAGAGGATTCATTCTGCCTTTCTACACCTCCTGTCTCCATGTCTCTTCTTTTACTTCTACCCCATTTTCTAGCCTGCTCAGGGTCAGCCATTACATGTGCTTGATCCTCGATTATCTGGGCCGGTCAGATAATTGGAAATACCTATCGTAACAGCCAGGGACAGTGTTCAGGGACAGCAGCCATCAGCTGTTGCTTCCCACTTCCTGGAGCCCTCTGATCAATCGCGTAAGCTGGATACACAATACATAAATATTCGAAATGTTCAAAATTTGATGGAATTCATTCAAATTTGGACATTCAAACAAATTTTGAACCTTTTGAATCATTCGTACAAATTATTTGGACATTTGTAAGTGTACGGATATATACACTTTACATACGTATCTGTACACATTTGTACAGACACATATGGGACAAAAAAGGGATGCATACAAATGCCTACTGATGCATATGGACACATAATGAATATTGTTGACATTTGTATCTTCAAATACAAATTTAATATTTGTATGAATAGATACGAATTTATTTGACTTGACTTGAATGTGAATACATTCAAATTTTAAACATTTGAATCGATTTGCATCTTCGGATATACAATTCAAATCAAATTGAATGCCAAAAATTGAATTCCGGCACACCCCTACTGCTCACAGTATTCTTGGGTGAATCAGAACTTTAAGACCAGAAGCTCTGAAATAGGTCAAGGGTTACTAGTTCCGCTATTAAACAAATAGGATTAAAAATCAAGCCCATTGGCAAAACTGTTACTGTATATAAAGCAGGAGGATGGCTTTGTGGCAGAGGTATAATTTCTGACAGGAAAGTCTAAACAAAACAAAAGCTTCAAAGGTAGCTCATATTATTTGCCAGCATATCCAACATGTCATCTCACCTCTAATGCATATTAAATGCCAGGAAAAGCACTTCCAGAGTACATTAGTGGTGGGCTGGAGAGGCGATGGTACTGTATGATAACACTTGTACCTCATACTACTCGCTCCAAGATGCTTTAAATGGCTTTTTCTGCTCTGTATGAATGCAGCCCAAGTTGGGTTTCACAAAAGATGGGGCCTTGGATGATTCAGTTTATGTAGTCTCATTTTATTTGAGCTGCCACCTGCAATGGAAAGGAGTCGCAGCTAATAACAGATGAAACCAAGCTACTGGATCAGGGATGAAAGTCAATTGAACCGACCAACCAGATGGCATGGCCCATAGACTTTTAGTTCTTATTCCATCTCTGTTACCTGAGAAAGGGCAGAAGAGGCCTCTTCCACAATGGTGTGTGGATATTAATAATTTTACAGGTTTTGTCAGCAGCTGGAGTTTAGCTGTTTACACCTTCTTCTCCGACACATGCTGCTTGCAATAAATGTTTCTGTCTATCTTGTGGCATGTTTTCTGGAAAGGCTGAAACTACTCTGAATTTTAAAGGAATCGAAGGAATTCCTGATCACTCCTGGGGATTCCCTGCATGGTATTTCTAATGTTCCTGATCAACCCAGTTTTGCTGTAGAAAAGCACTGTGGGTAAAAACTGACTGTTTCATTGCACCAGCTCTAAAAGTAAAGCTTCTTGATTTTCTGGTGAGTTGTGTGTGACAGAGATGCCTGTTAAGACTACCTGGTCATGCTTACACTGTTGTTATCTAAGCTTTCTGGACCAGAAGAAATGACCTCTAGAAATAACATATCACTACATGTTGTTCCCTCACCATTTATGCGGGCAGAGTGTGGTTTTCACATCTAGCTGCACACTGGCTGAATAAACTTTATATGGATTGTGCCCAAGATTCCACTCCAACTTCTAAGTCTAGAGTGGTCTCACATTAAATCTATGTGACATTTTATATTGCCAGGTCAGTGCTATGGAGAAAGTGACCTGTGGGATTTCAGTGCACATTTCCACATTAGTGATGTGGAGAACTCAAATGGGCTGTTTGGTCTATATCAAACTGAACACCTTTTTGTTCAGTTTGAGTCTTAAATTTAGATTTTAGGGAGGCAGAGGGTTAGGTTCAAATTAGAGATGTGCACAAATTATTTTTTTTGACATTCTAATTGAACTGAATCGAATACCCAAAAATCCAATTTGAATTGAATCTTTTAAATTCAAATTTAATAAGATTCAATTTGAATGTACCAAATTTGAACCTATTCATTTGAATTTTTTATTCGAATCTGCACATTCGTATGTGCACGTATGCGTCTTCCGCACATCCATACACATCCACGGGCATCCCATAGTTATCCTGAAAGATGTGGATCTTCAAGTACACATCATGTACGAACCTGTACATGTACGGATGTCTGGATAATTCAAACGAATAGATCCAAAATTCAAAATTTGATTTGAATGTTTACATTTGAATTTTGAAACATTTTACTTGAGTTCGAATGTCAAAATTTGGCGCATTTGATTGGATTTTGAATGCCTATGAATATTCATGCACATCCCTAGTTCAAATGCAAATATTTCAAACAGCTTCAAATCTCAGGTTGAACAGGATATATTTGCTACATTTGTTTTTATATTCCATTTTTGGTTCAAATTCAAATTCTGTTTTTGAACAGGTAGGGTGTCTGTTTCAAACTTGAACTTTTCGAACACACCCCTGTTTGATTCAATCTGGTTTAAACCCAATGGAGGTCAACCCATCTCTACTCCACATCATACGGCAAAATAGTATGACCAGCTTCTTAGAGTGCAAGTGTTAAAACAGAGGTACATGTGCTACACTAATGAGAACAAATATTTTTTTCATCATTACAGCTGTAGGATCAGGAAGCTATCTAGCAATGGCCTTTGAACTAGTCAGCTTTAATTCACTTCATAGGTCAATGGAAATATTTCAGGCTGACTTATATAAGAAGTTGCTTGGATCAAGCCTATGTTTGATATAGTATGAGAGGAGGTATGTTCTATTATACATGATCAGTTACTTACTTAAACCACTTAATACTGCCTTTCATTTTTTTTTAAACATCCATATTAGTGTTCAACAATAAAGAAAAATAAAATCATTGGACCAATAATTATGTCATCAGTGACTCCCTCCACAAAGATACATCTTACACATGTGCCAAAAACATTTTTAAAAAGAGATTCACTCCAGAACATAAAAGTTTTGAGAATTTTGAAAATGTTTCTCGGAAGACCCAGATGTAAAAATGTGTTCAAGAGGATATATACTTATACTTCTGATACGTATTTCTACTTTCTACTTAATAACAACCCAAAATTCTGATTCTGTGATATTTTTCAGTTAAGTTTGTGGTAGAAAATGTGATTTATGGTTTCATGGCACTTTAGTAGTAGTGGTGAGAGAAGTATTTTGTACAGTCTAGGAGATTCATCAGGGTCTGACCTTCCATGCAAGTTTTTGAGCCATGGTGAGTCCATGAAGCCTTGGATCTGTTATTATTTTTTTAGTGAAAATGGATCAGACACTCTCAAACAGAAATGAGATAGCTACCTCTCAACTTTGGTAAGTCTTATTCCACAGGGCTGAACTGAGTGAAATTCAAAGTCCTTTTCAACTCATGTAAACAATGATATTTCATTTTCTATTATTACTAAGGATTTCCCATTGGAAAGCCAATGTATCCTTCAGGATTTGTAACTTGGATATTTGCTTTCACATTGTGGCTAGGACATGGAGTACGGAATACTTTTCCCCCCCTCCTACTCACTCAGATACTATGCATATCTTAGGGATGGGTTTAGAAAGATAACATTTTCCCTCTGGGAAAAATACAGGACAAGAGATTTTTTTTGAATCAAAATCCACAATAACAGCTTTAAATAAAGAAGAGAGAAGGTGACAAGTCCTGTTTCCCAAGAAGAGTCCAAACATGTCTGTTTCTTTTAACTAGTCTTTACATGCCTGCAGTGTATGCTTACTATATTTAGTAATTAATTAATTTTGAAACATTTGTATTCTCCTCCTTACCAGAAGGTCATGACTTTTGACAAAATAATCAGTATAAAACTTAGATCGGATTGTCCACTTTTGCCAGCGCAGACGGATATCACCGTGATGTTTCTCTGGACACAAGCAACCTACTCACAATTCTTGAACGGCATTTTAAGTGAGAGGACCCCAAATAAAGGATTTTACTTTTATTGATGGCTTTTGTCTATATGAATTAATGTGACAATTGTTTTTATCTTTTAGTAAAGCCTTTGTACTCTTCTGTGTCAAGTGCAGCCTGGGTGCTTGTAGCAAGATATACTTTGAGGAGCTTAGTAACAGTGTTTTTGATCAGAATCCCCCTTGACCGGGATACAAGGGATCTTTGTGCACACTAATGAACAATTTCTGACTGCTTCATAAACTTTGTACTAAATGTTGATCTCCTGGCTTAATAGATGTTTCCTGGGGTTCAAGAGCTACTGTAGGATAGACAACCATTTAATTTTATCACCCTATTGTACTCAATCCTCCTTAGTTAACTGTTTGATGTAGTCAGACTATTTAGTCTGCATAATTACTGTAGTAGCGGATTGTCAGGAGGGTAGAGAGTGAAAGCAACCCATGGGTTTAGGCTCTCCCACAGATTTGTTCAAACCATGTTACCCAAATAGTAGCTACTCAGCAGTGTTTTTAATCCTTCCATTGTCCTTCTTCTGTAATAAGTATAGCCATCTGATTGTTGCTTTTTGTTCTACAGTTGAGACACTGAACAAAATACTGAACTTTAAGATCATATCTAGTCCCTTCCCTTTACAGTGCAGGTAAGCACTCAAACCAACTAGGTTGTCAATCACTGCATTTTACTCTGCTAGGAGCAAGGGCTGGCAGCCTATCTTGCTACGCACACACACACCATTTCCATGACAGCCTCCTTAGGACCCTAGTGGGTTTTGCTTGTTCATTTGGTAACAGCGGTGCAAAAATATCTCAAATCCATGACGTAAGACCGTGCATGAGTTTAGTTGTACCTTTGGGAAGATATTGAATATGAACAACTGTATGAAATCATGATAAATAACCCATTTTTTTAGATGACGTTGCTGATTCATAGATTGCCTCAATTAGCAGTTTGCTCTACCCATCTTTTCCTTCTGAAGGGAAGCATTAGGGTTGTATCGTGCTGTAAGGACTTAATCAGTATTGAACAGGCATTTAGGGTAACTGAGCTTGGAAGTCTATGGCGGCGGGTGGGATTCCCGTTCTATAGGGAAAAGGAAACCAATCCATTGATGGATTCAGGATCCCATTAGGTCTAGATCAGCTTCAGCACCTGGGCGTGCGTGACTTTCCTGGACAAGCACAGAAGGGGGCTCAAGATTATCAAAAACAGACGGAGAAACCTCTCAGCTTTTGCCTTCAGTTCACAAAAACAATGTCTTCCCGCACACTACGACCAGGATCGACGGCGCGAAACTTAAAGGGAAAGGTCGACCCCGCAGATTTCAGCTCGCGCTGCCTTGGTTCCCTCGCCCGGCAGGCAGACTCGCGCTTCAAACGCAACGCTAAAGGCGGAGAAGAAAGGGCTGCCCTCGGGGGGAACTCGGCGCTCCCCGACGCGCGAAGACCCTGAACAGGAGCTCGGACGCAAAGTCCAGCCGGTCGCCCGTAGTTGAGCTAGAACTTTAAGGCGAACCCAGGGAAACCACATCGCTTCCTCGAGACCCCGTCCGCCGCCGCCGCCGCCGCCGCCGCCACCGCCCTACTCCGCTCCTTGGTCTGGGTGCAGAAAGCGCTTACTGAAAATGGGGGCGTCAATCTGGGGAACGTCGGAGAGGGGAAAACCCCGTGAGGATGTATGGAGGGGAGGGGGAAGTGCGGAGGGGAGGTGCGAATTGAGAAAAGAGGAGGGAGGGGGCGCAGGAGAAGCGGAGCGCGTGCGATGGAGCTGCGGGACTTGGACGGGGGCGCCAGGTCGGGCATTTGCCCCATTTCGCCCCTCGGGAGAGGCGCCTGGGCAAGTTGGGCGGAACGGCTTACATAACGAAGCCCACCCTCGCCTCCTGCTCGAGACGCCCTGGAGCGCCGAGCGGGGCCGCCGCGTTCCTCCGAGTCGGAGCCCGGGCGGCGACAACCTGCTGCCGAAGCTGCGTCGGGGCGCCCTACCTGGAAGAGCCGGAGGATGTTGGCCACCATGAT
>MTQE01001141.1:22331041-22344768 GCA_014337955.1 Aspidoscelis marmoratus | reverse complement strand
CCCTGAGCGTCATTACGCAGAGATGCGGGCTGAGGTAACCGCCGGCGAGGAGAGGCTGAGGCGAGGCGAGACTCGATCCAGACGGCAGAGGCAGCGCGGAGCCGAGCGGGTCGGCGGCAGGAGCTCAGTTCACCATCCGGACAGAGCTTCTCCCGCGGGAGCTGTCCAGTGGGTTCAGCCCGAGACCCTTCGCCTTTTCTCCAGAAGGCTCACCGAGTGCAATGGAAGAAGAATCCTGCAAAGATCCGGATGAGCTACATCTGTCATCCCGCTTCACCCCCTGTGTACATTGCCTTTTACGGAAATGTCCCAACTTTAATGGCATAGGGGAGAAAGCTGTCTAGGAACGAGCCTCCGGTGAGTTCGTGGACAGGTCCAAGCAGTTACTGCCGAAATGCAAAAGGGTGTGTGTGTGTTTTGTTTTCTTCCTAAACGTCTTGGTATGCAAACATTTGCTGTAACCTGATCTGGTCCCTTCTCCATCACTTGGCCACCAATATCCCTCAATGAAGATGTCTCGCCCATAGACATTTTGACCGACTTTTTGCTACAGCTTTTAAGCTTCCCTGGGCTACAGGTTTTGTGTTTTGTGTCGGGTGTGGCACACTTAATGTTTGAGAATTTAATGAAACGAGGTTTAATCACCCGTCCTTTGACAAGAGCTTCTGTGGGTTTATTCTTTCCTGATCATTATTCTTTTAACATTCAGCAAACGCACAGAGGAAAAGAAGATAAAATTATTATTTTCTGGGAGTCAAAAACATCCTGCTCACCATCAGGGAAAACTAGGGATATTTTTGCAAGGACTGCTACATGTGGCTTGTGGAATTCCTGTTTGTTTGTTTTTTCTGTCAATGTATGAGTTGGGAGTATTTAGCTGAAAAGGTATTAAGCCGAAAAGGTGACTATTAGATAGATTTTGCTGCCGTGAAAAGAGAAATAAAGCTGCAGCCCCCCAGCTGAAGTTGTAGTGTAACAACCGTTCCTTCCTCCCTTTGAAGCAGAAAATCCTCCTTTTCCATCAACTGACATTACAAATACAACAGCAACAAGTCAAACAAATCAATTTGTAGAGAAGCTCTGGAAAGCATCATTCTCTGGAATTCTTGCTATTTACTTCCTTCAATGCTGACTAAATCTTAGAGATTAACAGATTGACTTGCAAGTGGGAGCACAGCTAGAGAGCAAAGACAGAAAATACAGACTTTCCCATCAATTGAGATCTGCAGAAGGGACCTTCCTTGTTGCTCCATCATCTCAAGTTGCAATTGGGGAGACAGCTTGAGGTAGGGCTTCTTTCTAGTGGCCCATAGTTTTAGGAATAGGCTTCTGTTAGATGCTTTTCAGGGAACAATATTGTATGTGCTTCAATATGTGAAACACTTCTGCACTCAGACGTCTGGCTGTTAATTTTCTTTCTCTAGCTCAGGTGCTGTACTTTTTAGTTTTAGAATTGAATTGTTTTTGAATTGTTATGTTTTATTTTCAAACCACCCTGAGATCATCAAGTTATGTAAATATAAATAACAAAGCATCTGTTAAGAGTGCCAATCCCATTAATTTAAATCTGGTAGACCATGTTTTAATAAATGCTGTGAGTGTTTTCACATTTACTTTTCAGGAGAACTCTGGGAATGCTGCTGCATGCAGCATCCACATTTCCTGGAACAATTACTGTTAAGGGGGGCTGCATGTGTACAGCAGCACTCCCGGAGCATGGAGATGTAAAGCAGTTCTATTCCCAATTTCAGCTCACCTCCTCAAAGGAAAGCATCTTCAGGTTGGAATTTGGCCCATGGCAGTGGGATTTTGCTTGGCCTATTGGCATGACCGTGAGTGTCTCTTGCCATTTAAAGATTTGAGCAGGTATTTTCAAACTACCTGAAAACTGGCTTGTCCACAAGGATGTCTCTGCTCCAGTATCTCTAGGAACAGTCTTAGAGTGGTAAAATCTTCAAGGATAAGTTGGATAGAGTATCTAATTTGCTGGTAGCAATGTCCAGGACTTATAAAAGAATTGGTCTCACTACTTGAAGAGTTGCAATGTTATAGCTTCCTTCTTTTCCTCTAAACCAACTTCTGTTTCCATGTGCTTTAAGAAGTTTTAGTGTCTGCAGTTGCCAGAAGTCACATGACTGATGTACATAAGCATAAGCCTAGATGTTTCAAACATGACACAAGATGCCGCCAAAATAAACAAGTGAATGAAATGAAAAAGGTCAAAGCAGGACAGCTGCAGCAAACTTTGACTGAGCCATCTATGTAAAGATCTGACACTCCTTTGCAATGGTGCAGATATTCTGGAGCACAGAACAAACTAAACTTCCCTCTTTGCCACATTCATGAAAAAGAAAGATGGGAATGAGAGAAGTAAACTGGCCCATCCAGTTCTGCTGTGAAGCTGCTTTTACTCCTTTCTTTCTTTCTTTCTTTCTTTCTTTCTTTCTTTCTTTCTTTCTTTCTTTCTTTCTTTCTTTCTTTCTTTCTTTCTTTCTTTCTTGCAGCTTACTGAAAAAATAACTACAGCTATGTGCAATGAGATCATGATACTGTGATTGAACAAACTACAGACAGAAATGACCTGGGTGTTCAAAAATAGCACATACTATAGAACTGATCTGTAGAAAAGACTCTTCAAATGTTTAATTTGTTTCCAAACCATAACTGGAACCAGTGGAACAGCTTTTGCAATTTTAAGTACCAACCAGTTAGAAAGCACAAAGCTTTCCTAATCCTGTTATTTGCCCTGAAACCATGTAGTGATGAATGGGTTAAGACTGGGGGAAAAAATACAGTTGAAGGCTTCTTATCAGTGTAAAATAATCCAACCAGGTTTTCTAATCCTCTGTTAAACAGTAGTTGCTCTGCCCAGGTTTCCTTATTCCTTGATGGAATTTGCTCCAAAAAGAAAATTGGAGGAAAGCAACAGCTGTGAGTCAAAGCAGCAGCAATCTGTGTACATCATTAAAACAAGCACCTCCACCCATGACAAAATAATCAGGTTTGGACTGATTATGAGCTTTGGAAAAATGCCTATCAGCACAGTGACAGTTTTGGGGAAATGTGTCAGACATCATAGGATTGACAAACATCAGGGTCAATTTGCTTAAATCCACAAATGCTGAGTCTGCTCTGTGGATGAGAGAGGCTAGCATAAGTCTAGCACTGCTTGTTTGTTTCTCTGTGTGAATGCAGCCAAACAAACACAAACCTTGGAGGAAGAGTCTTAAAGGTGGTTTGTAGTTGTAATCGTCCACACGCTAGTCTGCCTCTTCTCCATCTCATGAACATTTTACATGGATTAGAGGTGGGACAAGAACATTACCATCTCTAAAGCCTTTTTCACTTGGGACTGGTCTATCTGCTGGATCAGGCCATGGACCATCTAGCCCAGCATCCAGTAGCCCATCAATTCCTGCTGGATCAGGCCATGGACCTGCTGGATCAGGCCATGGACCATCTAGCCCAACATCCAGTAGCCCACCAATTGTTCTTGAATCCCTGCAGATGGCCATTAGAGGCATCCTGCATGATTCTCCAACCTAGAGACAGTACTTATGCTTCCATTCTAGTAGCCATTAATACACTTCTTCTCCATGAATTTATCTAATCCTTTCTTAAAGCTATCCAGTCTGGTTGCTGTCACCACCTCCTCTAGTGGCAATTTTCACAGACTGATGCCAGGCTGCTGTATTCACATGCCAGAGCAAACTATCATGGGTCCTGTTCTCTGCTAATATACTTTGTTCACACAGGACAGGGAGCAGAATATGGCACCCAAATGTCACTGTATCCTGTTCTACCAGCAGATCTTTTTGAAGTAATCCAAAAGCAAAATACCTCAGTGCATCAGTCCACAGACAGCATGTGAACATTGCACTGTCAGGAACCATAGGCTGAGCCCTGAAGTTTCAGTCAGGGTCCCAGAAATGGCAGCAAACATGTACCACTCCTGGGCACTCAGCTGAAGAAGCCCCAGATTGCAACTTCCTAGCCCTGCAGCTACCTAGCCCAGGTCCAACATGGTACAAGAAGTGGCCTATGATACTTTGGATATACTTTGTGTGCTACATGTGAACACAGACATCACTTTCAGAATGATGCATATAAGACAAATTTATGCCTATGAGAAAAGGGGCTCTGAACACAAGTGCACATAGGTGAACCAAGTGAACCTGTTGTTACCTGAGAGGATTAAAAACAAATATTTGGGAGCATGTCTTTGGCTCTATCCATTAGGAAGAGGAAGTTCTTAAGCTCTACATTTAAATGTAAAGTTGGCTTAAATGCTGGCAGTTATAGAAAGCTTGAAAGTTTGGTCTAACGGTTAGGGAGCCAGACTCTTATCTGGGAATACCAAGTTTGATTCGGCACTCCTCCATGAAGCCAGCTGGGAGACTTTGGCTACTTACAGCTCTCTTCTGAGCAATCACAGCCTCCCCTACCTCCCAGGGTGTTCTGCTCTGGGGAGAAAAATAGAAAGCTTTGTCAGCTGCTTTGAATCCCCTTAAATGAGTGAGAAGAGCGAAGTAGAAAAGTTAACTCTTCTTCTAAAGTCAGGCTGCAGATGAATGACCTCATAATATTATCTTCAACTATACGCAAAATGGACAATGAATTACACACACATCTCTTTTCAATACAAGCTTATGAGCAGAGCAGGAATTCTAGACACTGCTAATGACTCCATGCTAATGTCGCTGTAACAGCCCTCATTCTAATGTAACCAAGCTAACTCTTGATGTCCATGATTTGATACCACAATCTGAACTTTGTGAATCAAGAAGATAGTATTTGTAGCTCTTCCTGATTAACTGCAAGTAAAAACAAAAGCAAACCAAACCTCCTTAAATGATATAAAGAATTTCAGATGTCTGTTAGGAGAGATATGGAGCAATACTGTAATAATACCTGCAAAGAAATGGAAGAGGCTAAAAGAGGAAGAAAAAGATCTGTGTATAAAAAGTTTAGAGAACTAAAGAGAAAATTTCACCCATAAAAAGATGCAACTGGCCAGATGATAAATGATGGTGACAAGATCAGGCAAATATTGAAAGATTATGCCAAAAATGTGTTTAGAAGAGATAGTAGCATTCAAGATACTCTGGATGAAGCCGATTATGTACAGGAACCAGTGCTTATAGAATTATACCCACACTGAGATCTCTGTTAGGAAAGTAGGGATGTGCATGAATGATTTGTACATTTGGAATTTGGACAAATACATCCAAATTCTGAGATTCATGGACGGATGGAATAGGGCCCTATTCAAAGGGCCCTATCCATCCATGAATTGGATAATCCAGTATCCTTAGAAGCTTTGGTCAAAGATACTGGATTACCCTGGGGCCTCTCCCCCTGGGCGGGCCTCCCCCAAACCTCCCCCACCCGGTGGGCCCTTCCCTGCTCCAACTGCACCCCAGGCCTCTTTCCTGGCCTTCCAGAACACCAACCAGGCTTTCCAGAAGCTTGGGAAAGGGCATTCTGGGCCTGCCACCAAATCACTCCTTCCCGCCTCTCTGGTGCCCCCTTACCAGTGGAGCCCCTGGCCTCTTCCTGGTGCTTCTGAAAAGTCAAATAGGCTTTCTGGAAGCTGAAGACAGGGCCTCCTAGTCCTGGAAGGCTGTGTTTTCAGCTTCCAGAAAGCCTCTTTGGCTTTCCCTGGGAAGAGGCCTGGGACACCGCCAGAGCACTCGTGCCCACCTCCCCAGTGCCCCAGCCTTTGGGAGCACTCCAGTGGCAGCCTGGGCTCCAGGTGGCGATGGCAGCAAGGTGAATTAAATGGGGAGGGGGAAGGGAGGGGAAAGGAGGGGCAGGTGCGTGGGTGGGATTTATTCATTCCATGCATGGACATCTGTGTGTGGGGGGGGAGGGGGGTTATTCAGCCAAGGCTGAATATTTCAACATTCTATTCACATTGAATAGAATGTGGAAACTGGCTTTGTGCACACCGCTATAGGAGAGCAGCTGCAGGAAGTTAGTGGAAACCCTAATATTTGCCAGCAGGTTTGGAACATCATTGGGTTGGTAGTGATCAGTGTATGTACTGATACCCAAAAATAGGACTCTCACTGATTGAGCCAGTTCCCATGCTATTTCTCTTATTTTACATGCTAGTAAGGTTATGTTACAGATCATTCAAAGCAAATTTCTACCTTAAGTAGAAAGAGAACTACCAGATACGCAGGGCAGTTTTAGGAGAGAGTCAGGGGTTTCCCAGCAATAACAGTTTTAAAGCCACCTACGTGTCTTCTGGATGGAGCTGCCATAATTGCTTCATCCACCACGCATGCATGGAGGATGAAATAGGCATCCAGGGACCCATTGAGGTGATAGCAAGACAGAGATCTAGCTGATGTAGGATGGATTCTGGAAAAAGCAAAGAGGTTTCAGAAGGAAGTACATAGGTGTTAATAAAACACATTCCTGTAATCAATAACGGGAAAACCTTTGACTTTATTGTTCAAGTTGAAGTGTAAAAAGTGTTAAAGAGGATATGTATGGATGAGTATGGGATGCATACAGATGTGTATGAACAGATATGCATCTGTACTTATTACTTATAAACGAATACTTAAAAACGCACTCGTATCGAATCAAATGTCTGGACATTCAAAATTGGACATTCATATTAATGTTTGAACATCCGATTCATTATGAATTGAATGTCAAAAATTGCATACGTGAAACCCCTAGCCTTCACTGGTAATGGAGACCCATGCCATACTCACATTCTGAAAAAAGGATTCTGTAGCTACTACCAATGTTCAAATATTCAATACAGGATGTTCCAAGCACTGATTTGGGGACTGAGAGAAAGAGAGGTCTTATCATGCTTTTGTGATTAAATGCCTTTTTTTATCACATTACTCCTGGTTGTCCATAATTTCTTCAGTACACATGGTACTCTTACTGTGCTAAATATCATGCTTCTTAAATGTTAATTATATATTTCAAATGTCTCAAAATATTATGACCAAAAATCATCAGATTCCTATCCCCATGGTGCTCTGTACTGTCACTGAATGAAATTAATTTGCATACTAATTCTGCTACAATGCATTTGGCTGGATTCATCAATGGCTTCAACCAAAAATGGGGGGGGAGGGAAGAAAAGAACATTTCCCACCCAGCCATACGGACACCCAAGCTGTGGCATCTGTGGATTTCTTATCAGTACTCGGCCATTCTAAGTACAACCAGTCTTTCAGGGCCTGTTCACACTCTGATTATTAGGACAGCATAGCAAGGTCTGGGACAGAACATATGCACCCCGTGGTGCTGCCACTGTCCCAGAGTGGCCCAGAGTTCACTAGCTGTTGAACAGTGAAAACTTCCACAGTTTAACCAAGAGCCTCTAGGGCAGTGGTTCTCAACCTTCCTAATGCCGCGACCCCTTAATGGAGTTCCTCATGTTGTGGAGACCCCCAACCACAGGGCTGGAGCAGCTGGGAGGTGTGAGGGAAGGGTGGTGGGAGACTCGTCACGACCCCTCTGAAAGGGTAATTTGACCCCCAAAGGGGTCCCGACCCCCAGGTTGAGAACCACTGCTCTAGGGTACTGTCACACAACTCCCAGATGCAGCTATCACATTACTTCCATATGCAAATGCTGTGTGTGGGCAGGGTAGTGCAGCTACAGCTGTGCAGTTGCACACCACATTGTCAATCACCTTAACAACAGGCTGGTGCATATGGCTGTTGCTATGGTATTGTGGATGGTCCTCAATGAGACCATCCTCAATTCAGTGAGCTCTTAATCCGGTAAGACTGGATTAGGCCTGGGGCAGGGCCAGCTTGGTCTAGTGGTTAGGGAGCTAGCCTCTTATCTGGGAATACCAGGTTCGATTCTGCCCTCCCCCACAAAACAGCTGGGTGACCCTGGGCTAGTCACAACTCTCTTCTGAGCTCTCACAGCCCCCCCTACCTCACAGGGTGTTCTGTTGTGGGGAGAAGAAAATAAATCTTTGTCAGCCACTTTGAGTCCCCTTAAATGGGTGAGAAAAGCTGGGTAGAAAAGCCAACTCTTCTTCCTACAGAAGTGTTAATATACTGAGTTTAAAAAAGGCACCTTAATTCCACTGAGTATGTGTTCATCTGAAAGTCTATTGTTGTCATGATTTTTTTTATACATAGATTATGAAGTAATACTGACTACCAAGTACCTGCTGTCTTTGTTTCTGGACTCATTTCAAACTGCTTTTCCTAGGGGTTGTTCACACTACAGCTTGTAGTGAATGATTAGGGAACTTCTGGGGAAGAGCATCTGCACCTTGAGGGGGCTATTACAGCCTCCAGGCACCCCCTGCCTTCCCAGAAGTTCCCTAATCATGCACTAGGTGTGGAGCACAAAATCATGCACCACACCTTTACTAACCTTAACTAATTACTTACGTGGCACATCCAGGGACAAGCACCTGAACCTTTTATGGAGCTCTGTGGTCATCTGAGGTGCCACACAAGCACGCTGGCACCTCAAATGACCATAGATGTGAGTGCGTGTGTGCAGAGTGTTAGCATCATTATAGCGATGGTGCTGATGCATGCACAGTCACAAAAGGTGCCACAAACAAAATGGTGGTGCCCTGAAGAGGATGGGCCCCAGGATCAGTCACAGGTGAGTGACTGATTGTGCAGGGCATAGACTGTAAGTGACTAGCACTCACAAGTGCGAGCACTAGTCAATGTTGGGTGATTGTGCTCCTTTCCCGTCCAGTGGATGGGAAGGAAAGTGTGAAATCGCCCCTGGTTGTGAGGATCATAATAACTCTAACACAGGTTGTGTCTCCATCATTGTAAAGGCACCTTAATCACACACATACACACATACACACACACCATGTGAATGGTCTACATGAGGAGTAATGGAAACTGGCTTTACTTAAGAGGTCTTTGCTGCATTATGGAGATGCAATCTCATTTATCAGGCACTAAACTCCACTGACCTGAAAAAGTTTATCACCCTAAATAACCATTTTAAGGCACTATATTCTCCCACTTGTGCTCGCTTGCTTAACAATTTAAACCATCCTCAGAGAGCTTTGCGGAAAACAAACCTGATATCTTTTCAATAGTGGAACCCAATCTCTTTCTTAAGTATGTTCACCCAGTGCTATTTCTATGATACTTTTGGTATTTTGCTTTGCCTGACATCTAATGGTATCTTATTGACATTGTCCCACTTTTATCAAATCTTAATTTGCTGGTTTAGCACTGTTTCCTCATTTTTATTTCTTGTGATTATGTAAATTACTTGTGTATTGACCGTAAGCCACCATGAAAGCTTTTTGCACTGAAAATATGGTAAGAAACATTTTATGGATGCTGGAGTACTAATGAATCTCCCCTTTGCCAATCGATGTTAATGTCTTTTTTACAGAAAAACCTGCATCTTTCCTCTATGTTAACTCATATCCCTCTACTGCCTGTTCTTCAGCTAACAAGTCCATATAATTATCTGTGCTCCTATGTTGTTCAAGTGGTATCTGTACAACTGCTTCAGTGATTCTTGAAATTTTATTTTAGGAGTCTCATGGGGCTTTTCTCTATCTCTCCATCACAGTAACTATTAGCAGAATTTACATTTAGTGGTTCTCATAGATAACCTAAGTTTCATTATAAAGGTGGCAGAATAGTCGGCAGCTGGAAAAGAATAGAAAAGATCCAAGTATATTATCTATTATGTTGACTGCAAAAATAATTTTCCACAACAATTGAATCATAGAGTAGGAAAGATCTTGAGGTCTATAAACTCTACCTTTGGCTTGCTGAAGAATAGAGAACTAGAGCACACTCAAAAAATAGCTTTTCAAATAGCTTTGCCTGAGATACTTTTTGAATAGAAAGGTCTTTCTAGTAACAGGTATAGAAATATTAACTCTTCCTGGACAATTATTGTGATGCACCAAGAAACTACAGTACTTCTAAATCCAGTTCTACCAGCTTTTTGAAAGGGCTTATCTGATTGTCCATGTTTCTGAAGAGTAATTGCCAACCTGAGGCTAGCGATGAACCCCAAATACAACAGAGAATTGAGATTGAGTAAAAGTTTTAATCTGGATGAATGTTGTGAATTTAAGGATTAATTTCACCTGCAGGCATGCGGATCATTTGGAGATCGAATAACTGATCAGTAGGGATACATCCAAACATTGGTTACTTATTCTTCTGTATTTGGATATTCCGGAATAAAGTATGAATATTTAGAATATCCAAATATAGCAGAATAAGTAACTGACATCTGGATGCAGCCTATGAGAAGAATGACTGGATGGTACAATTGTCAAGTTAAAACATGCATATGAGTGAACTAGTTATTCAATCAAACTTTAGGAGGGCAGTGAAATCAGAGAGTAATGGACTAACGAAGATAAATATAACTCTCAGCCATTACAATATTAACAACAACAAGAAGAATGCATCTGTCTAAAACAAAAACAAAAACCTGCTTGCCTTGTTCAAGAGAGTATGTACCAATTCCAGAAAATGTATCCCTTAGAAACACATTTGAACCGTGTATAACAATTAAAGATAATACACTTTCACATATTTGGGGGGCTTCCTCATATAAACATGTGTTATTCCTAACAGCAAATAAATATAAATCCAGTTTTGCAATATCCAGTGCATACACGATATTAATGGAACATTATGTTTACCTGGACATAATATATAAATTCTAATAATATATGCATGTGCATAAAGCTATAACTCTGTATGATGAAGTATGAAAAGCTGGAAACTCATGGGGAAGCATTTTAGTAAAGCAATGGGTCTATGTTGCTGAAGCCAATAGGAAACAATGCAGGGGGTGGGGTGGGGGAATCCCTTTTAAATAACTCAAGCTGTTTTTCAACCTTCTCCTTTTCCTGTGAGCTTCTATGTATTGCAATAGAAAGAAACCGTGGCAGCTAAGACCAGAGCACTTAAACAGAAAGGGAAGCATGTCTTTGTGATTTTCACAGGCTAACATGACTGTGTTCTTAACAATCTGCAATTATTAAGCATTTAAAGCTTTGAAACTATTACACTTTGTATTTATTAGTGGTTACCATTTTTTAACTATACATATGCTTGTGTACTTCACACCTATGGAGGTGGCACCCTCAGGAAATCCTTGTTAAACAAATATGAGTGGCTTGTCAGTATTCAGTGCTCTGAGAAAAGGGTGCTCAGGGACCTACAAGTGCCTTCCACATCACTCTTGCTCAGACTGGATAATAATGACTCTGAGGGTGCCCAATGCCCTTAGACATTCTTGCAGCCATTGTATAGATGCACAGAAGCAAAGCATCTGTACTCTCAAAGAACTCCTTCTCCTATATCAACCTGCCCATGCCTTGAGATCTGGAGGGGAAGCTCTCCTGGTTGTCCCATCACCCTCAGTAGAAAAGGGGCAGGCACCTGGGATAGGGCCTTTTCAGTGGTGGCTCCCAGATTGTAGAATAGTCTCCCTCTGAGGTGGAGGCATTTTCTCTTTATGTATTTAGGAGAGCTGTGAAGACACACCTCTTTACCCTGGTCTTTGGCTAAACAAGGAAATGGCTTTCCTCACCACATTCAGGCACTGCCATGGTTTTAATGCTCATTTTATATGTTCACTGGTTTTGAACATTGTAACCTACCCTGAGACCAGAATATTCTGAGGGCAGAATAAAAATTAACAAACAAACACACACGCACACACACACACACGTGCGCACGCACGCACACACACACACGCGCACACACATACATATATAGGCATCACTCCAGCAAAGGACTTATTTTGGGAGCATGGAGCAGCTTTCATCTTTGGAGCTGATAACAGAGATACAAAGCTGAGTTGTCATCTCCAAAGATTCTGAGGGGCAAGGCACATTATGTGTGGATTTCCCACACTCTTCCTTAGGGTCAGGAGCAAGCAACCAACCTAGATAAATTTAAGAAAAGGTTAGACAAATTTACGGATGACCGCTGTATAAATGGCTACTAGAATGGATGCCTAGGTAGACCCTCCATGCTGGGGAGACAGGCAGGATGCCTCCAAAGGCCATTTACTGGGATTCAAGAGGTGAAGGTTTTGCCCTTGTCTTCTGCTTGAGATACCCATAAGCAACAGTGATAGAGCTCAAATTGGATTTGGTCTGACTGGCAGAAGCAACACTTTTGAAGTTCAGCAGGGATAAATGCATTAAAAAGTAAATCTTACACCTTTAGGGCTAAATTGTCTGTTATTAAACTGGATCAGCAGCTCTAATGAAGACTAATACAATTTAATGTGGTGGGCAGTGGGGAAATAAGTGATAACTATCCTGTAGGGCAGAGGATGGAGGTAGCAGCTGTCGACACAGAAGTCAGGAATCATTGCATGTCAAATTCAGTGATGGAAAACCTCATACATTCAATCCATAGTTTTTGATGTAAGGATAGTTTAATGCCAGTGATTTATGCATAGCAAGGGCACACAGAATGCTGTTCCAAATTACTCAGAGCAAACAAGTAGATCCCATATGGGGGCCAATATTTAGTAGAGATGTGTCAAACCGGTTCAGAGTTGAACAATTTTGAATCTTCACATTTGAACCAAACATCATGCCTGTTCAAAAACAAAGTTCTAATTTGAACCAAGCCATATTTCTTTTAGTTATTCACCTTGCTACCACACCAATCCTAATGGATATGAGTCACCACAGCTTCTCACATTGCCAGTTTAATAATTTAAAGAGGCTAACACTGAGAGAACTTTAGGAAGTACAAGAAACTCTGAATAATCAAAAAGGCCTCATTCTCAAAAAAGCTCAAATATGTTGGATAGATGAATAATGAAGCTTCCTATCCACACCCTTTCACCCTGTCAAAAGCAGGCCTGTCAACATTTGTGAGTAATTTAGACATTTTTTTTCCACAGGTAAGCAACATCCTCAAATGGGGAACTATAAAAAGACCTTAGAGTTTCTATCCTGGACTTTTTTTTTTCTTTCATTGGTCATGAAAGTTCCACAGATCTAGAGCCACTAATGAGTTAAACAAATATCCAAATACCATTCTTAAGAAAATTTGGGCACTAATTAAAAGCTCAGTTCTGACACCTCTCTCTGTGTGTGTGTGTGTTAGGATATAAATAAAACTTCAAAAATCATCTGAACATGAAATCCAATTTATATTCCATCAACAGTTATCCGCAGAATTCCATCTGCATGTCAAATCAGGTTAACCAATAATTCAGATTTGCAACCTGAATCCTTGGCTCTGGGAAACCTGTGGGGGAGGCACCTTATGGCTACCTCGTTCGTGGCTGCAGTTCAAAGAACCACAGCGATCCTTGGTCACAACCCAAAGGCTGCAATGATACTTGGTACCATTAGACTGGTACGATCACCGGGTGTTGCGAAAGTATTCCAGTTACCTGACCGGCCCAGGTAACCAGGGGTCAGGCCCATGTGTCTGGCCTAACCCTGAGAGCTAGAAAATGGGGGAGGGGGAGAGAAGAGGCATGATCAGCTGGAAGAGAGAGATTTATTTCTGTGCAGAGCTTTAAATAACCAGCCACATGGGGCAGGGAAGGAAGTGACTTCAGGAGAAAATCCAGGGAGGCAATAGGTGGAGCTGTGTCAGCTGAGCAGGGCAGAAGTCCTTCTGATGTCATATCCGGTAGAGGTAGGTGGGGAGGATCCTCAAACAGGAAGAGAAGATGGATACCATGCGGCCGGGGAGCCATTATGCCCCAAGGCTAAGAGTCCAGCACCC
>MTQE01001141.1:22250395-22288068 GCA_014337955.1 Aspidoscelis marmoratus | reverse complement strand
TTTTTTTTTTGCATTTGAATTCGAGCCTAATCAAATATGAAAACATTCAATTCAGTTCAAATATTTAGAATCCAAATGCAACAAAATCCAGTTCAAACCAACTACGAATTTATTCATTAAAATGTTAGATTTGAATCTGAAGATACAAATGTCAACATTTGTATGTGTTATACGTATCTGTATGCATTCCATACACATTCCGTTTTATCCCGTATGCATCCCGTTTTTGTCCCATATTATAAGCACAAATGCATATAGATATGTATGAGATTCATACATATATGTATGCAATACATACACGTCTGTACTTTCAAATCATTTGAATCATTCAAATGAATGTTTTGGAACATTCAAAATTTGTTTGAATGTTTAAATTCAAATGTGAAAACCTTCTATTCAAATTTGAATGTCCACATTCGATTGGATTCAATCAAATTTCAAATGTTTAGTACATTCGTGCACATTCCTGCTTATCTGTAGTCCAAACAGGATCCCTCCTGGTTCTGTTCAAGACCTTATCTTGGTCAGATCAGAGAAACCACACCCAACACTGTTCAACAAGACTGAACTGTGAAAAAGAGGTCTTGGAATGCTAAATGAGTCCCCTAGCATGCCTGAGTTCTCTATGGCACATATGGAAAGCTTGTCTTCTCACTTCACCATGCAGACACTGCCATTATTTCCATGCCAGTGGTCAGGATGGTGTCACACTTGTGTATGTTGTGCAAACACTGAGAAAAGGTGGTTTTGCTGCAGTAACAAAGCCACATTCCTGGAACTGATGTACTTTCACTTCAAGAAACGTACAGCATTAACAAGAAACAATGCTTTTTTTAAAAAAAAAACCAACTAGTTAATTTGCTAACGTTGTCCTCACAATGTTTTACATCCTGTTTTTTTTCTGTTTAAAAGTGACATATTATTACTCTCATCAGTGACCTTGGGGTATCTTAGTACTACATTTTAAGTCAACTGCTAATTTTTGCTCTACTGCTGATTATAGCCTCAAAATCACATCGATGTAGAACATCATCAGGGATACCTCAGGAACAAAATCTTACAAATTTCAGTGCATTGTCATAAGTAGTTTGTCATCCTGCAAGCAAAACAACTGGCATGGAAAACTTCTCAAAATTCATTTCAGTTGAGAGTACTCTATTATCCTCCCTGTCTTTACTCATATAGATGCTTCATGTTAGATTTTCCTGTTCTGCTACTTTGTTTGCAAGCTAGCATCTTCTGAGCTTCAATGACAAATAAAATGTAAAATGGCTAGAATGTTAGACTAGTTCTAGGTAGGCTAGTTCTGAAGTAGTATAAACTGGAAATGTCACTGATGAAACTTACATTAAACATATGTAACATGTACGGTGCCTCCAGACAGAATGTTTAAAATGTGAAGCTTACCTTTACTGCACATAAACGGCCTCCCCGGGGAGAACAGTTTGTCTCCATGTTCTCTGGTACTCTGAAGCAGGGAGGGGGGAGGATTCTTCCAACCATGTGCTGAGTCTGTCCTTCTCAGATATTTCTTGGGTGAAGGTGAACTCTCACGGGTTTGCCCAAACACCCAGGAAAATGTGGAGGAATAGAATATTCAGGAGTGAATGCTCAATGAATCTGTCAGGTTGAAAGCTGCCCTGAAGTACCTGTGAAGTTTTCATCCTGTCTGGACGCAGTCAAAGTCTTCACCTTAAGCTGTGAACATGTTTATTTCTGGCACTGCATTCACAGAAATGCACAATTTACAGCCGTACTCCTCAAATTCAATTAATGTTAATTTTTCATACGAATAAATGATAGTTGGAGTTCTGACCGTACAGGAGGTAGATAAGTTATTAATTTTAAAAAGGGAGTTGAAAACTTTCCGCTAGTAAAAACAGAATAATTTTGTGGGTAGTTAATTTATGAGGGGAAACCTTGCTACGTGACACAGGCATGATCTGCACATGAGGGACAGAGTTCTGAAAGCACATTGATCTGCCCATTCCTGTGCATTAACAACAATGCTTTCCATGTAGTGCTATTCATACAGACTTTCACCCATTATTGAGAATGATGAATCCAAGCAAGAAGTGGGGAATAGTTAGGACTGAAAGGGAAAGGGCTCTGTGTATGTAATAGATTTTCTAGAAGGGGCCTCCACACGAAAAAAGAGTCACACTGAATGGTTCCCCCACCTACAACAGCCTTGAAAATAATCACAGAAATCACTGGAAAGTTCTGACCTGCAGAAACTGATAATATTGAAAAGGTCCAACACATCATTAAGTCATTTTCTTTAGGAATACCAGGGTTTTGAAGTAGGAATATTTGTTGCTCAGGCATATGATTCTGCTTTGTGTGCATGTGGTGTTCTTATGACGATCATTTCTTCCTGCCTTAAAGATCCATTTAGTTTCCTGCACCATTTTTAAGAGTCCTTGCAGGGAAAACCTCCAGATGCCTCTCTTTTCTATTTAATGTTCAACTCTCTGACACAGTTATTTGAAAGTACTTCTCAAAATAAAGGTGCACTGCAGGCTAAGCACACAGTAGGCCCTCAAATATTGAAGTTTCTGCAAGAAGTGGTAACCTAGCAATTTCATTGGAAACTCTCCACCCCCAGGTTGCCTGTGCTTGAGATCCTTGAGCAGTATGGTAACTAGCCAAAAATGTCTCTCAAAGGAACCTATGATTTGTCTTTCTAATTCTTTTCACTGCATGGAGAATACTTCATTAATCTAATGAAGAGAATGGAATTGGGGGGGGGATTTTAAAAAATCTTGAATGACTTACAGGAAAAGAGCAAATCTTTTATGATGGAGATGGGAGTAAAATAAGCATTTCTGTAGGCTGTTCAAGCAGAAGTGGTGTGAAGAGGACCTTGAAGGGAAAAGATCCCCTCTGTGCTCATTTTACTGCAGAACAAAAAATCCATTATTATGAACAATTCTTCCCATCAAAAGCAGCAGGACAAGTTGATTTAATGGGCAAGATAATACCTTGTCAAAACCACACACCTTGAAGCATGAACCCAAACATCTCAGCTATTTTTAAAAGTCATACAGATGGGCAGATTAATTTAAAATCTGTACCAAATTTTATCCAGATCGTAAGGCATTGTTTCAGCTTTATTTTGAAATACGTGACTAAACACACACAAGAATAATGTATTTCAGTCCCCACCCCTAATCTGTGGAAATCTGTGCTTTGTAACTATATGAAAATAAGAGTGGCAGCTGGGACTAGGAAGGCAATGACCAAAATCTGGACTTTTTCTGTCAGGGCTGTTTGTAAGGGTGATTTTACACACATACCAGCCTAGTATGATATAACAGTGCCGCACTAGGCTGGTAAAGGACCAGGGTGGCAGTGGCCATTCACACTTCAAGTGCTGGGTGAGGCCTGTATTAGGCCAGCAGTGCTCAAAGATGGGGCAGAGCAGGCTGTCTAAAGAAATATTTGGCATGTGCTTGGACATTTAGGCATGTGCTAAGTATATTTGTCAGCTTTCAATTTACATGTGGATCAAAAAGGTCTACATTCACAAGCTCTCCTTAAATATATTCATTGACGTTTCAACCAGAGGGCCAGGGGGAACCTTGGCTATCCCCCACCTGACATCTCCCAAGGCCACCCCCATTCCTCACCCCTACTCACCTTCTTCTGCCACCCACCACCTGCTGCCCCAACTCAGAGCTCAAAGCCCTGCTCCAACAGGTAAGTGCAAACAGGTCCCAGAACCATTTACCAGGAAGGCTTACCTGGTCACTTGGCAAATAAAGACCTCTTTCCCCCCTACAGGCACAGGAGAAGCTCTGCTGGATCAGGCCACACCCCTCTAGTCAAACATGCTGTCTGATATATTCTGAAGCAGAAGATGAACATGGAAACCTCACCTGCTCTCAACTCCCTAACAGATGACTTTTAGAGGATTATTGCCGAACCATCCAACCTGGAGGTGGTACTGAAGCATACATTTGTTATGGGTTGTGGTCTATATGGGGGAAATTTAACTCAATCTAGCCACCAAACAGAGTGAAAGATTGTTTAAAGGTTTCAAAAATGATGAATTGACATTGTACTTTGCAAAACAAGTAGGCAGCAGGACAAAAATACTTTTCAAAGTTAAGTTTCTTCAACCCCCGAACAAGTTTTTATTTAGCAACAGTAGCAGCCAAGAATAAAGTGCAAAATGACAATTGCAGTCAAACACTCAATAAAGAGATGTCAAACAGAAAAAAATACAGTAAAAGGGGATTCCAAACAGTGACAGTCTTTGCAGTAAGCACAGACCATGTGTGATTTGACCAAATAAGGAGATGCAACTCAGCACACAGGTTTTTAGGAATGGAAGGGACTCACTTTTTAAAAACACTTCTCATTCTAACGTAATGGAGGAGAAGAAATCCTGTTTCCTGACTTAAAAAACAAAACAAAACAGACATTTGCTACAACATGCCTAAAACATTTATGTATATCTGTAATTCTTTCATTTAAGCAGGCTCTGGTACATATTTTGTATGGCAGCACTGTTACTAAAATAATTTTTAATTAAAGCTTCATGATGAACTGCTCTTTATAATTCTTGGAATATAAGGGGAATTGATTATTTTAGAGCAGGTTGATAACTTATCACCAAATCCACTTTTGCTCACTTTTCACTGTTTAGCCCCTTGATATTTTAATTGATTAGGTCGTGTTTGTTTGTCTGTTGTGAGGCGTCTAGGGTTTTTATTGCTTTCCACCCCATTTTTTAAAAATACCACCCTATTATCATAGTCTCAAGGAAGTGAAGAATATAAAATCAATAAAATAATGTAAGAGAATAAAAATAACTAAAAATAAATACTGTATATTCTGGCGTATAAGAGTACTTTTTAACCCAGGAAAATCTTCTCAAAAGTTGGGGGTCATCTTATACGCCGGGTGTTGTCTTCTTATTAGGCAAGTATATCCCAAACTCTATATTTTAACTGGAAAGTTGGGGGTTGTCTTATATGCCCAGTCGTCTTATACGGCAGAATATATGGTAATAAAAAACAAAAATAACCAAATGTAATCTGTATGCAAAGATGAACACAGAGAAAACAAAAAGATCAAAAACTCTGGATGTGCAGATGAGTTTTACCAGGCATCTAAATAAGTCAGTCATGGAGAGCTTGTGCATCACAAAAAATGTTCTATTTGTTACCAAATATGGAGCAGAATTTTGGATAATTTGGAACCCACAAAATAAACCTGAATTCAAACCTGAATGCAAGATGTTTGCAAAGACATACCCATAAACAGTGACAAAAACTCATCCAAAACGTCAAGAGTCAGTATTTCTTGAAAAATCATTGAAATAATTTATTAGAAATACAGAAGAAACTTGAAAATGAAATGTTAAAGCCCTACCGGAAAAACATCTCATTTTGACATTCAGAAACAAAATGAATGAGCATTTTCTTTCTGCATTAAACTTAGCCCATTCCATCTCCTGGAGAAGGCCAGTTTGTAACAATGCAGTTTTATGAACCAAAACATGAAAATGAAAATAATGTTCCAATAAAACAATTTCAAAACTTAAAACAAATTTTAAAAAATTAATCCTAATACTGGAAATCGCTAAGCTTAGTCTAAAAATTAAAGAAATAAGGGAGGGGAGGGGGGAAGAGAATCTTCAGTAGGTTTCACTGACTACAGCTGCAATGCTTCAGCAGAAACATTCCCATTCAGAAACCCAAAGTGGTCTCCAAAAAGAGTTTAAAAATCTTCATGTTAAAAACAAATTATTTCAAAAATGACACATTCTCTCTGTGACTACAGAGCCAGACTGTAAGTTTCAGCAGGAAACTTATGCTGTTCACTCTGTCTGTCTGCAATCTCATAAGATGAGGGAAAACAAAACAGGGAGGGGTGAGGTGAATGAAGGAAAAGAAAAACTTTTTAAAATAAGAAAAAAACTTTTAAAACCTAGAGCCTTGCTATTGCAACAAAGTTCCTTAAAATTAAAAAGAAATCATATCTTGATAGCAACAGATTATATGTAGCAAAAGCTGATCCTCAAGAAAAATGAATAATAATAAAAATCATCCTAAAGACGCCATCATAAAGGAATGGTGAGCCATTCACATCACCAAAATGAGCGATGGATGATTGGCCTTACACACAGATGTGTGATGAACAATTTGACACATGAAAGTGTCTTGGTCTAAGACATGGATATTCAAAAATCCAATTTGAATTGGGCAAATATTGGCATTCAAATTCAAACAGGATTTTCGAAAATCCGAATTTCCAAATTTGAATGGATTGTGGATTTTTGTGGTCCAGCCTTTTAGCTTTACATCACTCCAATCATAAGACAAATTCCTTCTTTAACACCCTCTGGGATTTAAGCTTAAGGTTTTACAAGCAAAACTCCTTTCATGATACTTGTACACCAGAATATCTCCAATCATTTATTGCCAACTACATATTTCATTACATCTCTGATTATATCTCATTACATATTGCTAGCAGGTGTCCCATGAAATTCCCCAGTAGATGGCAGAGCTAGGAGGGATTCCTCTTAAGATCTTAGATGGCAAACAAGTCTATATGGCAGCAGTAAATCCTTCAGATATGTGTGGCCCTGTTAGGGATTTATAGGGCCAATATTTAAACCTTGCATTGGGCTCAGAAACCAATGGGAAGTGCAGTATAATAGGTCTAATAATTGTGTAAATAAATGAAGCACATCTGCCAAAATCCCTTCTCCTGAACAATTATTAAAGATACAAGAACCTGTCCTGGATTGCACACAACAGTTTTAGGTCAGTCCTATATTATGTTGCCCAGGAAGTATTCATCCTAATTGCAAATGAGTTTAACTTCCATTACAGACATAGTATCTAGCTGAACACATAAGTAGGGCAAAGCTATAGTAACAGACAGTCTCCATTACTACAGTTCAAAATAAGTATCAGTAAATAAATAAGGGCACAGAAGCTGAGAGGGGATATGCTTTTATAGTTTAAAAAGAATGGAAGAGGGTGCGTCCGCATGACAAGAAGATTGTGAGGTGAAAGCTATTTCGCCTTGCAAGCGTCCACATGCAAAGCCCTAAATTGGGCTAAAAGAGGAACAAAATCCTCTAATTCAAAATAAAAGACCCTTTATAATTGTATTAACCCCAAATTAGGGGGCAAGAGCGGGTTATAAAGGGGGCATGGGGACACTTGCAAGTTACAATCACAGCATTAGTGAGTGGGGCTTCGCTGTCCCTGCCGTTAATGCAGCAATGGCAACTGTCCCCTCTTACGCTAAAATCTTCACTGCAATCCTGTGGTTTGCCTTGCATACTTCCTAGCTACAAGGCAGACTTATAGCCAGCAAGTATGTGGAGCAACTGACAGGATTTTAGCGTGGTAAAAGCTCACTGTCTCCTCCTTTTCCACAGCCTCCATCCCTGCATACTCAAGGCTGCAAAAGAAGGGAGGCAGTGAGCTTTACTCATGCTAAAATCCTGTCAGTTGCTCAGCAAACGACAGGGTTTGAGCGAGGATCTGAGTGTGGTGAAAGCTTGCTGTCTGCCTCCTTTTCCATACGTCCCCATTTCTTTTGCAGCCTCGAGTATGCAGGGGTGGGGGCTGTGGAAAAGGAGGAGACAGTGAGCTTTTGCCATGGGCTGGAGGAGAGAGAGAAAGAGGGGAGGGGAGGAGGAAGACAGGAGGGATTCCCCCCCTGTCTGTGTGTGCATGCATGTGTTCGCATGCTCAGGCAAGGGGGGGAGGGGGGAGAAAACCATGGTATCCCGCAGTTTTCATGGGGACGGGCAGGTTCGCCTTGAACTCGCGTTGTCCCCCATTACCATGGGGACAGCTTAATCCAAATTAAGATTCGGATTAAGCTGTCTTGATTCCACCCCACTTTTTTTTTTTTTTACTCCATGGGGATGCCCCCATAGATAACTTAAAAGGCATATCAACCTGAAGGCTAGCAAAGAATTTTAACATCTAAACCCTCCTGATTACCAAGCACTTGTTTACATTTTATATGTCTGTGTAAATATCCCCTCCAAAAAAGTGCAGTGTTCATATTTTGTCAAGCATAATTTGCAAACCATGTCCAATATTCATACTTTGTGCAAACTGTATACTTAGCAAGATCCTACACCTAGCACAATATACTTCTGGAAAGTTTCCTGTGTGTAATCCACTATACTGCATGCTCCAGTAGGAGACAGGATAGGCAGGGCTTGCTTGGAAGGGCTTTCAGAACTTTTCACTGGATAAATTTGAAAGTCATGTAAGGCCTTTTCTAAACTGGGCCTTATCTGTCATCTGCATGCAAGACAAATGTATGGATGAAAGATGTATCCGTGGCTACTAGAATAGATGCCTAAGTACATCTTTCAGGCTGTGGGCACAAGCAGGATGCTTCTGAGGTCATTGCTGGGATCTGAGAGCAGGAGAAAGTTTGATCTTGTCTCTTCTTGAGATGCCCATGGGCAATTGGTGGGCCACTGTGTGAGACAGGATGCTGTAATACATGAGCTTTGGCCTGATCCAGCAGGGCTCTTCCTATGTTCTTATGGCTATGGTAGGTTCCACATCCAGGCATTGCTGAAGTTTGCACTAGTATGCAGATGACAGATCTTTATTCTAGGATAGCATCCGGAATAAGGTCCAGTACAGGAATGGCCCAGACCGTCACCCAGATCCAAGTAAATTTAGGACCATCTAGTGGCTAAATGAAATATCAGTATTTTCCATGGACAATTCAAGTTAAAAAAATAAAATGGGGGGGGATATCCACCTAGCAAGAAAGAAAACAGGAGAAGGCAGGGAAGCATTAAGTCTGGAGACCATCCCACTGTACATATGAAACAAAGAGAAAATGTAGGAAATGCCATAGTGTAAGCTCTCCTGAATCCTATAACAGCGCCACAGCATAACCCCCCCACACACATCCTGTCACTAGGAGCTAATAAATGTAGACCTAGAGGACTTAGTAATTATGTTGCTCCTTTGCCATGTGTATGCTTCAGATCTCTTTCTCTCTGTGTTTGTTGCGTTAGAAAACAGTGTGATCACCACAAGAAAGATTGTCTGATTAATTGCATCCAACTGCACTGGCAGAACACCAAATAACTACCATGTAGGTGCTAGTCTTACATTGCTGCTTCCTCCCAGTGAACTTAGGTACTGTTCAATAGATTAGTGCCAACTATGATCCTAATTATTTGTGATGCAGACACTTCTCTGCAAAGCATTGGACTGAACCCATCAATAATAGCATTGTCATACTAATAAGCTTGGCTCATATCCAGGCTCCAGCTTCCCAGAAGCTAGGGAGGGAATTCAAATCCTATCAGCACTATCCATGGAGAAAGATGTAGAGGGAGAAAGGGAGAAAATTCTGTAGTTTGCAATTAAAAGACTAATGAAATTAAGATTAAATTAAGGCAATTTGCCCTGGCTATTACCATTCTGAAAGGAGAGATTTTTTTTTGAAGCTGATGTATTTAGAGTACTTGATCACAACAGTACCTGAATTACGGCATGCTGCCTTATTTATAATGTAAATAATTACATTATTTGCTGCCTGGTCCTTAAGATGCAGAATAAAGCATTTTTAAGGTCAGAATGTGTGGTGGCAAAAGCCTTGCCTTTCCCTACACAATCCTTCACAAGTAGAACAGGAGTAGTTGTGGTTCTACTCTGGACATCAGGTTGTTCACTTGGGATGTGCATGAATGACATTTATTTGTTCATTTTCCATCAAAGCAAACATCCATTTAATCAAAAAGCTGGTTGTTCACATTTAATTTTGTCCTGAGGCCAATTCACATTATGGCCTGTAGTTAATTAGTCAACATCTGGGCAAGTGCATCTGCACTTGCAGGAGTCGCTCACAGCCTACAAGCACCCCTACCTTCCCAGATGCTACCTAATCATGAACTAGCTGTGGTGCATGAAATAGTGTACCACAAGCACCCTAACCTTTACCAAAGCCTTCAGTCAAGCATCCAGTGGCGACCATCTGCACCTTTTCTGGTGCAATGGGGGGTCATCTGAGGTGCTGTACAAGGGCTCTAGCACCTCAGATATTCTTAAATGTGACTCTGACTGCGCTTGCACTGAGCATCAGCATTGTCATAGCAATGGCCAGATTGAAGATGGTGGCACCCTACGGAGGTTTGGTCACAGGTAAGTGATCGATTGCATGAGGGTAGGCTATTGTTGACTAGCACTTGCAAGTGTGACTGCTAGTAAACAGGATGGGAAAGGAAGTGCAAAAATATCCCTGGTTCAAAAAGAAAAAAAATACTATTTTTCCCATTGAAAACAAGCCTTTTTCATGGGCAAATACATAGCAAAATAAGGAGTGTTTGATTGAATTTGTTGTATTTGTAAGAGGGAGACAGGTTTGGTTCAATCAAATTTTTGGATATACAAACAATTTCATATTTGGTTTGATGTGAATATCCGTGAACATAAACAATTCAATTAAATTTTCAATTAGAATTGAACTTTGCACATCTCTACTGTTTACATGCTAGACTACCGCAATGAAGGCTGTATCCGCATGACTGAAAACCATCACCTGGGAAGAGCCTGAGGGACGCAGTGACTGCATGTTGCTACACCCACCAAGCCTCTGAAGCTATTGCCACTCTCTTCAGCCCCCACTATTGACCTGGAGAGGGATGATAGCAGCAGTGGCAACTTACCCAAATCTTACCATTAAGGAATAGACAACAAATGACAACATTCCATCTAATTGTCCTGTAGTAACCACTAGGCTGCACAGCCTTCCTGGTTTCCTCTCCAACTTTTTACTTTATTTACAAGGTCTTTCACTGGTTAAAAGCCTTGAGAGATAAAGTGCTAGGAATTTTCCTATCCCCATAGGCTTACATTATACACTGGGCACTGTCCAAGGTACTTCCCTCTTTTTCACTCTGTGCTGCCTGAGGTTGGCATAATGGCATTTCCCAGCCATGTGTGTGTGTGGGGGGAGAACAGCTGTCCTTCTCTTCTGGCTGAATATCTTTCCCTCCACTGACCAGAGGATGTGACATCACAAGGATATCTGACCTGCCTGACCCCAGCCTTCCTCCAATCACCTCCCCAGATGCTGCCTCAAGGTCATTTCCCCCATGCCCCCCTTTTAGCTACATTTAAACCCCTGGCAAGATTAAACACCCTCTTGATTTCATCCTGATTCCTGTCTCCAGCCTCTTACCCTCCTGTTTTATAGTCTAATTGAGTTGGCCACATATGTGGCTGATCTCCAGGATCATGCTGATGAAACCTGGGTAAACCGATCTTAACAAAGTCGGTGTTACCAGCAGAAGCACAGCAGCAAAGCCCCTGCTGCCAAGGCTACTTCCCTAAGCCAAGTCATCGAGTCACATATCCTGGACGTAACATTGTACTTTGTCAAATCAGGTGTACAAAGTCCCCATCCATGAACCTGGCATATCTAAGATTCTAGTTTGCATAGAGAATGTACATAAGTGTAAATGTAGGTGGTTAAACATTGTGGATGTATCCCAGGATTCAGTTTCACTGTGTGACCCATTGTTCTAGTATTTTAGGAAAAGGAGTAGGGATGTGGACAATTTTTTTTATTCAGTTCATATCAAATTGGATGCAAGAAAATTCATATTCGTTCAAATGGATCCCCTTCACATGTGGTAGGATTCAAATTCAAATCTTCACTACAAATCCCATACAAATTGCATATGAATCCCAAAGAAATCCGTAATGAAGCTTTGTACAAATGTATCAAAACATTCCATTCAAATTTGAATCTCAATCCTGGAATGTGCTAACATTTGATTCAAATTCAAATGTCCAAATTTGGCCAAATTTGGCCAAAGTTTCAATGTTAAAAATATTCATGCACATCCCTAAAAGGGAGAAAAAAGTATCTCTACCCTTCATACACAATTTTATACAATCATATCCTATCTTCTCTTACTAACATCCTTTCTAGACCAGAAAGATCCAAAGGTATTCCAGATGGGTTTGCACCATCACTTTGTACAAGGACATCGTAATGGTAAGATTCACATGGTGAGTGTGCACGGTTCAGATATCCCTTCATGCTCATGCTATAGTGGGTGCACTGGAAAAATGTGAAGTATGCATAATCCTACACACATCCAGCATGTGTCCTGCTCTAAGCACTCATTAGAGTGCTGTAAAGGTAAAGCAGGAGTAGGAACAATGACAATTTTGACTCCTGCTTGCTTGCCTTGCCTTGCCATCCATTTATTTATTTATTTACATTTCTATCCTGCCCCGTACCCAAAAGTCAATGGGTGGGTAACAACAGATCAACCAACAGATTAAAAACAAGATACACATTGAAGACAAAATACAGATTAAAAACACTTTAAAAATTCAACAAATTTAAAACAGTTAGAAGCTGCACAGCTTTTTGAGACTGCAGCAGCAATGTAGCATTCATTTACTTGACTCTTTCTGTTGAATACTGCACCACTACTGCAGCTGACAGAGTGCCTTGTCTGGCAGACAGGAAGACACATCACAGGGAGGGCACAGCTTCCAACTGACCCATCTGGCAGACCAGAAGCCGCTGCACCATGTCTGTACATCTTCCAATCATAACATCTGTGGCATCGGAATCCACTTCGCAGTCTGGAGGCAGCCCCTATGTCACATTCCTTGGGCTGAACAACACTTGCTGATTTGCTTGTTTGTTTGCAAACATAGGGAATGGCTGATTTTTTTTTTTGACAATATTCTGTGTCTGTGAGAACACCCCCAAGTCAGAAACATTGCAGCTGAGGATGAAGGTTTCCTAGCTGTGGTGTTTGTGTGGGCAGGAGCAATGGGGGGCATGTGAACAACATTGCATCGCTTGGAGAAGAACACTACATTTGTTACACTTTTTTATAGTCATAGCTCTCATGCAGATCTTGCCAATAACAGCATTTTTTATTTTAAGTACCATTTCTTATCTCTAAGATGCTATTGGCTTTTTTGAAAAATCCTGTGCACACTGTGTTGACTCTTTAATTGAACTACCTATAATTATACCAAGATCTCTTTCTTGGTCAGTCACAATTGATCATCTCAGATCCCATTAGTACATAAAAGGAGATAGGCTTTTAAGTTCCAATATGCATCTTTGCTTAAATTGAACAGTGTTTCTGGATAGATGTGTTGCAGGTCTGATCTAGTGGGGCAATCTTAAGTTCTTATATCCAGAATATTAAAACATTATAAAAAACAAAAAATCAAAAACAAAAACCAGGATGATGAGCAGAAAACAGTTATTCAGTCATTCATTCCAGTAATTTTTCACATAAGTTTTCAATTATAAAAATGTGTGCATCTCATGAACATCCACCTTTTCCCCTCCTAATTCCTCTTTCCTCATATGTCATGTCTTTTAGATTATAAATCTGAAGGCAAGAAGTTGTTTAGTATTGTATGCTGTAAGCCACTCTGAAAGCCTTAGGGGGCTTACCACAGGGATGAAAATGATGGGTGGGTGGGTGGGTGACAGAAAGAGGTGACAGCTTTCCAGAGTGTGCATTCCTCAGGAGCATGCTTCCCTGTGCATGCAAATTCTGGGACTAGAGAATGAAAATTTCCTGGTGTGGAAGTTGTTGTCTTGGACCATGATGTGAAGTGTTGTAAATGGTCTCAGAATTTGGTCATTTTAGGTCCTTCATGTCATTTTCCCAGGCAGGCAGTTTGGTCTAGTGGCTGCATTGTGATTGCAGGAACAAACCAAGACCACACTGCCTTTTGAAGAGTGGTTTTCACTGCAAAAGGAATGGTTAGGGATGGGACTTCAAGAGTGAACTGGCTATGAGTAATGTACACGATCCTATTTGTCATTGCACTTCTGATCTTCTTCTGGTATTTTGTGATATAATAGCACCACCTTTTGAGCCCTCCTTTGGCATAGCCTGAAGGTGTCCTGTGAATCTTCTCACAGAAAGCTATACCAAGCTATAAATACAGGACAAGCACTCAAGAAACAAAAGGAAGCTGATATAAGCTTCCAAAACAGTCTAGAGGCAGCGACCAACAGCCTTCTTTCTCACTAAAAAGCAAAACAAGTGTTACTACCGTATGGCTTTGCCAGTGCAAAAGGTAGGTAGAAATGAATAAACCCATGACAAGGATCATATAAATATAAAGGCACTGACTGTAGTGACTGATGAGGAAAAACTGACAGGTGTGGCATACAATTTTCATTTGATGCTTTCAAATGATAGGTAAAATCACAATTAGCCTGTTGATGTGAAAAATTAATCTCTCAAAGGTGGACAGAATAAGAACATTTATTTGTAGAACATTGGGAAGGAAAAGCCCATGTACTTGGACAATATACAATTTCTGATGAAAAAGTTTCATGCTACACAAAATTATATGTATGAGCAGGAAGGATTTGTTGGGTTCTGTGTTTGAAAGTCTTGTGTATGTATAGCATATTTATGAAGGGCTAAACTAAACTGAGATCCACTTATACATTACTGCATATAAGATCTACATTTATACATCTGAGGGAAAAATTCAAAGTATATTTTTAACACATATTTAGTCATAATTTTAAGTTTCTAATAAATACATCAAACCATGCTTTTGAAGGGCCAAAGGCCCTTCAATAAAGTTTAACATAATAATAATAATAACCAGTAAAATATACACTAAGGGAAAAGAGCCTCTAAGAACATTATGTAATCTGAACAAAACAATTATAGCAATTACTTGAAATAAATGTCTGCTCCTATTTCTCATTAAATGTCCTCTTGCTGGATGGTTAGCTTTCTCCAATGGATTCTTATTGGATCTGTAAATAATTTGACTATTTTATCAACTTGGCAGCATGACACCTCTCACTGAACTACTCCAATGAACACGAAAATATCAGATTTAGCACCCAAAATAACTGCAGTCAATAATCCAATGTTTAAGGTGACAGTATAAAATTATCTATGCCTTTAATCTGATCATGAACTCTCTAATGTATCAAATATATCTGATAGTGTTAGTACAGGATACCAGAAAATTTTGTAACTTCTAACCTTTCTACTGTTGTATTGTGATTAGCGTAGAGAAGAAGGCATTAGCCAAGCTGTTTTGCTAGAGGAATTTAACCAATATAATAAACATTTGGTTTTTGTGAATCAATATGTGCACCCTACCAGAATCCAGAGAAACGTAATCAGCAGTTATTATTGCACACTTTCAAAAAAGGAAACCAATAACAGTCTACTCCATGCTTTCTTCAATATAACCATCCTGCAAAAGCAGTCCTAAAATTCACTAGAAGTCAAGTCTTCCTTTACCATTGTTCATTGGAATATTACATAAATCTGCTATCCATTCTCCTGACCTTAATCAAGCTTTAGAGGATCTCAAATAGAGATGATAATCATCCCAATCTAAATGAAAGATAGACCTTTCTAAAATGTTCGATTCAGCTTGCATAGTGAATCACCATGTGCTTCATATTAGCATTAATAGCATGGGAAACTTAAATACCCACCTATCTCTTTGAAAATGGATTACATTAAATTAAATTTAGACCCAATAATGCATAAAATACAATTAGATCTCAGCAAATGGGAACAATTAAAACTTACACTGTTGGGTAAAATAGTGTAATTGCAATTGGGCTGAATTTGCTCCTCAGGATATTATGTATACTTAATGTTCCACTATATCTATAAATTCCAGTACTCCTTAATGTAAACTTAGACTTCTTTGGTTATTCTGCTAACTGTTATGTTTATTTTTAATGAAAATATCATCTTTGCAGTACTTATAGTAGTTATCCTGATCAATGTGATACTCAAAGTTTATGAGAAGAAACAAATATAAGAATAAGAATAAAGGCTTCCTAATTGGAATTATATTACTTTCTATATGAGTTACAGATACAGAAAATTATTTCTAATTCAAATGGAGAATCTGCTGTTCCTTCAGGTTTTCAGCAGGCAATAATGCAATTCAAGTTTATATTTATTTATTCTTAAAGAGTGAGGTACCTACAACTTCAGAACTAAAGGTTGTCTTATTTCAGAATATGTATGGTAAGATGAGGCCACATGAGGGGACTGCAATGTAACTCATCCACAAAGCAAAATAGCTTTAGGAAATTCAAATCAAGATAAAAAATATAACAGAAATTATTAGGGCAATTTAATGATATTCAGGGAGTGGGAGAGACTCATTAGTTCAATACAACTGTTTTTGTCTTATTTAACAGTTGCTTCTTTTTGTTTTAGCAAAATTGGCAAGTTCATAACTGGATGCACCAAGTTTCAAAAGAAACAGGGGGAAGGAGCCATGCCAGCCACACAGGACATGTTTTTGATTTTTGCTGCTCTTCATTTTATTCTTATTTTTGCTACTGTCACTTTTCTGAACAAGGGCAAACATTTTATTTTGGTCAGCTATAGTGCCCTGGGCAATGCTTGCAACAAAAGCAATGGTGGACTCACCAATGTGAAGAAGGCCCCAAACCGCTTTGGGAGGTGCTTTCTGAATGGGACCCATGCCCTGCTACAGATCCATGCCACGGCATCCACATGGCATTCTGACTTAGCACAGATCTCAAGCCATTTCAACATTCTCAATGCAGACACTATGTCCTACATCTTGATCCATATCTATATTATCTGGATCTCACAAGCATTGATTTCACTAATCTGGATTTACAGAGGTAAGTACAGAAGCAGCCATGATATATATTATGAGTCTGTGCAGAAGGACCCAAAGTTTCTCGGTAAGTTCAAAGTTATTAAGCAGAGAGAAAATTGTAGCAAAAAGCAAGCAGCTCTTTCAGCATAGCAAATCTTCAATCTGGAAAAAGCAGCAAATTAAAAATGCATTTGCAGTCTAGAGACAAAACAGAGGCTTGTGCTGTAGGGCTTGCCTCTGATGTCCTAGATCTTTCTGGGGAGTAGGGGGTGGATTGAAAACTGTACCTGTATGCTACCTCAAAGCTATTTTTATGCTAATCAGACCCTCCTAAAAAGGCATAACAAAGCTTAATTAAATTCAACTATGGAACCCCCCAAAAAGAACCCCTGTGCTTCTGTACGTGCTTGCATAAACTACGGGTGAAATTGTAGTAACCACAAGGCTGTTTAACCTCCCCCCCCCCCGGCTTTCATTTTTAGCCCCTCTCCATATAGCTCCTTCACTGGTTAAAGACAAACACCGAGAATAAAAGCACCAGAGTTTTTCTCCTCTATAGACTTATATATGCACTGGGCAGCTTTGTGTGCAGCTGCCTGCAGGCAATAATGGAGTTCTCAACCACATGTGCAGAAAAAAGAACTGCTGTCCTTCTCTTCCTTTTGTGTTTTTTTTCCTGCCTCTGACCACAGGATGTGACATCACAAAGACCTCTGACATGCAAAACCTCGGTCTTCATCCAATCGCCTCTCCAGATGTTGCATTGATGTCATTTCCCCCATGCCCCTTTCTTTGACTGTATAAAAACCCCTGGCACAGATTAAATGCTTTCTTTTCCATCTGACTCCTGCCTCAAGATTCTTTATTCCCTTCCCCCATTTTCTAGCCTAATTTGGGTCAGCCATTATTTGGTTGGTCTCCAGGACCAAGCCAGTTGGAGCCAGGGAATATCTATTGGAACATCCAGCATAAAGCAGCAACAGTCCAGCTGTTGTGCCCCTACCTCCCAGAGCATTCAATCAGGTTGCGGATTCTAGAATGCAACATGAAATGTGATTAAATGTATTTGTGGTTTGGGTAACATTTATACTTATTAGGGATTGTGAATCCTTTTCTAATAGTGTTCAATAGCACTTTGGCTGCATCCCCATGCAGGAAATTTAGTCCTGAAATAGGACTATTTTTGGGGGACTACTATTAATTCAGATTGAGTGCCCATCAATTAATCTGAATATAGCTGTCCCCATGCAGCTTGGTTTTGGGACTATTTTTAAAAGTTAAAAGCAAGGCTTTCACTCCCCACCCCCCCGTGCAAACCCTGTCTGCAAGAAAAGAAGCAAAAACAGAAGTTTTAAAAATAAATTCTAGCTGCACACCCCACTTTCTTTCTCACACCCTTCAAACCGTTTGAGATTACTTGCCAAAAGTGCACTCATGCAGATATGTGAGGCAATGTAACCTCCATATAAACTGTGTCTGCAAGAGAAGAAGCAAACATGATCCTAATTACTTTCCCTTTTGCGATTACAATGTATCAGTTCAAGCATTTCTAAGCTTCTGTCCTTTGCAAAAGATACATGTTTCAAAAGATGTTGAATTACACACTGGGCTTCTTCAAAATGGTAGCTCATTAATCCAAATCTTTTCTCCATTTAATTTATCCAGCATCCTTGATTAATGCATTCCAAAGAAACGCATCAGTTTTAACAAAGTTACTTTTTGTAGTGTACTATTCCAAAGGTTAGCACACTCAAACTTTAGCTGAAGATTTGTTTTCCAAATTATTTCAAGGAGACCAGAGTGTGGCTAATGACTACTAGTTGATACTTCCTTCCCCCTTTGCATTTTGCATTTACACACATCATTTGGATGTATACTAATTCAAAAACCTATAGGAAGTACAGTGATGACCTATGTATAATAATAGTAAGGCAGGTGAAATGGTGTAACAATGTATTTAACAACCTCACTTCCGTGCCCTTTCCAGGAAGTTATTAGTTCTGGTTTGGGTGAGTTAAAACAAAAGCCCTCCTTCTGTGCCCATGCTCGGATGGCACACAGTGTGATCTAGTTCAACAACCTGCTCTCAGATAAACAAAACACATATCTATTGAAAGTATAGGAACTAACGGACTGTCTTCCTGTCAATTACAAGCATTCCATAGAATGGTCTTCTATATCACTGTTTCCAGATGTCCCCAAAGCAATGAACTCTGAAGCTATGGCAACTCACTACTGCAAAAATAAACATCATGTCTCTGAAACATTATGCGTTACAGCTTACTAATTTGGCAATCCTATTTATTGCCATATCCAGAGGTGTAAATCTGCAGTCAACAGAACTGAATAGCTAATTAACGGACTGAATGAATTGATGTGAATGATATGTGTAATAGTCATCTATATTTTTTATAAACTAGTTTGGAGCCGGGGAACCCATCCTTATAAAATCAAATATACTTACCTTGGATGATCATTAAAGCCATTTACAATTTATGCTACAATTTCTGTCTCCCAAGCAGTTGTCAGCTAAATGCATTTAGAAGATTTAAAGTGCTTTTGAGAAACATTGTGTTCAGTAGTTACAGATGGACTTTTATTTCTAGGAAACAATTTATAAAAAGATTCTTAGCTTGCTAATTCAAATATTTTAAAGCTGAATAAGCCATGTTTGCCTCACATGGAACATTTCTTTATTAAATATACTGTATATTCCTATGTTGTGTAGCAGTTGTGGTACTAATAATCTAACACCTCATTGACATATAGTTGTCTGGATAACTATGTGCAGGAAAGACTGGTTAAATATGATAATTTTTGCAAAGAACTTGATAATATAGATGAAAACCAAGATGCAATCCATAAATAACCTGCATGTCTTCTCAACAGATTTGTGCACAAACTCTAAAAATATGATTTGGTTTAAATCCAAATGAGGTTGAACAGGCTTGAGACAGTTTGAGTTCAAACCTTGAACAATTCTGAAACAGTTCATTAAAAAAACCTTTAAAAAATCAGTGGAAACACCCTTTTAAGGACAACTGAACTGGGTGGATTGACTTGTTCTGCTGAATTCAGGGTTGAACCAGAAATCTAAAACAGGTGGAGGTGGTTGGGGTTTGAGTTTGGCATATCTCTACTACTCAATTCTAAATCCAATTACTTTGGATTTTGAGATAGATTCTGCACATTCCCTGTGGGATGAGTATAATTTGGCCTAGATTTAAGAACATAAAAACATGAGTACAGCTGGATCAGGCCACAGCCCTTCCAGTCTGGCATTCCGACTCACACAGCAAGCCACCAATTGCTTCTCAGTATTTTCAAGGAGAAGACAAAGGCAAAACCTTCATCTGTTCTGAACTCCCTGCAAATGGCCTTTAGAGGAATCTTACCAGAGGCCTTTTCACACTACAGCCAAATGGCTGTAGTGCAAGAAGGCTGGGCCATGTGGGGACAGACTCCCCATTCAAACCTAGGCAGGTAAGGGATGTGTGGGAACACGTCCTTACCTCCCTAGGTGCGAATGGGGAATCTGCCCCCTGTGGCCTAGCCTGAAAAGGCTGGCACAGGGGCAAGATGCTCCTCCCAGGCCTGCTGCCATTGGGCTGGAATTGGGTCGGCTACAGCTTTCAGGGACTCTCACCCAGGCACCCCCCACCCAGAGCCACACACCTTCCCAGACCCGTGCATGTGAGCGACTTACCTGTTTGCCACCGGAGTTCAAACTGGCAAGCTCAGGGGTGTGGCTTGCTGGTGTGGCCACGGCATTCTGCGTCAGTGCACACCGTGACCTGTGATTGGTAAGTGGTGTGCACAGACGCCCCCAGGCTTGCCAGTCTGGATCCCAGTGGTGACCAGGTAAGTCATGCACTGGGAGGTCCTCAAGCCTGGGTGGGGGATGGTCCCAGGGGACAACCATGCTGGTTGTTGTTGCCACCTCTTCTGCTAGTAAATGCAGACCGGTGACCCTCAGGATGAAAAAAGCACTTCCTCTTGTTTGTCCTAACATTAATTAGGGCAACCAGATTTGTAATATTAGTTAGGACAGCCAGATGGCAAAATGAAAAGTTATACCAACAAAATCTGAAGAGCTCTAAATACACCCTAATCAATTAACTTCCACAAACACACCACCTGTTGTGAATTTTGTTACCTAAAAACATGCACAGTTAAGAGAAAGTCTTAATTTTTCACCTCTACACATTTCTATATATTCAGTTCTTCATTTCTTTAGAACCAGTCAGGCACATTTTGTTTTCACAAAGAAAAAGCAAAACATTTTCTTCCATATGTGGTGTAATTCCCTGAACTGTAACAAAAGAATCCACAATTCAGTTAATCAGATCTCACTAATAATTCATGCTTTTTGAATGATGGTACTCTTAGGATGCCTGTTATCTCTTGCTAATATCTGCTGGTAAATAACAATTCTTTTAATTACAAAGATAAATCTGCTACATAGCATTTGAAAGTGATGAACAAGTTTAATATAGAAATATAACTCGTGTTCATATTCAGTATTTGGTCAATGTTTGTTTTACTTTGTGATCGAGACAGCACAAAATTGGGTAACTGTTTTGCAGGGAGGCAGAAAGTTATGCACAGTCATCACACTTTGATAAAAGGGGAGGTTTGTTCTTTCTCATTGCAGATCTCAGATGAAATCCTTTATAGATTTTGGATGAGTATATCATAAATTTCAGGCACTGCTGGATTTAAGAAGTGAATTTTGTATTTCACTTTAGAAGGAAAAACTTTATTAAGTGATATTAACTTCTTTTCCCTTTAGTCAGACACCTTCTTTAAATGTTTGCAATGTTTCTGATCTTTTAAAAAACACATAAAAAAGACCATAGCTTATAATAGCAATTCATTTTATTTGAAATAATTATAGCAAAAAAGCCCTTCTTTGAGTCCTGAATCTAGACTTGAACTGTTGCTGCTGTTCAGGATCCACACTTTTAGAGCTTATTTTAACCTGGTCTTTATTTGTTACAAGGGATGGGTGAAAAATATTCGTCACATCCTCAAATTGTATGAATTCCTACAAATTTGAATATTTGCATGAGAATTAAATGTGCCCTCCTTTTGTAGCCCCCCCCTTAGCCCGAATGTATCCGGTCTTTGTCAAAGGCCAGATCCACCCACCCTTGGCCTCCCATTCCACCCTAGCTATTCCTCCTTACTTGTAAACCCAGACGCTGTGGCCTCCACTGCCATCACATCCTCTTCCAATGCTCAACTAGGACTTGCAGAGGTCCACATGGAGCTCTAGAGGCAACCTCCATCTGGGAGTCATGAGAAATCTGGGTTGAACTGCGTTGAACCATTTGGTTTGATTTGAATTTCTGGAACATGAACTGAATTTGCACATCTCTAGTGGAAGTAACTTGGCACAACAAGCCCTTCTGATGGAATGTACCATGTTTTACATTTGAAAATACTATCAGTGGCTGTAAAAACTAAGAGTGAAAGCGTTGTGTCTTTTGCAAGTGCTTGTCACAGAACAGTAGAAAAGAGTTAACTTGGTAAATGTAACCTTGTTTGTTCCCGCCCTTTTCTGTAAGAACTGAAATCTGTTCCAGGGTGTTTTCCCACTGTCACTAAAAGTACCCCTTAAGTACCCATTAATGGGTATGAAATGGCATTTTTGTACCCATTAATGGGTACTTAATGGGTACTTCTAGTGACAGTGGAAAAACACCCCCAGTTTGCTTTTGTAGTTAGTTGCTGTGTAGTGTAACAGGACAGAATAGGCAAACTGAGATGCTGTTTTATATCCAAGTAACCCGACCTTGTTGGACTTAGTAAACTATAAGTTTTGAAACTAACAAACTTGTGGACCCTATTCTTTGGTAACCAAATATTATTGTACTCTGGCACAGACGTACAGCTCTGCAACTAAAAACATTCCGCACACGCATATCTTTATTTTCCAACAAAAAGAGAGCATGAGACACTTATCTTAGCAGTGCAAGAACAAGCACTGTATACAAGATCAACCAACAGAGGCAGGGGTCTACCATACCAGGCAGGATGAGGTACATTATATCCAAAGAAGCCATTGAGACAGTCTCACACATAGTAGCCAAATATAAAATGCCAGCAGTAAAAGCATATGCAGAGTGGCACAACCAAATTGCAGAAAATGTGTACAGGATAGGGATGTGCACATTTTTAAAAACTTCAATTCATATTGAATCGAATGCAAGAAAATTTGTATTCATTTGAATGGATCCCCTTCAAATGGGGTAGGATTCATATTTGATACAAATGTTCAATCCCATACGAATCCCATACAAACATCTATGAATCCCACACAGATCTCACATGAAGCTTCATACAAATGTGTCAAAAAATTCCATTCAAGTTCAAATGTCAATCTTCAAAAGTGCCAACATTCAGTTCAAATTTGAATGTCTGTATTTGTACAAATTTGTACGAATTTTGAATGTTATGAATATTTGTACACATACCTGGTACAGGAATGTCTGCAAAGATAAGAAAGAAGCAGTGAAAACAGATGTAGCAGAACATCAAAAAGAAAGAATATGAGAAACTGGAGAAATACCAAGAACTGAAATAAGAACTGGAGAAGATATGAAAATGGTCCCAGTGGTGACAGAGAACACTCAGAGCAGTGCCCTCTAAACTGGAAGGATGGTTTCAACTAGAGTTGTGCATAGATATTCAGAAATTCAGAAATCCAATTCAAATTTGTTGAATATCAAAATTCAAATCTGAATCAAATTTTCAAAAATCCAGATTTACACATTTGGACGAATATGGATTTTTTAATAATTCAATTGAACAGATCCGCATATATCGCATACAAATATTATGCACATTTGCACTTATAATGTGGGATGAAAACAGGCTGTGTACAGGATAAAAACAGGTTGAAAACTGGATGCACACAAATTCAGAAAATGAATACCTATGTTGCTGACATTTGTACTTTCAGATTCAAATCAGATTTTTGAATGTACATATTTGAATAATCCAGATTTGAATTGGATTTTCAAAAATCTGGATTTTTAAAATTAGAATCAAATCAAATTTTTGAATACTCGATTCAACTTGAATTTGAGTGCAAAAAATGCATTTGTGCACACCCCTAGTTTCAACAGATCTCTGGGCATACATATGATATCTCCCCTCACTTCAGAAGAGTGCATCCTAGGAGCAACTAGCATACTGTGCAGGACCCTCAAATTCCTAGATCTTTGTTAGAAAACCAGATTCCCTTTCACTGCTGGTAAGGGTGCAGACAAGGATCTTTAATGGTGCAAAACCTCTCTTATGAAGGTCCTCACCCTCATGGAACTTGGAAATCCACAGTGCTCAGCCCCTCTCAGCATATATATTTATTTTCATTTATGCCCTTTGCTATACTAAAAGATCTCAAGGTGGATTGCAACAATGTATTATAAGTTTTATAAAAAGCTAAAAGAGATTTTTTTTTAAAAAAATAATAATTAAATTTAAAATCATACTCCCAAGAGGGAAGGATAGATGATGCAATTTAAAGCAGTAAATAATTGCTTGTTTTGGGAAACACAGTTTGGGGTGGTGGTTAGACAAGGGAATTTTGAAGGCAAAGGAACATAAGGGAACACATTTTTGCCTTTCCTTCCTTCCTTCCTTTTTTTCTTTTTTCTTTTCTTTTCTTTTCTTTTTTTTTTTTTTGCAAAGCCCTCCCTACTACCTGCCAAAATGCTTTACCCAGAAAAATTAGTTCACATTGAGTTCACATGACATGCAGCCCATGGCTACATTTGAATATAACAAAAGATGGCAAAATGCTAAGAGGTGCAGAAAGTTGTATCAGGATCAGCCCCACGGGTGCTGCTTTTCTCAGTCTATTCATTCTATTCATTCAATGAGAACAATTTATCCCCAACTAAACATTCATAAATGGCTGCCACCCTGTAACTATCAACTTCTTTAAATATTGCAGCGTCAACCATCATATGAAAATTCATTTTGTAAGAGAGAGAGAGAGAGAGAGAGAAATAAACTGTATTTATTTATACCATATGTGGGGTATTTATAAATATGCTGCCTCAAAAAACAAACTCAGAGGTGTGTCTGAGGCAACTTAGAGAAACTGAGGTGGGATTGTTCAGGCACCACTCTGCCTGTCCCCCCTCTCCTGAACATTCTATGCTAGGAAGGGTTGAGACTTGAGAACATGAGTGTCAACCAATGTTCCTCTGAAGCGGCCCTGTGCCATCCCATTTGTTATCCTGAGTCTCAGCTAAGGACAGCAAGGCAAGGTTTCTGTTGTGGCTGAGGAAAAGGAGCTCAGTAAAAAAGAACACAGCATGAAATATCTTGTTGGGCACTCTCACCCTCTTGATTTTTACATGTGGTGATACTTCTCATGTGGGTCTCTCTCATGACTGTTAAAAATGGATCTACTAAGAGTGCACCACACCTATTATGTCTAATAGCCCTTATTGGGCAGGAGACTGTGACCATCACAGGTCTCCATAAAAGCATTTCTTTTAAAATAATAAGAATACAAATAATTCCTAGCTTTAGGGCCTTTCTGCACCTAGCTTACCATGACCCAGATCAATGGATCTAGATCACATGATGCTCTCTGGTCTAGATCAAAGCAAAGTTTGGACTGAAACAGCTCCATCTACATGGTGATGGCTGTTCTAGCACAACCCCTGTATTGACCCTGAAGCTCCTATGAGCTTTGGAGCTGAAATGAGTACCCAAATATTTTGGGAAATGAAGGTGTGCCTTCTGCACTCTTCTGTGATCCAGACTGTCAGAATAGCCCACCAGCTGCCCTCAAGCCCCAATTTAGGTAAGGAATTCATAAATACCCAAATCTGCCATAAAGCAGGTTCTTCTGTTTACTGATAATACACTAGTGGACCTATTCAAAAAGATCCACCAGTAATTTAGATCTGGGGCCTTTCTGCACTTGGCCTTATTCTGGAGTCTATCCCAGAATAGGGACCTGCTATCTGCATGCTCGTGCGGGCTATTGAAGGCTGCAAGTGAGGCCTGCCACAGACTGCATTAGCTTGTGGCCAACAGATCGCTATCCAAAGATATATTCCAGAATAAGGTCAAGTGCAGAAAGGGCCCTGGATTATGCTGTGTTGGGTGCAGACAGATTGTATTAGTGGTGGGTAAAGCCCAGTGCACAGTCACATGGGTCCCTGAAGAGGACAATGAGGTGCTCAAATTCAGAATATTGCCAAGTGCAGAAAGGGTGTCAGAGACCATAGCTGCCACACCCCATACAATTTTTCACACAGTTTATTCTCTTACAGATGGTGGCTGCCATAGCAACCCCTGGAGGTGTAGTCACATTGGCAGCATAATCTTAAAGGTGCCTCCTTATGTCCCATCCAGCTTAATTTCTGTTTAATACTTGGTTGCTTTTATCCTTGATTTTACCTTTATGTTGCCAACTGCTTAGGGGTCTCCTACATTTAAACAAATAAATGCATGTTTGCATGTTGCTTTGATTCCTTCTACCTGAAACCTCATTTCTATTTGCATGGAAAAAACATCATTTTTATATATGGAAGCAATATTTCGCACCAGCACCATCTAAAGTGATAATTTCCAATAACTGTTGTTGCACCATGGTTCTTTCTCAAAAGCAAGAACATTGGAGAAAAAGTGTTATGCAGTCAATGAAAACCAGATGATAAATGCTATATGGGTAGCCCACATACTGATAAGGCAAGTGGTGCTGTAGTTTCAGCCTGGCACCTTCCTTACCAAAACAACTTGCCAAATGGAGATTTCTTGTATACTTTCTGGTCTAGTATACCAAGCCAGTATGAAGTCACCCTAGCCTTCAGTTGTGCATTCCCATTGCTTTCCAGTATTACTACTTGCTACAGACCTTTTCTGAAATATTTTGAATTTGAATGCATATCAAAATTTCAAGTCAAATCCTAATGTACTTCATGAAATTTGTGATTTAAATACAGATAATATTGGCTTGTTTTCCAAATACTGTTGTTAAGTCTGACCCTGTCCCTCCATTTTCCAGTAGTGCCGAGCTACAGGGTTAATGCATCTTGATAGGCTGATTATTGTGGAGAACAGCCATAACCTTATTGGCCTAAAGCAAGACATTAATTATCAACAGCTTTCAACATGAAGTTCTTCAGAAGCACTCTTATTATTTATGTAGTGCCATCAGCTTAGATGCTGCTCTGCAAAAATAAATGGAACAAAACAGTGTTTTAAAAGCATAAGGTCTCAAGTGATAAAAACAACTCTGTGAGTAAACATGGAAGAAGAGCATAGGTAGAAGCTGAAATGTGCAAAAAGACACATTATGTACATATAGAAGCAAGACCTCCATGATAATGGGGTTCTTGCTTTTTCTAGTATGGAGCATGTGCTTTGGCCAGCTGCGGCAGTCCAGAGAAGTGGAGACAGAGAAGTGGCCACAGAAACCAACTCTGTTCTGAGCCTTCCTAAACAAGGGACATTTTTGTACCTCCCTTTCTGTCCACTGGATGGGAAAGGAGCGTGATGACCCAATGTTAATAGAACTTGTGTGAGTGCTAGGTAACAACAGCCTAAGCCCCACACGATCGATCACTCACCAGAGACTGATCCTGGGACTAGTCCTCTTCTGTGCACCACCATTTTGGCTGTGAAGCCCTATGCAACTGCACGTGCATCATCACTGTCAGAATAACGACACTGATGCTCTTTACACGTACAGTCACATCTATGGTTGTCCAAGGTGCCAGCGTACTTGCACAGCACCAGAAGAGGTGCAAAGGGCCACTGCTTGGATGCTCCAGGTAAGCTAAGAGTTAACATTGGTGATCAACAATTAGTGAACTTCTGGGAAGGCTTGGTGGCTGCAGCAGCCTCCTCCAAGTGCAGATTCCCTTCCCCAGAAGTTCACTAACTTCTACCCGCCGTAGTACAAATAGGCTCAGGGTTGTGTTTTTCAAACTACTGGAAATGCTTTTAGGTAGGTTCACATGGCAATGGTGAGGTGACAGAGCAGGGCAAGGTGCTGTCAGAATCTTTCATCTCTGTGGGGAAAGTGCTACTGAGAGCACTTCCTATCCCTCTATGGTGGAATATTTGCTCAATGAGTGCAGTGATGTGTGATTCCTCCAAGCCTTAAAGCACCTCCAGTCCATAGCACAGTTTTGGTAGATTGCACATTCTGTCATAGGAGGAACTTTTGCAAGGTATTTCATTGTTGCCTTTACTTGGACCATCTCTATTTTAGGTAAGTAAGGTTCCTGCATCAAACAAGTGGTGAATTTGAGGGAATAGCAAAAAAATGCTTGAGGATACACTTACGTGTGACACAGAAAGCTGGCTCCAGAGGCCCTGACAAATTAGTTGTGTTCATCTGTGATAATGTTCAGGTAAATTCAGCTGCCAGCTCCATCAGCTTTTGTGCAAGGAATTAAGAAGGGGAGCCATCTTTGACTTAGGGGAAAAATATATTGGACCATCTTTGATCCTGGATTTTTGCTCCAATTTGCTTTAGAATCTCTCTCTTTTTCCTGCATCTGTCTTGTCAAAAGTGGGAAAAATATTTTTTTTCCTCCAGATTTTGAACACAATTCCCTTTTTCTATTCATCAGACTCTGAGACTAAATTTGCATCTTCATTTACCTGGGAAATTGTCCCAGGGAAGTGAAGATCTGGAATGGATCGGGTGTTCACATTTTGAGCAGTCAGTTCATCCAAAATGCGAGTTCGAGGTAAGTGCGATCATCTCTATATAGAGGCGATTGCCTCTCCACCGCAATGGCCATGCATGCGAGCTGCTGCTGTGGCAACCAGGTGGTGCAGCATGCAACAGTGGCTGCATTGCCCCTCGCCACTATTCACTTGGAAGAGGTGTGAACTGTGCATGCAGGGCTATGCTAGCCATATCCCAGATGAGGCTAAGATAGCTGTGAAAAACTTTTTACTGTTCCACAGCTATGTGGCTGGGGGCCAGTCCAGCATGCACAGAGCCACTTCTGGTGTGGAAGCAGCTCAGCGAAGTTTAGATGCCTCATGCTGGAGCACTGCAGATCTTTCCCCTGGGCCACATGTAAAAAAGCCCTGATTGTATAATGCCTTGGCATTTCCACTTTGAAGAGTCTCTAATTTCTCAAAATAAATGCAGGCAAGTGCTACTGAACTACTGCTTTTTGAAGGTCTTCCATGTTGCCTTTAGTTTTTATGATCATTTTTGTTGTTGTTATTAATGATCATGCTCTTTTTGTTTTACCATAGCCTATAAGCTGGGGTCATCTGAGACTTGGAAATGTCTTGATAGCTTGTCATTAATCAGGCTGTTAAGCTTCATATTGCTCTAGCACAAATGTGTGAAGGACAAGGCCTAGAAATTCTTCTTATGTAAGCCCTTGGCATATGCTTTGTGTTATTATTATAGCAATTTTCTTCAGCCTTCCTTGCTCATCACCCCCTTTTGGTCTTTCTGAGGTCCTTAGAGAAATCATTGCATACAGTATCATTTCCTTTAAGGAAGCTCATTTTATTTTTGAATACTTTAAAACTGTTTCCTAACATGTTCTGTTGAATAATGTTTTGGTTGTAAGGAACATGAGGATGCAAGATTTGTTTGTCTGTTCAGAGCATCCCTTTTATCTGATAGTCAACCATACCGGCAGGTGGAGGAGATGAATCTTCAGCACAGCCTGAGGGGACACCGACTCTGAACATTACCCAGAGAAATTACCAAGTTATTACACAAGTTCAAGGACTATGCAGGCTTGCAGTGCTTAATGATAACTTGTAATAAGTAACAGCTTTCTATAGACTCTCAATGTCATGACTCAGGACTACAAGGATTCCACAAAGGCTATAATCATTTTGGCACTGACATATTTTTCTTGGGGTATCATTTCATTCTTCATGAACTAAGAGAAAAGAGATCTGCATCCATATTAAGCTCTTACAGAGAGAAGGGGATGGGCATGTGCCAAAATATAAAAGCTCCAGTTTGAAAAACTGATACCTGACATGTGGATAGGGTTAACTTGTTCATATCACAGGAAGGAAGGAATGTTAGCATGGCATTAAGATAAATAAAATTTGTACTAATGTTGATTAATACAGCTGTCATGCATTGTCAAATATTTCATTAACCACTGCAGGCATCTGTATTATATTGCTAAGTAAAGGACTAATGAACCATCAACACCTGGAGCCAATAAGTATTTTACCCAGTATCTTAATTCACATATACCATATGGAATTTTTCTACTGGAAGAACTTTGTCTTCTGAGTTCACTTTGAAAGTTGTCCCCAAATAATTGCATCTTAACAGATATGGCTTACAGACAACTTCCACTTGGGTCAATATTCATTTCAGGGAGATCCAGGCCAAGAGCAGAGCACCTTATGGACCTTGTACCTGTTTGGCTTTTTCTGAACTTACTGTGTGTTAAACTGGATCAGTGGCTTTGGAATAACAAGGCCCGCTGATCTGAATTACATGGAGGTATTGGCTAGATCAGTGACATCTGCACTGATCTGGCCACATCTCCCTGTGTCTACAAAAGAAGAAGAAGTAGAAGAGTTGGCTTTTCTACCCTGCTCTTCTCACCTATTTCTGGGGGACTCAAGTGGCTGACAAAGCTTTCTATTCTTCTCCCCACAACAGACACCCTGTGAGGTAGGTGGGGCTGTGAGAGCTCAGAAGAGAGCTTTGACTCGCCCAAGGTCACCCAGCTGGCTTCATGGAGGAGGATGGAATCAAACCCGGTATTCCCAGATAAGAGTCTGGCTCCTTAACCATGCAACCAAACTGGCTCATGTGTGTTAATATGGATCAGATTAAGGCCTCCAAATGCTAGCCTCTGAGCCTTAGGGGGTATTTTTAGTGTCTTCCTTCAACTTTATCTGCTTCTGTCCATTGCAGACAGAGCCATACTAGTACAGAGCACGATGCCAATGATCTAGATTAAGAGACTCTTTAATCTGGATCACCAGTCATTGAAAAAAATGGCCTTTCTTTATGGGTATTCTGGAACCAAGTAAATGTTTTATTTTGTTGTTGAACTGAATGAGCCAGTTTGGTCTAGTGGTTAGGGAGCCAGATTCTTACCTGGGAATACCAGATTTGATTCTGCCCTCCCTCATGAATCCAGCTGGGCGACCTTGGATTAGTCACAGCTCTCTTCTGAGTTCTCACAGCCCCACCTACCTCACAGAGTGTTCTGTTGTGGGAAGAAGAAAGGAAAGCTTTGTCAGCTGCTTTGAGTCCCCTTAAATGGGTGAGAAAAGCGGGGTAGAAATGCCACTCTTCTTCTTCTTCATATAGGAGATAATTGTGCTTCAATCAGTGTGCACTGATGTTATTAATATGGCACCAACCTGGTATTTATATGGGCATCTGTACTAAATATGATTAACTGGTTACTTTATGCCCCTAGGCCCTTATAAGTGTTGCCAGACACCTTTGAAAAAAATGATCTAAAAATCTGGTTAGAATAAAAAGAAAAATAGCCTTAGAAGACCAGAAACCCACAGAGAAAATAGGCTGAGATGACAACAGCTGAGAAGAACTAAGAAATCAGCAGAATTGATAACACTAACTCATGCGGTGTGGATGAAAGAAGGAACAAGATGCACTGTTGAGAGATGACCTATAAGACACTTAGATTAAGTGTGTGGATAAAGTGTTAATAAAGATCCAAAGAAGCTGATGTTGAACTCTTTGAAATTTCACTGATTTCAGGAGGAGAGATTTTCAGTGCAGTCCTCTCACCAATGCTTCAAAGAACATCTCAATGGGAATGAAAGGGACTTCCTCCAAGTGAGAAGGAACAGGATTAGAATAGCAGGCGCGTTATTAATTCTCCCATTGAGTTAACTATACAACCAAGGGAACACTCCTGCACTCACTTAAGAATAGGACCCTATGAAAATAATAGTACAGGCTTCTGTATAATTATATATGACACCATGGTGTAAATCATAGTGGATGTTTAACTAGGTTAAATTTCACTACCCATTTCCCAAAATTCCATGACTGACAAGAGTGGCTAGATTGCCAGACAAGGGTTTGGAAAACAGGGCTGAAATCCTCACTCAGTCAAAGAAGTCCAAAGAAGGCTGTGTCAGGATGGATTAAAACTTCACAGAGAATGTGGAGCAGACAGATAGGTAGTACGATGCTTCACTGTCCCTGCATGTTATAGAAGGATCCTCTAGACTTTTTTTTTAAATCTACTTAAAAGGGCATTCACTGTGGAGTAGTCCTTTCCTCCACATTTTCTTGGGTATTTGGGCAAGATCTCATGAGATCTTGCAAGAGGTCACCCTCACCCTCACCTTAGAAGCAGCAGGTCAGTTAGGGGGCCTGAACACGTGGACAGAAGAAGCCTCCCTGGTGCACTAGAGTTTTCTGGACTACTGTTGAGATGATCTATTTTCCCTGTGAAGTGACCACTGCAAAGTACCCTAAGACCCTATGCTGTACTGGTGCTCATCCATGAGTTCTAGCAGAAGAGCATGAGTAAGTTGGCTTTTTCTGTCCATGAAGAAATGGCGGCAGGGTGCTGACTTGTGGTTCAGAGGTCAAAGGCAGGCTCAGTCGTTTCAGCTCTTGATCTTCAGCTGGCATGTGATTCAGGAGGAAGAAGAAGAGGAAAAAAGGTAGCCAGGCCGTGTCCTTTTATATCTTCCCTACTCCATTGTCAGAAAATCCTCTCTCCCATGGGGTTCCATTCAGGTTAAAAGAGGAGGGGGAGACAGGTTCTGAAATTGGAAAGAGGAAAATGGCAAATCCCGTCTGAGCAGGTCATGAGTCATTCAGGAAAAATAGTTTGGCTCTACATATTAATCCTTGGAGTCTGCCAGGGTGAAGATCTTCCCAGATAGTTACTGTGAAAAATAAGATGTTTTCCTTTGTTTTGCATTTTCCAGAAACTAGCCAAACTGCCTGGCCAGTCTTCTCATATGTAAATTGGTAATGCTGGCCACAATTGAGAAATCCTGGAGCACATGTTTCTTATGTCCTTATTTAAGCTTTAAAATACCCTTTACATGGCCCAGCACACAATCTTGAATCTTGAATTTTATCTGATCTGCACTCCAGCCACAAGTGCAGGGTTGTGTGTGTTGTTGTTGTTTTTTTTTGGGGGGGGCGCGTCTCATAGGCTTATAATAGGTACTAGCCTTATTATGGAGAAAAAGAAAAAGTTATATATACAAAGCATTAAACTTTAAAGTCAGCAACCCCTCTTCTCTCACTAATGTCTATGAAACTAATAACTCTGCAACTTTTTTCACAGAAGGTACCTGGATTTTTAAAGATGATAGTCAACAAGAAAGTACAGCAATATATTATTTTTTAGAAAGCTACATCCCAGCTTGTAGCAAAATGATTGTGTTTTTGCTTAATAGTCATTCTGTTTTTTTAAATGCCTCCATCTTTTGCCTGTGAGACAATTCTAATTCAACACTTGAAGTCTGTTGGTATATTATTGCAAATGTACATCACTTCAGCATAAAAGGGGTTAATTTTTTGTGAATATTAGAGCTGCAGTATGGGAACTGCTGATTGTCTAACTCTGCTGTAACAGTTTGTATGTCACATGCTCACTCTCTCTTCAAGCTAATAGTAGAAAGATGGACTCTAGCATCCCTAGACATGTATATCTGATGTAAATAGTTATGAGTTAAGTTATAGTTACAGTTAAGTAAACCTACGTTGAACAAAAGAAGTTGCATACTTTGAGTCTGTTCTTCAACAAGCTAAAGTACAGCTTTCTAAGTGACAAAGAAAACAACAAATTAGGGATGGAATGGCACGGATATTCAAGGGAATTCGAACTTTGAATATGTCCAAATTTCAACATTTGAACTGAACTGAATGTCCATAAATTCGAATGTAAACATTCAAACAAATTTTGAATTTTTGAATCTGTTCAAATTATTTGGACATTTGTATGTATATGGGTTCCTACATGATGTGGACCGTGCACGTACGCATCTTTCCCACATCCGTGCACTTTCTTTTATGGATCCATACAGGGTGAAAATGGGTTGCATATGGGATAACTACGGGATGCATGTGGACATGTATGGGAAGCATGACTATGTGTGGGGGCACATACCAATGTTGTCGACATTCATAAGTACAAATTTGAATCAAAAATTCAAACAAATAGATTCAAATTTTAAAGAGTCAAATTCAATGGATCTTTATGGATATATGATTTGAATCAATTCCCAAAATTGCATTTGTGCACACCCCCATAACAAATATGTTATGGGCCCAGAGAGCACTTGGTAAGAGTCAAGAAGAAAAGCTGTGAAGAAGACTTCAAAAAGGAGTTGAAATTTGTCTCTGAAAGAAGGAACCTTGAGTCAAAACTTTTGCCGTGCATTACCCCCACAGAAACTGAATTTAAGCTCAGTGGTTTGTAGTTTCCTAGATCACCCCTGGATCCTTTTTTTGGAAAACTGGTGTTACATTTGCTACCCTCTAGGCTTCAGGCATAGAGAATGATCTTAGAGAAAGATTATATATTTTGACTAGAATCTCAGTAATTTTGCTTTTGAGTTCTTCAAAAATCCTCAGATAAATGGCACTTGGTCCTTTGGATTTCTTAGCATTTAGTTTATTAAGACATGCAGGGACTTCTTCCCTGGATACCTCTATCCAGTTTAATTCTTCTGACTCCTTTACTGAAAAGCTTGATTCAGCTGCAGGCATATGCTCTTGGTCTTCCTCAGTGAAAACAGAGGCAAAGAATTCATTTAGTCACTCTGCAGGCTTCATGTTCTCTTAATTATAACCCTTTCTCATTATTATTGTTTAGTGGCCCAACTCCTTTTCTGGCTGGATTCCTACTTCTGATTCAAGAAGTTTTTGATATCTTTCTTGATGTTCTTAGCAATGTTTTCCTCAAAATTCCTCTGTGCATTCCTGATTGCCACCTTGCATTTGTTCTGTCAGAGTTCATGTTCGTTCCTACTGTCCTCATTAGGACAAGCCTTGAATTTTCTAGATTAGCTGTTCTTGTTTTTAATGACTTCCCTTACCGCACTTGTAAGCCACTGGTGTCATCTTGGACCTGGAAGTTCCCTTTCTTCTTTTAGGTATGTGGTTTTAACTGAGCTCCATTATTGTATTTGTAGATGGATTCCATGCATTTTGTAATCTAACTTTCCCTTTCAGTTTCCTTTTTATTTGTTTCCTCATTTTGGGGAAGTTTCCTTTATGAAAGCTGTCTGTGTGTGAGACAGTGTTGACAACTTACTGCCTGTATTTAAGGTGATAGTTACCACCACATTTATGGTCACTGTACCCTATTGCTCCAGTTACATTGACTTCTTGTACCACATCCTGTGCATTATTTAGGATCAAGTCCGGAATCCCCTTTTCTCTGTTTGGTTTTTCAACCAGCTGGTCTAGATACCTGTAGCTTGTTTGAACTTACATCTGAGGAATTGTCCAGCCACTCCTGAAGACTCCTATTCACATGTTGCCCTGGCCACAATCCTAGAACTCACTAAGGCTGCCCTGGTCTTCATTAGCTGTAGAAAATGAAAAACATTACAACTTGACTGAGAGCAGCTTGTGATCTCCTGGTCAGTAGCATTTGCATCCACTTCTGGATGTGAAGCTGAGAGCAGGCATGGTGGTGCAGCTGCGACTGTGCAGTCATGTACCATGTACCAGTTGCCATGGTACTAGTGCTGATGGTCTGGTTTGGGACTGCAATTATAGCTGAAGTATGAACGACTACTTCCATACTTCAACTTTTTTTAAAAAAATATATAAATACATATTACAAAAATACCAATAAAATACCCACAAAACTGTGACAAACATATGTCACACCACCCAAAGACAACCTCTTTTAAATTTTCTCTTCTCTTTTTCTTCTTCTTCAGTTGGACCAAAGAAATAGTCTTATTATTTCTTCTCCCAAGAATTCTGGTGTTTGGGGTCTCAAGTAATACAATAAGTCTTTCCAATTATCCTCCACTGTGGAGTATAGTTTCAAGCCTTAGCTTTTAAATCTTAGTTCCCTTATTTTCCTCCATGCTCCAACTTCACCTACCTGGAATGGCATTAGTATACTACTCTGGTCAGGTAAGTGCAGACAGTCCCTTAGATGAAGCTGAGAGACAACAGGTTATTTTCAGGCACCGGATAAAATAGAAATTTGAAGAAAGATACCCCTCACAATCTCACTACATTGACTTTCATTGGAATTGCTGTGTTCAAAGCAGTCAGTGCTAACTTTTGAAAAATAATGATATGCACATTAACACACACAGAGGGAGCCCTGTTAATGCAGATGTGCTCATCTTTTCATTAAAAACAACAACAAAAAATGGGGAACTGCAATAGAAAACAGCTACAAAAGTAAAGCAAGAGCAGACAGTACAATCTGAACACTTGAAGAATTGATTCATTTAACTATAAGTAAGCAAAGATAAAGTATGTGTGTGGGGGGGGAGAGAGTATATGCTAAGGAAGCTGCTGAGTGGGTAAAGTAACAAGCTTTCCAAAGACTCTTGGGCTAGCTTACATCGAATTATTATTTCAAGCCTAGAAACTGGTTGCCTAGAAACTAACTTACTGGAGGGAGGGGAAGAGAGAGACTGAGTTCTAGTAGAAAGGAAGGTTTTAATAAGGAAATTATAACATATGGCAAAAAGATCTAGCATTATTTCTTTGACATGATCATGAGCCAGGCTGTTGGTCAAAATGAAATATTTCTGAAGTGTGAACAATAGTAGATCAAAGTGTTGAGCACCTAAGACATTTGTTGTCACTACTGCTATAGATCATCTAAGCTTTCATGTTAAGAAAGATCCCTGGGTAAAGCTTTTTATACCAGGATATAGTTCTAGTCAACTACAGAAGCAAAATGTTTTCCCCACCTTCATTGTTCTTGTTAACATGGTTTTTATCAATATTAGAAGGAAAAGCCTCTAAAATAATCAATTCAAGCCCATTTTTTCTTTCATTATATTTTCCCACCATTCTGTCTCAAGCTGAAAATAGCTCACGTTAACGAGGTTAAAACAATTGAAATTAAAAGGAAGAAAAAAGGTTAGCAAAATAAATCAATAACCACATGGGGAAAGCTAGGCATATTAAATTAGGTTCTCCCATGTCAGAAAATTACCAAAACAGGAAATCCAAAGGACTGGCATGCTATGAAGGAGCCAATGAGTTCTCGTCTTATAGATAGCTTAGAGACTGTGATAGAAAAAGCCCTCACACTTTGCAGACAGCCATGAAGTAGCAAAATGCACATCAATTACTCGCAACTGAAGCAAGTGGATGCATGTGTGCAAGTAGGATGACAGAAAACTGTTGGTTTTTCCCGCAGTTTGAATCATAACATTTGCAGCTTTAAGATAATCATTAATCACAGGTGAGATGTTCATGCCCAATTTAGATTGATTTTTTAAAAAATGAGTGGCTTTTGCAAAAATTGGGAAATGACCCTATTGTCTCCTCCTTATGAATACCAAGGGTGTCATCTGTATTTGTTAATCATAGGGGCATTTAAAATTTTATGACACCAAATAGAAGCTGACAGAATTGCTTAGCAATAGGGAGCCAGCATAATTGGGTAAAAAGGATGATTTGTGCACCTGTCAATCATTATAGTACTAAAGGCCACTTGGTTCCACCTACTTGGGTAGAGTGACTCACTCCATGATTTTCTTTTAGGAACCCTGCTGTGTCCCTGATTTCAGGCTATATCCCTGAGCAGGGACCTGCTATCCTCATGCTAGTGCAGACTACAGCAAGGTCCCTAGATGAAGTGTTTGTTAGCAAAGATTCAGGTAAACCTAGTCCTGCTTCTCATAATAAGCATTACAGATAAGCAGCTCTCTTGTCCCTTGATACAGCTCTGACTGAAATTAATAACATTTGTCTTCCAGCAATGGGAAAGAAGAGAATCCACACACCTAACACTTTTCAGGAACACCATGAGGATTTAGAACATTTAGGCCGCGTCTTCACGGCATGCGTTATTTCGGTTTAAAGAATTCGAA
>MTQE01001141.1:22223802-22235455 GCA_014337955.1 Aspidoscelis marmoratus | reverse complement strand
AGAGAGAGAGAGAGAGACTTGCCATCTCAGCCACCTTTGGCATATGCCTCTACCCACATCCCATGATTGGCCCATAGTTCAACTATTGTGTCATGCTACTCTAACTCCACACTCCAATAGGAGTGTGCACGAATGCATTTTTTGCATTCAAATTTGAGTTGATTTGAATATTTGATTTGATTCAAATGTTAAAAATCCAGATTTTCAAAATTCTGATTTAAATCCGGATTATACTAAACCATACATTCAAAAATCCGATTCGTATCCAAAAATGCAAATGTCAGGAACATTTGTGTCTGATTTTTGAATTTGCGTGCATCCTGTTTTTGTCCCATATACACCCTGTTTTAATCCCGTATTGTAAGTGCAAATATGCATTATGTTCATATGTGATATTTGCAGATCTATTCATTTGAATTATTCAAAAATCCATATCAGATTTTCAAAAATCCAAAATTCATTTGAATGTTCAAATTTGGATTTTGAAAATCTGATTCAAATTCGAATGTCGATATTCTACAGATTTTCAAATATCCGTGCACATCCCTACACTCCAAAGCAACTGGGTAGGTATATGGTTTATTGACTGGACCACCCTAGACTTGGCCAATGCATCCTAATGCACTTGCAGTCAGACTGTGATGTCATGCCACACAGTCAGATGGACATGCAGCCATACCTTGGGAAGTGTCTTGGGGGTGTGTGTGCGGAAGAAGGATGCTTCTAATGTCATTTGCTGGGATTCAAGAGCAGAAAAAGGTTTGTCCTTGTCTCTGTTTGAGATGCCATGAGCATTTGTCGGGCCACTGTGTGCTCCAGGATGTTGGACTAGATGGGCTGTGGCCTGACCCAGCAGTGCCTCTCTTATGTCTCCTGAGCACCTTTAGGGTAACTCATTGGGATGATGGAGATAGCACACTATGGCACAGAAGCTGGCCTCTGAGCAGTTAGAGAGCAGCACCTGTGTGGTCTAGGATGGTCAAACCTGGCAAGCTGTATTCTAACTAGCTGATTCTTGGACTTAGTGAAAAGCAGTTGGATGGCCATGTGGCTTTCCCTGCTCAGCCATCAGACAGTGCATCCCAGAGCCCACCTCTTGCCCAAGTCCATTCCATCTTTAAGGGGTCACTTAGCACCTCCTTGGCCTTCTAGAGGTGATCTGCTAGAGCTGACCCTGCAGAAGATAACCCAAAGAACTATTAAAAAAAACAAAACCCTATGAAACTGTGAAAATAAAAGAAAGCAAAATATTCCCAATATCACACAGAAGAAAATAACTAAATGGCTTGCAGGAAAAAACAAAACAGAACACCTATCCTAATTGCCAAAAGAGGCTGAAAGCTCTGGAGAACAAACTGAAGGCACGGCAACTGAATTCAGATTAAGTCAACCATGGGAAGATACCTCAGTCAGAAACATTATGTTAGTAAAATCTTCCTTAATAACTTGTAAAGCAGAATACAATCATACACTGAAAAAAGAGGGTCACAGGAAAAGGATTTTTTTAAAATATATATATATATTTTAAGAGAGGGAGACATGCAATCAAATAATTAACATAAGCTAGATAATGAAGAGGAAGATTAAAAATAATGTTTTAGTGTGGCTGCATTGCCTACATTACACATGATCTTAGATCACACCAGACTAGAATGTGAAATGTATTAAAACTAATGGGTGTTCCCAAGCACCTGAATATTCTTGTGAGAAATCTTTACAATGAGCTGGAAGCTACAAGCAAAAATTAATCTTAGGAAAACAGTGATTTGGCATAGTGCCCCACAGCTGTTTAGCTTGTAAGCTCAAAACATTATAAAAATGGCAGTACTGGAAAGGAGTGTTTTCAGGGTGGAAAAATTATAAATCCCTCCCCACAAGACTATTTACCTATTTGTAAAAGTGATGTTTGCTGCTTACAAATGCAATGGTTTTCAAAAAATTGCTTATTTCTTGCTCACATGCAGAAAGAAGCCTCTTAGAGGAAGAAAGCTGCTTAGTCCTGAGAATGGGCCTCTGAAAGACATCCTCAGTCATAAAGTTGACCTTCATAAAAAGCAAAACAAAGCACTTTTGAATTAAAACTACTGATGATACAACCTGGCAATGAAAGTGCCAGATAACCCCTGCCAAGTAATTAATAAAGTTACCAGTTGCAATATCCTCTATAGAGGATGTTCTGTTGCCATGTATTTCCTAGAATTCCCAGCTTTGAGAGTGCTGTACTAGCAAAGGCAGGGCTCTGCCAAAGTACTGACACCTCTATTATATTTGAGTATATGATTGGCATTGGCATACGACCTATAAGTACATAAATATGACCAGTAAAACTCGAAATCTCTGTGCCAGGCCAGAATCAAGCCCCGTTTTTGCACGGGGCCTCAAAAATCCGGATCCTACTGTGGGGCACAGATGCAGTGGAGGCACCCCTAGAGCTGCAGCGTTCTGTGTCATGTACATCATTTGTTCCCCTTTCCCATCTTTCCCTTTCCCATTTACCTGAATGGAGTCCTTAGCCCCTTCCTTGAGGGTTGGACCCTCTCTTTTGTCCAATTTTCCTGCCAAGGATCTGACAAGCACCTGAAAGGATTCCTGACTCTTGCTCCCTGTACTTTAGGGACTTTAGAATGTATAAAAGTAGGACTTTTCAAACAGTCTGGCATGGCTCTTCCCTGTCCCTGCCACAGTCCTCTGTCCACCAATTTTATGGTCCTTTCTGGTTCCTGATCTCCGTGCTGCCATAGCCTGCTGTTACACTGCTGAAAGTAGCTTCTCCAATTTGCTTCGTTGATCCTGCTGCCAATAAGCCACTCACTGGATTTGAACTCTGTTCCATCTAACCTGCGGCCTGAACCTAAAACCTCTTGCTTACCAGGCCTTGATAGTCCTTCAGCCAAGCAGTGAAGCAGCAAAGTTCAGCTTTTGTGCATCTCTCCAACTCTGTGGCTCCAATGAAGATGTGTCCCAGTTTCAAACTCCATTCTGGCTGCCTCAGCTATGCCCTCAAGTCATCTCCATACTGGCAAGGATGACAAACCAGCTGCTTCCAGTTACATTAAAGCTTTTGGGTAGTTCAGGTATTTTTAGGTCAGATTCCTTCTTTCCTTCTCCTTCCTGTATTTCTGTCTACCAAAGTTCACCTCAAGCAACCTCTCCATTCATAAAATCCTGTATGCCTAGCTACCACTTCTTATTTGGGCTGCTTCCATGTGCCTTGTGCCTGATTAAATAAGCCATTCTTTGGAAATCCCTCTTGACTGTATTTTTGACCTGTTTTGACAGTGCTCTGCACAGCGCCCTCCTGAAATTGCTGCTTTTACATTTTGCTGCTGCCTGCTTAATAAAATCTCTTTCTTTTCTTGATAAAACCTGACTTTTGAAGTTTTGTCTTGCTCCCTGTTGGTTTTATGGAGTACTTGCCAATTTATTGTTATTAAACCCATTAAGCGTTTTGATCTTTCGGGCCCATGCTAATTTCCTCACATTAATGCATGTATCTAGAGCACATTGGTAGTAGACGTCCTAGACACGGATTCAGAATATGGGGATATTAGGTCATCAGGACACCACCTGAGGGATCATTTAGTGCAAAGGTTTCAAGAACAATAAATTGGCTAGGGTTCTGGCAATGCAGACATCAGGCCAAAAAGACTCCAAAAGGCAGTTTCTTTGTGAGAAGAACAGTTTCATTAATAAGTATGAAAATAATAAAGTACCAGTAAATGGCAAAAATGGAGGTGCACTGTGCAGTGTGCTTTACAGACGATCAAAACATAAACAAAATAGAATCCCAGTGGGATAGGCACAATGCTTTGATCTGACAAGGGGCAGTAGCTTGGTACAGGAAAAAATATCTATTTAAAAGCACACTTTTTGGCAATTTAGAGATATAGAGGAAGAAAAGAGCCTATTCTATTGATACCCTATGCTGTCTAATTCTTTCAACTGGTTCTCACTGATGAAGGCTTCTTCAGAACAAGATAGGGGTGTGCATGAAGCAATTTTCACATAAAAGGCACACGGACAACAAAGGAGCCACAAAAGAAGGTAAGGGTGCATATGGGAGGTGTGTTCCGGAGGGGGAGGCTTTGGGAGGAGAAGCCCTGGGACACCCAGTATCTGCTGAAGCTTTGACCAAACCTACCAATCAGGTCTGAGGTGGGAAAATTTGAATTTGCCCATGAAAGGGAAAGGGCAGGGCTAGATTGCCTCAAGGTAGACCCACAGCTGAACTCTTGACCTGGCATGCTGATTGAATGAGTCAAATTTGACATTAAAATAGCTGGCACTGGAGATGCATTGACATTTCAGCTGAGCATCTTGGCAAACAAAGCCTGTCTGGGTGCTAATGGTCTCCCACTGGGACACAAGATGGGCTGTGTAGATGGCAGAAACGGATTGGATCTGTTCTGTACATTAATTCAAGGAGGAATCCTTTGTTTATCATGACTGGGTGATACTGAGAAATCTAGGAGCACATTTTATTTCTTGTGTCATATAGGAGCACTAAATGTCATTGTCTGCTGTTTGGCACAACTCTGAGAACATGGGTTCTGGATGCTTTTGGGTTTACAACATCTATTCTCCCTTCCTGAAAACCAGATAGTCATTTTTGGACTTGTTAAATTTCTTTCTGGACAAAGGTTGATAGTTATTAAAACAAACCTGCAAGTTTGTGTGTATATGTATGATAGCCATGTAATTCCTCATCATGTGATTGTACCATGTATACATCTCTCCCTCTTATATAATCCTTTTAGATATGACAAACTGGTTGAGGTTTGAACACGGAGTGTTTTTGCATTTGTTTTCTCATCCATTGGATGGAAAAAGTACATTAGAGACTAACATGTACTAATGTTCACACTAGTGAATGCTAGTACATATCAGCCTAAGCCCTATGCGACTGGACACTTACCTCCATTAGGTCGTGTGACTCATCCTCTGCAGGGTGCAGCCAGTTTGGTTGTGCCACCCCGCAAAACAGTGCATGCGATGGCACCAGCACTATGGTGTCAAGGATTATCTGAAGAGCCAGTGTGCTTGTGCATACCTCAGATGACCCCTTGCACCAGAAAAGGTGCAGAGGCATTTCCGCACTGAATCGCGTTCCAGACGGAACGCGTTCAGGCGGAAAGCTTAAGCCAGCTTCGGGCGCTTTCCCCGTTCACACACAGACGCGCCAGAACGCGTGTAAACGCGTTCCGGAGCGTCTGTGTGCGAAAGGGGAAAGCGCCCGAAGCTGGCTTAGCCGGCAAACGCCGGCCAGGGGCGCGCAGACAGCCGCCGAGGCAGATCGACAATCAGCTGTTTGAAAAACAGCTGATTGTCAAAGCCGCGCGGCGTCGGAGGCGCGCCGGCAGCCGTTCGGGAGACAGAAGAAGCGCGAACGCTTCTTCTCCCGAACGGCTGCGGGCGGCTCGTCCGCGTTGGAACGCGTGTAGAGCACTTCGAAGTGCTCTACATTTCGAACGCGGAAAAGCCAGCTGCGGACACGTCGGAACGCAAGGCGCGCGCGGCCAATGCGGATGACGTGTCCACAGCTGGCTTTTTCGCGTTCCGTTTTCCCCCGTGCGAAAACGTCTCAGATGGTCACCTCCTGGACATACCAAGTAAGCTTTTGGTCAGGATTGGGGAGGGTTGGATTGCTTGTGGTGCACAATTTCATGCACCACAGCTAGTATGCATTTGTCAACCTCTGGGCAGACAGGGGCATTGACTAATTGCATATTATGGGGCCAAGTGCAGAAACACCTATGTTCAAATCGAACAGGGGGTGTTTATTTAGAGCTCACACATTTTAAACACCCTACCTGTTTGAAAACAAATTCTAGCTGAAAGGGGTGTTCAAACTAATTTAGCAAATACACACAGTTTCATCAAAGTCTCAAGAGTTCAAGTTCAGACCAAACAATAGGGTGTTCAGTTCAATTCGAACAGCCAATTTAAGTTTGTGTTTATACACTGCCTTCTCCCAAACAAGAAAATAGAGGGGAAATGTGGGGAAAAGGGGGTGAAATATCATTGCCTTCCCACTGTCTTCCCTCCTTCCTTCCCCAGCTTACATTTACTTCTACTTTTTTCCCAACTTGAAAATAAATATTCCTGGATGAATACCTGGAATGTTTTCTTGCTTCCTATCTTAACTGTTGTTCTAGCATTGGTTTTAAGAACTGTATTCAATACTTTTTAAAGCAGGGTTGTAAACTGGCATAGAAACATTTCAATAAACAACTAAATACATGACAAAGGCTGGGTTTTCTCAATGTTTTCATGAGTTGTGATTTAAGGTTATTCCTGCACTCATCTCTAAACTGGTCCAGGAAAGGGCCTAAGGAGATAGTGCAGACCCCACCCCTCCTAGAACGCTTCATATATACATGGATCATACAGCAGGATAGAGCACTGCAAATGCTGCCCTACAGAATTCTACCACTAGAGCTCAATGCTGAATTCTACTGATTTGCCATTGTGCCTCTGATCTGTGGGCTGTGTGTGATACAGGACCCCATTTCAAGGTCCCTCTCCAGAATAAGCCTGCTTGGCCTTTGGTGGCTCCCATGCTGGCTCTGAAGATGGTACAGCCTTTGGAGCCATCTGTGTGGGATGGACTGTCTGAATGCAGATGGTCCTGGCCTGTGAAAAAGGCAACTCATCTGAAGGTGGAACAGGTTGCATGTTCCAGGCCAGGGCATCTTGCCTTGGCTCTTGATACCAACAGGTCTGTCCAGAAACAACCTAAGTTGAGCCTAGGATTTTTGTTGTGCTTTCTTGTGCCTTTCTTGAATTTCAAGGGCTCTCTGTTTTGTTTTTGTTTTGTTTTTTCCCCACATCATATGGTTCATATGTGGTTCATATGTAGAATAATATCCTGTCCATGATTTGCAGATGGTGGCTGGAACAAATATTGAGTGGAGTGGAGTCCAGTTTCTTTTATGACCTCCAGAATGTAAGCTTCCTACAAAATGCTATAAATCACTGAGACACCCCACTCACAGGCAGAGTGGCTTGTTTATATTATTATTATGTAGGGATTAATTAGTTAAATATCACTGCATTGGTTAAACACTGTGTGTTGTTTTTATTCAGTTGATAGCATGTATTTAGCGTTTTCCTGGCTGCTTCAAACTTCCTGCTTTGAGGTTCATCACTTCCCCTTCTTAATCCCTTAACTAAGCAGGAAATAGTTCACAGTTACACCAATAGCGGCGCCAAACTTCCTCCTCGGCTTTCACCTCTTTTAGAGCTGCTGCAGCCTTGACCAGCTTGTCTCTCCCTTGCGGCTTTAAGGAACGAAAGCTCCCTGACACAGTGCTCTCTTAAAATAACAAGATTACTTTTACCTAGACAGCTATCCCTGGATCTACATGTCCTATCCACCCCAGGAAAGCATGAGCTATCACACAAACTGTCTTCCCTGACCGGCTCTTAGAACAAAACCACCTAGAACATCTTCCAACAATATAGCCCCCCTTGGCAGCCTTTGGGGCCGACTTTTATACCTGTCCCTGGTGAGCCCACCGCCCCTGATTGGCTGGTAAGTGCTGATGACTCACCCCTCCTCCCACCTATTGAGCTGAGTGAGCCCTGGCCCCTGATTACCTGCATCTGTAACCAAAACATTTCCAATCCGCTTGGTAGTATAGACTGCCTCCTGCTACAAAACGCTTTAAACTTTTTTTTTTAACTAAATTCTATTTTAATATACTTTAAAATAATAGTGGGCACCACAATCACCATACATCTTTGGCTTTGCTTTTAATGCAGCAAGCCACCATGTGGATGGTTAAACATCCTATCTCTTCTCCACCACTTTTCTCTTAAAGTTCAAAACCAAAAACCCATTTTCCTTAGGAAATTTCCATATGCTGAATCTTTCATAATAGTCATTCCTTACCTCCATCAGCCGGCTCTTTGTGCTATTACTCTTCCAAAATAACCATATGCTAGCAAGTGTGTATGTGGGGGAAAACAAAGAGAAGTGGTCCTAGCATTCAAGTATTTTACAACAGGAACAATAATGCAAAGAGACATGAAATGAGGTAAGAAATTTGGATTGCCTCCTACCATCTGACACTAGTGGCAAGAGACAATTAAAGGATCAAAAAAAGATACCACAATTTTCTCTCACTGCCTAGAGCCCCCCTGGGAATATAATGCCAGGGTCAGGTTGACTTTACAATGGAAAGTTTCTGGTTTTTCTCCTGTGGGCTTCATGCTGTATCTATGCCAATGTTTCTGTGAGTGATCCCTTGATCCAGCCAAGCAGCTATATCTTATTTATGCAAACATCCCTCCCAATAATACAATCACATGGAAAGAACTCAAAATGTTCACTCTTAAAAAGCTTTAGCTGAGAGCTTAATAATTGCATTGCTTCTGTTATCACAGTGCAGACTTGCCAAAAATAAATGCACAATTCATCTTTGAAAGGAAGAAAGAAAGCCTTCTGCATATTATCACATCCCAGTCAGCTCTGGATAACTGTTATGTAAATGTGTGTGACGACCTTTACTTCCCAGTCATTGATTCCAGTAAAACATTGCAAGAATAATTCTTTCTAATGGGTGCTTGCTGAAGGAAGGCACAACTGTTTTTCTATCCTGAAAATATTCTCAAGGTATTCATTGCATTCTTCATGTTCCCTAAGGCATTTCCTGCTTGTGGTAGGTTTGAAAAGCTGTTGTACAGATGGTATTGCTAGTTGTGTTCATAGATTAAGCCAATAGCACATTGGTTTTCTTGCAGAAGTCGAAGTCTGCCTGCATACTGCTTTCCCCTTTTGATCTGAAGTAAATGCTTTTAGATGTTTCTTGGCTTAAATACCATTTGGATGAAATAGGTTCCAAACAGAGAACAAGCGTGCATGTAAATGTTCTTTAATCTTCCCTCACCTAAGTGTGTGTGTTGGGGGGGGGAATCACAATTTTACATTTGTGGAGTAGATTTCCACTCCAGAGTTATAAATGTTGGGAAATAATCAGAGAACGAGTTTGGAAGATATGCATATCTCTCCCCCACTCATGCTTAGTTAAAGTTCAGTAGTTGATCAAACAGCCCTGCAGCTAACTACAGTAAAATCTGTTACTTTGTTAACTCAAAAGTGTTAAAATATGGGGGGAAAGAAAGAAAGGATTGATTGCAGGAAGCTTCAGAGGGATCTACATGGTGAAATAATTGCCCTGTTGCATGTATCTAGATCGGTGATGGCCAACCTATGACATGCGTGTCACAGGTGACACGCCAAGCCCTTTTGGGTGACACACCTGGTCACCCTGGCACCTGGACGTCTAGTGCTTGCTTGTTCTTGAAGTGTATGAAATACCAACTTTCAATTGAAGATTTAGCAACAAAAGTCACCAATGTAAAGAATTGTTTTTGCTTTTAATAAAATACATATATCAAAAATATAACTTTTTTACTAGAGCTACAAATATCACAAATTTATGGATATTTCTAGATGTGACACAGCACCCGAGTTAAGCTAGGTTTTCTCGCGAATTGTGACACACCGAGGTCAAAACGTTCGCCATTACTGATCTAGATAGATAGATGATATGACAACGATAGATAGATAGATAGATAGATAGATAGATAGATAGATAGATAGATAGATAGATAGATAGATAGAGAGAGAGAGAGAGAGAGAGAGAGAGAGAGAGAGAGAGGGAGGGAGGGAGGGAGGGAGGGAGGGAGGAGGGAGGTAAATCTGTCACTATACATCTGTCTCAGATATTACATAGCTGTATAGCTGTGCAAGAAAGAAGGATGGATATTGGTCCTATTTGTTTTAAGCACTGAACTTGTTTAAAATGTAGAACACATTTGAAATTGTCTTCTCAAGACTTGGCTGTGTAGTAGAACTATTTATATGCCAACACTGTACATATCAAATTAGACAACTCAGTGAATATTCAGTCACAAATACGTAATTGTAATATGAAGAGATAATTGTCATGTACTGAAGAAATATCAGGAGAAAACAAATATATTAGAAACATCATTTGGTAGCCAAACATCATGTGCCAAGTTTCAAGGGAAAAAAATAAAAAACCTCCCCAGAAACTCTCAATTCTTATAAAGGGTAGGGATGGGTGGGCCATGGAGTTCATTACTCATAATGACCAATATAGAGATGCAGCAGGAAATAATAATAACACATTATTTAATTTCCAACTGTATTTCTTTATGTTTCATTTTTATTGCTTGTAATAAAAAAAATAGTACCATAAGAAGTTAGCTTTCCAAATTCCTACTCCTCGGGTGGTAAGCAGAGGTGCTTGCAGTGGTACAGACAACAAAGGACTTTGTAGTGCATGTTATTGTGAACTCTTGGACATTAAATCTGGAGCTTACTTTAAAAGACTATTTTGAATTATATTATACAGATAAGTATGGGGTTAGGTAAGGTTTGGCAAACTTTATAGGTGAGTTATTCTGACTTGAAAAGTATACATCTTACTAACAATCTTGTGATCTAGCTGTCTGCCATTCTCTTGATGCTGTGGAAGTAGCAGGATTGACCTTTGCCTTTTTTCTTTCATAAGAACATACGAGAAGCCCTCCTGGATCAGGCCACAGCCCATCTAGTCCAGCATCCTGTCGCACACAGTGGCCCACCAACTGCTCATGGGCATCCTAAGCAGAGACAGGGACAAACATATTCCTGCTCTAGAATCCCAGCAAATGGCCTTAGAAGTGCCCCGTTTCCCCCCCCCCCGCCGCCTGAAAAATGCACCTAGGCATTTGTTCTAGTAGCCATTGATACATCTGTCATCCATAAATTTGTCTAACCCTACCTTAAAGCCATCTAGACTGGTAGCTGTCACCACATCTTCCAGCAGCACATTCCATAAGCCGATGATCCTCTGGGTAAAGAAATACTTCCCCCTGTCAGACCTGACTCTCCTACCCATCAGCTTCATAGAGTGCCCCCTGGTTCTAGTATTGTGTGATAGAGAAAAGAAATTTTCTCTATCCACTTTTTCTATACCATGCATAATTATATATACTTTAATCAGGTCCCCTCTTAAACACCATCTCTCCAGACTGAAGAGGCCTAGATGTTGCAGCCTGGTTTCGTAAGGGAGGTGTTCTAGTCCCTTAATTATTGTGGTTGCCCTTTTCTGTGCCTTCTCTAGTTCCACAATATCCTTTTTGAGATGTGGTGACCAGAATTGTACACAATATTCCAATTGTGGCCTCACCATAGATTTATAAAGGAGCAAAATGACACTTGGTGTCTTATTTTCTATTCCCTTCCTAATTATTCCCAGCATTGAATTAGCTTTTTTCGCTGTTGCCACACACTGGGTTAACACCTTCATGGAACAGTCCACCAAAACCCCAAGATCCCTTTCCTGGTGTGTTGCAGAAAGCTCAGACCCCATCAGTTTATAACTTCCTTTCCGCCCCACCCCAAATCTGCATTGTACTTTGTAAGTACACCTAGTGACAACTTCAGCCTTGAGAACAAATGTGACCAGTGTTAAGAGTGGTGGATAATTTTATGCCATAATAAATAGGGCATAGGAGCAATACCTAAATACCTAAATAAATAAATAAATAAATCAAGCCTGGGGGAGAGGATCAAAGTGGGTCAGGCAATTTTATTTATTTATTTATTTATTTATATTTACATTTATATGCCGCCCCA
>MTQE01001141.1:22195759-22206951 GCA_014337955.1 Aspidoscelis marmoratus | reverse complement strand
TTAAGGCCAGTTCCAGGTGAGCAGCCAGACAGTTCTGATAATGAATCTACTAGCAGTGAGCCTAATCAAAGGCCCTCGCCTCACCTGCTGAGGCAGCAAAGTGATTAGCTCAGCTGCACCATGGGCATGGCATTGACTCCTCTACTTAAGAGCCAGCTCAGCTTGCCTCAGTTGCTGCAGACAACGTCTTTGCAGTCTCGTGTTACCTGAGGTTGAAATCTTGGACTCCTTGTGACCTGCTGACCCTTTGGACTGCCTGACCCTTGCTGACTTTCTGGACTCCTAGACCCCGGACCAGAACTGACCTCGAGAATGCCTGGAACCCTTGGGACTGAGTAAGCTGCGCTAGTGTTTGCCTGTTGCATGACTGTCCTGCGACATGACACCTAGGCCCAGCTGGTGGGCTCCCCCATGGCTGCAACCAGGCCTGTTGAGGCAGCGTTGGGAGCTCCTAGGCAGCCTCCTTGCACCAGGCAGGTGCGCCCAGACTGCGCTCAGCCACCAAGGTCACCACCAGGGCTGTCCAAACACCACCTTCCCCCTCCCAGGGACCTCCTTACCTTCAGTAGCCTCCAGCAATGGCTTTTTCACCTGGCAGCCTCCTCCTGATTCTCCTGAGTGGTGATGCAGGCATACAACAGTGGAGATGGCAGACAGACGATGGTGGGGATGGCAGACAGACGATGGTGGGGATGGCATATGATGGTGGAGGTGGACAGCAGCGAGGACAGACAACAGTGGAGGTAAGCAGCGATGGAAGTAGAAGGCGGTGACAGAGATGGCTGGATGGACGGATGAGAGCAGGAGCAGAGGCAAGGTGGGGTGAATGGACTGGTGCAGCTGCTGGCTTCTCTCATCTGGAGGTGGCAAGGACCAGACTTGGAAGCCACCGTCATGATGCTGTGGGATCCATGTGGGATCTAAAGGACTCTTCTCTTCCTGCAGCCAAAGGAAATGACATCAGGGGATTCCAAGGGCCAGCTGCTCCACCTTGCCAGGTCTACACCATGTGATGTCCAGAATGCTCCCTTTTGGAGCAGGCTATTTAACCCTCTGCAGAAGAATAAATCTCTCTGTGTTCCAGCTGATCCTGTATCCTGCCTGATCTCTCTCTCCTGTGCTTCCTGTCTTTAACTCCACCTTTATGCTCATGGCGGGTCCTTGATCCTGAGCCAGTAGGGATGAAGGGATTTACTTTCATAATGCCCGGCAAGGAATCGTAATGGCAACAGCTGTTACCCACATCGCTACAGCCTCCCAGATGCTGTGGTTTTCAGAACTGCAGCCACGATCGAAGTAGCTATAGGCTGCTTCCACAAGTTTCCCTGAGCCCTCAGATTTAGGTTGCAGTTTGCGGCTGCAACAAATAATCTCTGGGGTTTCCTTTGGGGATCTCCCAACTCTGTTCAAAGCTTTTGGAAACTGAACATGGAAACTTCGGTGCACATACAGAGCCAAAGTCTTTTGTCGGAACAGGACCTCTTAATACAGTATAACTTCTATAATATAACTTTTAAAAGACCAACAGGGGATAGATATTTTTGTCGTGCTCTGTTCATTTTAAGTTACTTTATTTCATTTTATTTATTTAAAGTTCTTATCCCAAGGCCATTTGGAACATATAATTAAAACCATAAAACATTGGATTTTTATTTGTGTTTTTAACAATCTACTTAGACAAACTAAAAAGGTGCCATTTTAATGATAAAAACCACACTTTAAAACAACAAAATATTCAAAACCTACAGATAAAACTGCCCACTGCACTGAATATTATAATTCAATCCAAATAAAAATTGAAAGGTACAGTTGTACCGAAATTCAAAATTGGGACAAAATCTGCATTTAGACCATGATGGTAATCTAACAAGATTGTGGCCTGGAATTGCTTATAAAGTGGAGTAAACTGTTTTAAACTAGTTTACTATTTAACATTGTTTTACCTTATTTAAAAAGTGTTCAGTTTTGTGGGAAGGGAACAATGTACCAGGGCATGGTATGAGGGAGAGAAGTGTCCCAGGTGACCCGCATCACAGTGGTGATGGGCTGGGGGAGATACAGTGCTGGGAGGCAGGAGAGGCAGATTGGGAGAAGGAACATTACATGTATTAAAGCCATCACTCTTTCTGTTCTTACTCCCAACTGGCAGAGTTTGTAAAGGACTGTCAACTAGCTGACTGCTTTGGTAGCACTGCTTGTGGATGCCAGTCCAGTCCAGAACAAAACATCTATGTCATGGTCTGGATCATGCAAACTGAATCGGTCTGGGAGGCAGGGATGCAGCAGCTGGGGCTGCTGCTCTTGATGTCGGGTATTGTGATAGGTAATCCTGAGCTTCCTGACCAGCCTGAGTCCCAGGTATCAAACCACATGGCTGGTTTGACCCAATAGCTTAGAAAAGTGGGGAAGGGAATGAAGAGACTGGAGACAGGATCAGATGGGAAAAGACCTCGAGTTTTATCTTCCTGGGCTTAAATACAGCAGTAAAAAGGAGCATGAAGGAAATGACATGTAGGCAAGATCCAGGGAGGTGATTGGACTAATCAAGGGCTTTTCTGATTGAAGATCCCATGATGTCACATCCTATGGAGACTGGAAGAGAGGCAGCTGCTCCCACATGGATGAGGACTTGCTTTGATCCCACATGGCTGCAGCCTCCATTAGTCCATGGCAACCTCACTGAGGGCCTCGGGTGGAAGACAGGCCCGAACCACTGCTGGAGGAGAGAGAGAAGCCAGCAGCCAAGCAGCAGTCCTGCCATCACTGCTGCTATCCCATCTGTCTTGTCTCACCCACGCCCCTCAGAGCAACAGCAGCAGGAGTAGCCCAAGTAGCAGTGACAGCAGCCAGGCCCAGATGCCAGCGCTGAGAGACGAGTCAGCCAGGTCAGCAGCGGCAGGAGGGCCTCCCAGGCATCCAGAGCCATAGTGGGCTCCTACCATACCAAGTTGAGGTGAGGAGGCCCAGAGGGAGCAGCAGTTGGGTGGCCGGGCAGTCCGTCTGACTGTCTGGGGCAACTATAGGCCCTGACGCCATGCCGAGGCAGTGCTAGCCTCGAAGTCCGGGAAAGGAAGTGAGTGAGCAGGCAGGAGTGAGAGGGGCTCCAGCAGAGCAGCAGGCTGAACTGGCAGGCAGGCAAGGCAGGTGGGCGGAGGCCGCGGTGGCTGGGAATTACTACACATCTATGACTTGGTCCTGCAAGAAGGAGCTGATTTAGAAAGCATTACTGGAACCTGGGTAGACCAACTGGGTGGGCCTGGACTTACCCAGCTTTTCCCCCTAGGCTACTCAATGAAGCATTGTTCCAGACCAGCGTGCAGGGGAGAGAATATTGCTATAATCCACAGAATCTCTCTCTTTCTTACCAGGCAGCCAATTCACTCTGTGGTTGGGTTTGAGGGTCTGTCTTGTCTATAAGAATTCAACAAATCAGGATATCTATTTGCCTTGAGTATTGAAACTATTGTTATTTCCTTCCATCACAGAGGAACCTTCTCATTTGCCAGTACTACATTAAAGAACTTGGACACAAATGGGTGCAACTGGCATTTAAATGCCTTATAAAAGGATTGTCTGAGGTGAACTCTCTCGTGTGAAGAGTTATGAATACTGCTTTCACTTAAAATGCCTTTTCTGCACAATGGTGACTAGGAATGGGCATGATTTTTTTTAATTCATATCGAACTGAATGCAAGAAAATTAGTATTTGTTTGAATGTGGTAGGATTTGTACGCAATATGAATGTTCAATGGCATACGAATCCCATACAAATCTGTAACAAAGTTTCATACAAATGCATTAAAACATTTGATTCAAATTCAAATGTCATTCTTTGCATGTGCCAACATTAGATTTGAATTCAAATCTCTGAATTCAGCCGAATTCAGATGAATTTTGAATGTTACAATATTCATGCACATCCCTAAGTGACACAACTACAGTGTACTATACATGGGGACATTTTTTAAAAGAAAGAAATTTTCGTAACTTCAGTCAGTGCTGAATGTTGCTGCTTGGTTACCGAATGGTTACTGGATGCTGCTTCATTGCTGAATATGCAAATTCAACATCATGTCATGCCTATTTTATTTGATCTGCACTGACAGCCTATATATTTTTGATTGCAGTTTGGGATATTAGTGTTGCTATATATGTCCTAAATTCAAAGCCTAATTACCTGTCAAAATACTTCTTGCAGTAAGCTATGCATCTGCTTGGTGATTAAAAGTTTGGAGGAAGTTCTTCTCAAGCTACCTGAGGGGCAGCAATCCCTGGAGGTGTGTCAGGTGTTTCTGATGTGCCAAATATCTTCAGTTCCCTTCTACACTGGATACTGAGTTTTTAACTCTCCTGATGTGCTAAAAGTGAGAAGTCCAGTTTTTCAAATTGCTGCTTTTTAGATCTATCTTTATTAATGTAAGTGTTTAACTTTGGTCTTGTGGTTAGGGAGCCGGAGTCTTATCTAGGAATACTGTGTTTGATTTCACACTCCTCCATGAAGCCAGCTGGGTGGCCTTGGGCTAGTCATAGCTCTCTTCTGAGTCATCACAGCCCCACCTACCTCACAGGGTGTCTGTTGTGGGGAGAAGAATAGAAAGCTTTGTTGGGCGCTTTGAGTCCCCTTAATGCGTGAGAAAAGCGGGGTAGAAAAGCCAACTCTTCTTAACTTGCATGTAAATAGCTATGTTAAGGGTTGTAGATAATTGTCTATAAATGAGTAAATAATCAAGCCTAAAGGCACAACAAGAAATTCCATTAGGCTTATTATGTGATAGTGAACCTTTTTCATTTAATTTTTGATTAAGAGGGCTGGCCCAGTGGATTTGTTTAATTAATTATAGGGTAATGTTGTTTTTTGAAACAATACTAATATTTATTGTGCACTTTATTCCTTATCTTTATTGATATGTACTATTAGCTTTGCTACTGACTCTATTCCTCAGAATGGCACAGGCTGAAATTTGAATTAAAGTGCCATTGAATCCTGTAATGCACTTTTGGGGACATCATCCTAATCAGTAAGCAGCATGAAAATTCTTTCACATCCAAACCTTCATTAGCCTCCAGAAGAACTTCCACAGGAGGTGAGTCTAAGACTAGAGTAGTGGCCAGTGGGACATCTATATTGCCACTGTCCATCCTGGCCTTACTTCAAATGACACAGATGAAAGTTCCTGGCCTCCAAAGTTGCTGGCCAGGGGATGCAGTATTCTCCATGGGCTGCTGGTGTAGGCCAGCTACTCAGTGTGGAAGGTGCCAAAGAACTAGTGACCATGATGGGAGAAGAAAAGCAAACAGCTGGTTATTTATTTATCTGTTTTTTTGTCCTGGGCTTCCAGTCAGCATCTGATGGGGCTTCAGAAGTTTGGAGCTCCTAGACATTTTGCACCTTTGTTCTAAACCAAATGGGGATGGGGGCAACCTTTCCTTTCCAGGATGTTGGTGCCAGCTACAACCAGCCCTAATTGAGTTGGCCAAAGCCTCTAACCTTGTCACAATCACCTACCAGCAGCCCAGAGTCCAAGACGAGACAAGAATAGAAAACATAGATAGGTCTGGTGCAAGAGCAGGGTTGATAGCCTAGTACCTATTGTCTTCTGCTATTTCAGTGATCAAGGCACAACAGGTTCCCAGGGAGTCTTCCTCTGCCAAGGCCACTGTGGTGTGTGAGAGACATGGGGCCAAGTTGCACTATAGCCCATAGTGCATGACTAGGGAACTATGGGCTATGGGGAAGGACATCTGCACTTGGAGGAGGCTGCTACAGCCTCCAAGTGCCCCCTGCCTTCCCAGAAATTCCCTACACATGAATTACCTGTGGAGCACAAAAACCTGCTCCACATCCTCCCCATCCTTCCCCAATCGCTTATCTGTTGCATCCAGCCTGGGAGCGTTTCTACCTGTGCTGGACAAGGAGGTCAACAGGACTGCTGCACAAGCACGCTGGTAGCCTTAGTGCCCTCCTGACGTGACTGTGACTGCAACTGTGCAGAGTGTCAGTGTCATTGTGGCAATGGTACTGATGCATATGCCATTGTGGAGGATGCTGCACTCAAGATGCCAACAACCTGAAGAGGACAGGCCCCAGAATCAGCCACAGGTAAGTTACCGATTGCACAGGGGGTGGGGTGTAAGTGACAATGTGGGTAAGTGTGAGCAGTAGTCAATGTTGGTTCATCACGCTCCTTTTCCATCCAGAGGATGGGAAGGGAAGTGCAAAATCACCCATGATAACAGACTAAGGCATTTTCCATGGGAAAGCTGGATCAAGCAGGCATGCAAATAAACAGGACTGCACCTGTTAAAGATGGATGGGCTGTGGTTCTCACAAATTTCCTAATTTTCTTTTACCTGTCTGTCTTGTGCAAAGAATGTAGCTCCTGCTATTACAGGAGCAGCTGTGTGACATCAGAGCTCAATCATTATATGTAGAGGTGAGTTGTACTGTTTGGATTTCTCAATTATCTAAATAGGGAGAGAGAGAATATGTGAGATGGATTGTTCATTCACTCAGATTAATCAGAACTGATTTTCCAAAGTCTCTCATACAAACCCCATCTTTCTCAGTGTAAAGAAAATAAAGTACATTATTCGCAAAACAAAGGCTGTGTACACACCTAAGTTTTAATCCAGCTTCTGCCCACTTTCAGAATGAGGGAACTCATCAGCAAAGTGGCAAGCTGAGGCCTTTTCGCACTTTAGCCATTAGGTTGTAGTGCTCTAAGCCTGCTACACTCTGGGTGAGTTTGCTCCAGGAGTGTACTGGCCCAGGCCGCTGCCGATCCTGGCTGGTGTGATTGGCTACTGCTACCTATGTCACATGAAGTGCTGGCTGCTGGCAGGCAGATTGATCAGAAAGATCAATCTGACCAGGTGGAGTGCCTCCCCATTCCTAGATTGCCTCCCCTGTGCCACCCTCTTGCCACAGCGTCACCTGGGGAGGTGCCTCAATGCCCCCTTACCATCCTCCCTCCCCCTTTTCATGACTGTGGGCTGTTTCCTTCCCCCTCCCCCCATCAGTGATATCACAGGGCTGGATCTCAGGAAAAGCCCTGCAATATCACTGAGAGGGGAGAGAAAATGCCCTGCGATCATGAAGAGGGGGAGGATGTGATGCTATGGCAAGAGGGTGGCACAGGGAGCCAATCCAGGGGTGGGGAGGCATGCCAGCTGGTCAGATCAATCTCTCTCTCCCTCCACCATCGTCCACCTGCCAGCAGCCAGTGCATCACAGAACGCCTGATGCTTGCAGCATCAGCCAATAGTGCCAGCCAGGAGGAGGGACTCTTGCAGCAGCCCTGGGAGAAGAGTGAATGCTCTCATCACCAGACATTCCAGATAAGTCCGGGGGATAGGTTGGGAGAGGTGTGGAGCACAATTTCATGCTCCTCACTTAATCCACAATCAGGACAGCTCTGGTGAGGTGGGCATGCTTCTAGGTGTCTGCTTAGGGCGGATGGAGGAGACACCCTGAAAAAAGATGCCCTCTAGATTTCCATTTTGTTGAAGGGAAGCACCATTTTGAGTGGAGTCTCCATGCAGCGTTGGAAGAAGCACTCTGCATATATGGTGTCTTGGATGGCAACCACATCAGCTGAGAGGCAGGTGTGATTGCTGTGAAGTATTCACTGACACTGAAAATGGAGACAGGCCATGAGTGGTACCTATGTCAGGTTAGTGGAGATGTGGCCTAGATTAGCTTCTTTGGATTATATTTTCTAAAAATGTGAAACCTCTGTTAATACCCTGGCTCAGATTTTAGTGACAAAAACTCAACAAGTTGTTATTATTATTATTTCTCTTAATTGCACAGCCACATTAAAAAAATCCTTGATATTAAAGTGAGAAAGCCCTTTGTGTATTAGAATCCATAATGGCAATATTTAAATAATATATCTTCTAAAAGTGAAGTATGAAAGTAGGTAAAACTTGTATGTGCTAAAATATTAGTAGAACAAGATTTAAAATAAAGCAGGTAGTTGGGGAAAATAGTCACCTTCTCTCATACAGATGTTATCATGCTGGTGAATTAATGATAATGTGGAATTTTCATTGCTTTTCTTTCTCAGAAGTATTTTGTAATATAATTATCATTTAGAGCATAAATTTTAGGTGGAACCTAAGAACTGTCTAGCTACAGTATTGTGCTCCAGTGTTGTGGAACTGCAGCTAATGCAGTAGAAATAACAGGTAAAATTGGAGGAAACTATTGGCCCCTCATCTCTGATTGCCTTTTCTTGCTATCTTGCTTGTTTTGATGAATGTGCTACTGCTGTACAATATCATTTACAGGAAAAAGCAGAATCTGTACACATACATTATCTCATGCCATGCAGGTTCAAAATTGGGCAGGACTGAGCAATTCAGTTCAAGAGCAGAGAGACAGACAGTGGTCCAGCTCAACTCAATTTTGGAGTCTGATATAGCTTCCCAGCTTCCTCAAATTACTGGCCATGACTTATTTAGCTAGGCACCCAAAAGCAGTGCACTTCTAGGACCCCACTGAATTAAATGGCCTCCCACAGGCATTAGATCAGGAGCTGCTGGGCTAGACTCCCATTGGGGAAAACAAGGGAGATTGCTTCAGAGTGGCCTCTCATTGGAATGGGCTGATGTGGATGTGATGGTCAACTGAGAGGCATAGTCTTCTTATGCACTGGTATGCAATATAGACATACTATAGTGTTTCGCAAGGGCTGTTGGCTCAGTTCAGCAGCCAGTGCAAATATTGCCAAAGATAATCATAATTAAGCAACATGTGTAGAAACAGTATAATTATCCACACATGAAACATCAAATGTTACATTGGCACTATCAAGCAATACCTTGAAGACAATATAGAGTTAAATCTTCAGAGAAGTTTTTCCAATGGGGAATATTAATGTTTTACATCAGAAACAGTCCACATGCAAACAGCAAATAATATAATATAGCAAAGGATGAATACAATCAAATAAACGTATTAGCAAAGAAACTTATGTCGTGCTACAAACAAGATTGAAATCATGTGTTCCTTTGGAATAGGTGATATATATGACTTCTAATGGGCACTCAGGCCAATTCTATATTCTTTTTCAGCCAGAAGTTAGTGGACCAGATGAAGGCCAAGAAAGATTATACAGCAAGCTATATGTGAGCAGCAGACTGCTTCTGGTAGAACCCAGGTTTGCACTGCTCCAGAACCATTCCTCATGGTGCAGGACAGCCTGTGGATAACTCTTAAACTGTCCCATGATTCCCGGATGGGAGAGGCCTCTAAACCTATGTGTGCACCTTCAGAAGATCTAGTTGAGCCTCAGAGGAAGGTGCAATGGAAGCATAGGCTGCTGCAGCTGTGGCTGGATTTCCAGGTAAGGGGGTGTGGCTGGAGGGGACACTGGAGGCCAGGGGTGGGCAGATCAAAGAAGGCTGGCTGCATTTGATTCAAAAGCAAAGCGGGCCTATGAATGTAAGCCCCTTTTGATTCACCTGCAAATGTTCTAATTTGTATACATTATGAACATGCTGAATATTTTCCACCCATTCATACAAACAACCTTGTGGGGAAAAATCCAAAGGTTCTTCCCACCCAAGGGCTTTTACATCTCTAGCACTTCATACTGAATTATGAAAATATTCATATTACAAAATGAATATTTGACATAAATAATACCTTTTACAGTATTAAGTAGCTTTGCACATAAGTATATGCACTTTTACTGCTCTCAAGCTGAATAATGAAAGCCCAGGAAAAATAAATAATTTGGCTAGGAATCACTTTCTAGTCCTCAGACAAGCTTCAAAATCATCTTTCTGGACAAGACAATCTCTTGCTAGTGAAAAGCACTTGAAGATCTCCTTCCTTCCTACAGCCAGTAGAATTGTACACAAATTTCTAAAACTCTCTGAGAATAAGGAAGACATCTGGAAGTTTATTTTGCAGAGAAAGAAACAAAAGACAAATTGGAGGACAGGCCTTGGCGCGGCACTACGTGAGTGTCCACTTCTCCAAAATTCCTATTATGGTTTCTACTAATTGGCGCTTGATTGAGGCATTTCTTGGCAACCTCTTACTATGCACAGTGTAACAATCACTGCAGCAGGTGTGCAATATCTTTAGCCTCAGATAACTTGGACTCCAATAAGATTTAATCTTCGATACAGAAAGGGGAATTTAAAGCTTTAGAATTCCAAGCATGGAATAATTGCTTGCAAATGAGACTTAACAATCTCAGCAGCGTCTTCTTTGTGTAGGGATACATATAATGTTGAAAATGATACATAGTAAGAAAATAGATCCTTTTTTCCCCAAGTTGGACTAGTTCATTGATGACTGCAGTGTAAATTGTGGACGTGATCAGTCTTCTGGGCTGAGGTGGTGCAATACACAATTTGTGGCACTATTTAATGTTGAATGACAGTAATGAGCTTAGAACTCTTTGTTTCTGTGCACGTTTAGTAATTCAGATACAATTAATCCAATGGTTTCACATTGTACTTAACATACCGCTGTGCTTCTATTAATAATCCAAATGCAATATGATACTGATGAATATCTGTTGAAAAGAAAATCCTGTTTGTTCTCATAGTCTTACTCCCTGGAAAATGTCTCAGTGGGAATGAAGAAATTGATAATTGCTGGTGGTCTTGTGCCATATTTCAAAAATAATTGGGTGTCTCTGCTTGCATGTGTGTAAGACAGAGGAACACAGAAGGAAGGATTAATTACTCAGAAGTAAGGTATTAAATACACAACCTCAGATATCCATTAGAAGAGACAAGGAGCAGTAATGTAATGATGTCTGCAAAGAAGTAGAAGAGGCTTGAAGAGAAAGAAATAGATCTGTGTTTAAAAAAAAAGCTAGAGAGGTGAAGAGAACATTTTGCTCTCCGATTGTTCTTAAAGATGTAGATGATAAAGGACAAGACCTGGCAAAGATGGAAGGATTATACCAAAAATATATATAGAAGAGATTGTAACATTCTTGGTACTCTGAATGAGGCAGATTATGGATAGGAACCAATGGTTAATGGAATCTGAAGTAGGATCTGCATTGAAATCTGTGTTGGGAAGGATGGCTGCAGGAGGAGTTGATGAAATTGAAATAAAAGTCTTACAGGCAGTGGAAGAAGAATCAGTGTGTTAATCAGTATTTGACAGCAAAGGCATTTTCGCACTGCACGCGTTCCATTTGGAACGCGTGTAGAGCGGG
>MTQE01001141.1:22179648-22193890 GCA_014337955.1 Aspidoscelis marmoratus | reverse complement strand
CTTCAGAACTCTTAATTTGTTTCTAATTGTAAAGAATAAAGCTGTTTATTGTGTTCCCTTGAAGAATCTTTGTCAACTTCCCTATATTCTAACCCAGAAGGGGGGTTACAGTTGTGAAGATCTATATAGATAAACCAGGGAAGCTGCCTAATCAGCCAGGAGGCTGAAATCAAGAGTTTATAGTGGCTGGCAAGTGGGGAATCGGATTAAACATTGCTGGTGTCCACTTGTGGGGTGCGAGGCTAGGACCAATATATAGACATGCTATCAGAAATATAAATATAAAAATACGCTACCAAGATTCTAACAGCCCTTACAAGTATTAAAAGACAGGGGAGAAGAGTGTGAGACGGCTCGCCCTGGGGGATGGGTGGCACCACACACCCCATCCACAGTGTCCTCCCCATCTAAATTTTGGAGCAAGGAGGCATAATTTTCCATGGTGTCTCTGTGTAGGGTGGGAAGAAACTGCCCTGCAGTAGAAGTTCCATTGCAAGCAACTGTGCCTGAAAATGGCACATGGAATCACTTTTTGCCACTGCTGGCAAAAATAGAAGCAGTGGGCTCTTTCTTGAGATGGCAAGGGCACCCTATTATGGAAAGTGGTGATGTGCCCCATGTTAAACTGTGGAACTTTTTAAGGAAGATAAGCATTTAGGAATACTTGTCTGTGTACATGAGAAATCTTTATATTGGTCAAGAGTCAACAATCGGAACAGAGCATCGACAGATTATTGTTTCCAGTTAAGAGATTAAGGGTGTTTTTCCACTGTCACTAGAAGTACCCATTAAGTACCCATTAATGGGTACTTAATGGGTACTTCTAGTGACAGTGGAAAAACACCCTAGGTCAGGGGTGCACATGGTCACCATATCTGTTTAACTTGTATGAAGAATATGTAATATGAAAAGCTGGCCTGTAAGAAAATGAGTGTGGCTTTAAGATAGATGGGAGAAAGATTAACAACATCAGATACGCAGATGATATCACTCTGCTAACAGGAAAGGGGGAAGATTTAAATGTTTTACTGAACAGAGTTAAAGAAGATGGGTTTAAGCCTAAATCTTGAGAAAATAAAGATCTCGTCAACAGGAACAATAAAAATTTCCAACTAAAAGGTGAAGCTCTGGGAACAGTTGATGGCATTTGTCTCATGGGAGCCATAATTAATGATAAAGGGTCTAGAACTCAGGAAATATATTGAAGTTTGGCACTAAGAAGAGCAGCAATGAGAATTTTTTATGTGCTGCAATGCCTCACGGAACACAGTGATCAGAATGGTTAATGTCATGTTTTTAGTGCTGTGTTATATTAATGTGAAAGTTAACAAAAACAAAGCAAAACCAGAAACATATAGACTCTTTGGAATTCTGGTGCTGGAGAAGGCTCCTTGAGGCATCATGGATAGATAAAAAGAGCCATCAGTGGATTGTGGAAATACAAATGTCAACCCTTAAACTATAATACTTTGGGCATATAATAAGAAGATCAAGCTTTCTGGAAAATGGGATGTATGAGAAAGTAAAAGGAAGAAGTAGAAGAAGAGGGTGCCCAGCTAGTAGGTGGATATACTCAATTACAACAGCAATGGGAAACTTGCTGACAGACCTAAGAAACTGTAGAAGGTGGTCAGTCTGGAGGAAGGAATCAGCTACATCTAGATGACATCAAACAAGTAGTCTTTGCTATGCATCAGCAGGAATAGGTTAAGGCAGACTGCCAGTTCCATGTTGCCTGGTGAGCCATCTTAGAAGGAATCTGTGTGCCTGTTCATGATCTCTATGTGCAGGTGCAGTAGTCCTTTGAATTGGCAATGGGCACTTTGGTATACTGCAGAGCCCCATCAGTATGCAAGGAAATAATCTCAGTGTAATTAATTGCAGCTCACTGAGATTTGGTCACCTTTGTGTCTGTAGATAGTAATTTAATTAGACATTAAGCACAATAATGATGACAGTCACTACCTGTAGGATATCTGGGTTCTCATATTCACAAAGGAATGTCCATTAAAGAGTCCCTGAAAGGTCTCCTCCAGGGTTTGCAAATTTAGTTCTATATAAAGAGCACCAAGGGCCTTAACATGGCTAATCAACACTTGGTAGCTGGACCCTGTTCCATTCTACCAACTTACTAGAAAGCACACGAGTATTTTTTGGTGGTGAACCAAGAAGCACTGCCATACGTAGTACCAGGATTTGACACAGGCTGAGAAGGACCCTCCCAGAAACTTCAAAAGTAGGGAATTTTTCACTTCCAGCATTTGGAGGTTGAGCACCAACTTAGAGGGCTGGTTATAGCCTCTGCAGCCAGTGCTCAGTCTTAGGCTGGGAAGAAACTAATATGAGTGTGGATGACCCTCTCATGGCCTGGCAGCAATGTGGCCCAGCATGGGATGGGTTGCCTGCCCCATAATGGAGCATCCAACTCCATTATGGGTTAGAGGGGGAGAAGAGGGATGTGCACAAATATTTGGCACATTCAGAATTTGTACAAATAGGTATGAATTCTGACATTCGTGGCCAAATCACATACGATTATGTGGCCAAATCACATACGATTATGTGGCCAAATCACATACAAAGCCCCCCCCCCAGGCATCCCATCCCTCCCTATAGCCTTCCGTAGTCCCGCTTACCTTGTGCCACAGCTGCTGCCACCACACACCTTCATCCTAGGCCTTCCTGGTTCTGTACATGCAGCTTCCAGCATGTTGTACAATCCCCAGATGGGGAACTGTGCACGGAAAACTGGAAGTGCTTTTTTGGCTTCCAAAGAATGCTGAAATAGGCCTGTGGAAGCCATCCCAGCTGTCCATATGACGGCTGCTGGTCCTGACTAGGGATGTGCATGAATGATTTTTTTTGTGTGTGTGTATGTGTGTGTGTGTTCGATTTGTATCAAATCAAATGCAAAAAAAGGAGAAAAAGTCATATTTGTTTGAATAGATCTCCGAATGTGGTAGGATTCAAATTCAATATAAATGTTTGATACAAATCCAGTTTGAATTCCTACTTCAAGTCACATCAAACTCTCTATGTAACCCCTACCAATCCCCCTACATATCTCATATGTATCCCTTACATATCTGCTGTGAATGCATCAAATCCACTCTTAATCCACTTTGTATCCACTCTGTATCCATTGCAGATGTCACTGGGGCAGCTGCTTTTCCACCTCCACAGGTTCATGAATGTAAGCAAAGCTTCATTTGATTCAAATTCAAATGTCAATCTTCACATGTCCCAACATTCAATTTGAATACGATTGTCTGAATTTGGGTGAATTCGTACACATTTTGAATGTGATGAATATTCATGCATTTCCCTAGTCTTGGCCTAACTTTGGAAGCTGAGGAATGAAGTTGCAAGCTTTTTGTTTGTTTTGTTTCCTGGTGCATCATAAACAGACATTTCCAAGGCTTTTTCCAAAGCCTTCAAACATGATGCTGGGCTCTGCACAATTCTGGGACTGGTTCAGCCACCCACATGGTGGATACCTGCACTGAACCACGGTGAAGGACACTCAGGAGACCACTTTAAAGTTGTTTTCCCTTGGAGAGCATTCTGATTATTTTTATCCAGATTCCTTAACTTGTTCCTTTTTTAATCTGAGAAAAAAAACAAAAGAAACCAAAGTATTAATTTTAACATTCTACACTATCTTTCTAGGTGTGTTCTTGTTCTATTTCATCACTCACTTATTATTTCAGTACTAAGACTATCTTCAAATGTGAAGCAATCTCCAAAATCTTTTTGGGATTGCCAGTTATACCTGTGACATCCAACTGCTTCAAGAGAGTTTGCCTGGGATTCGGCATGCTCCTGCAATTCTGTTGCAGCTGACAGCTATGTCCTGATGTTTCTTATGGAGCTCACCAGTTGTGCCTGCTCCACAGCACTTGACTATACTTGTAGCCTTAGGAAATCTTTCTTTCTCACAACCATGTGGTATACTGCCTACCAGTTCTCCACCAGATTTGTTACACGTTGAAGTCTGGACATGTGTCTTTTGGGGAAAATTTAGCTCAGTCCAGCCACCAACCCAAATGCTTTTTCAATGCTTTTTTTCAAACAAAGGAGGAATTTTCCTTAAATGTCAGCAGAAGCTTAAAAACCATGAGAAATGGCAGCAACAAGTCAGAATTAGGTACCAATTGGCAATAATGAACAAGAACAGAGAAAAAGGAAGAAAAGAAACAAATCAGCAAACAAAAGGGTTTTGCTTCAACGAAGTTAGGAGACTCATCTAGTGTATGAAAAGGTTTCTGGGTCAAAGATCTAACTAAACCCTGACTCTAAGGAGACAGTAAACAAAACAAAATAAGAGCTATTAGTTTCACCAATGAACTGCAAACCCCCCCACAAAACTTAAAATTTAGTCTTAAGACCATAAGAGTGGCCTACCAATTGCTCATGGACATCTCAAGCAGAAGACAAAGGGAAAACATTCACCTGTTCTCAAATCCCAGCAAATGGCCTTGTTGAGGCATCCTCCCTGTCCCCCCAGCCTGGTAGATGTACCTCAGCATCCATTCTAGTATCCATTGATACATCTGTTATCCATAAATTTGTCTAACCCTTACTTTGGGAACCAGAGTTCCTCCCCTCAGTTCAATAATTGGAGGCAAGGTGCAGCTACCAGCAAGAAAAATGATATGGAAAGGATCATCTTCTTCAGTAAGTTACAGTGATGAGGTAGGGGAAGACCTTCATCGAGGATGGAGGTGGGAAGGAAACCTGGGGGGTGGGAGTTTCCACTAGCACTAGAGTACCCATTAAGGACCCATTAAGGACCCTTTATGAGTCCTTAATGGGTACTCGGAACTTTTAATAACCTTTTTCAAGTTGGAAAAGGGACAAAGCTATCTCATTGGATAAATAATGGACCAAATCCTCACTTTTTTATTGGTCTGTTTGATCCCAAGGCTTGCAAGTGATTGGTCATCCTTATAGAAAGATGAGGGACAGGTGATGTCATGCTTGTGGGAAAACTGTTGGCCAAATATGGTTTTTCCTTCCTCTTGGGCAGCTGTGACCTAATGTTTTCACTCTTGGAGTATTGTTGGTGGGATTATGTCTTCAGCGCCCTAGTGGCACACAGGCATATTGGGTGTCATCCATTTCACACAATAATCCAATCAAGTTAAAAACAATGGCTTGATCTGAACCCACCAATTCTGTCTAGCATTCCTTTCCCAATAAAGATCTCCCCGATATTTACTGTAGATAAGGTTGGTCTATGTGGCCAAATAGTGTTATTATACCCCACCTTGTTTTCCTCTGCAGGGATATCCATGGCTGTAATTTCAGAGATGAGGGGATTATTTCCTCTGGCAAACTGCCCTTTGGTCACATGCAGATTTCCAGGCCTCTGCTCTGGTAAAAACAACTAGTTCACAATCTTTTTTTTCCTTGTGTTTACTGAAATGGAGATTGGTTTTTAATAATGGTACATTTGGGGTCTTTAGTTCTGGTCTAGTACAGAGTTTTCAGGTTTTCTGGACTTTCTTTGCATCTGCAACAAAGGATTTTTTTCCACTGACCTTCCTTAATCTGGGTCTAAGATGATCCAGATCTAAGGAATGGGTCCTTCAACTAATCCAGATCTAGTAGATATGGATTAAGAGAGATACCCGATGCGCCCCATGGGCGGTGAAGCACCCAATAGCAATGGGTGCTAGCTTGCCCACAGTGGAAATGCTGGAGCACCCATGTGGCAAATCTGGATTAACCCACATGGGGGCCACCTGTCACCCCAGGTTTTTGGGGGAACAGGGGCTGCAATCTCTGTAGAGACTCCAGAGATTCTTCTAAGATTCTCCAGAGTGATCTGCCACAAACTTCAAAGATTCTCCGGAGCCTCTGACAAAGGTCCATAGGGTTGGCATTGCTCTCAGGTGGGGTCCTGTTCAGAACCTGTGCTATTCTTGAGAGCCAGTTTCAGATTGTGCACAGGCTTCGGAGCTTTGGGTTTCGGGGCACCCCCCATGTATTCACCCCCTAGACCTCATTGCCTGATTGTGGTGGAAGCACGCTCCATGTAATCCAGATTTGATGCCTGAAGACCCCGTTGTAGACCCCTTTAATGGGGTCTGTAGGAAATTCGGATTATAGGTCCTGAAGGACCCATTAAATCTGGATTTCCCTAGCACTTGTGGAAAAAAATGTGGCTCTAATAGGATCTGCAGTAAAAATGGGGTCTTCCTGCTCTGAGCCTAATGGGTCCTTATTGGGTACTTAGTGCTAGTGGAAAAAAAACCCTTATATACCAATGGAATGTCAATTATAAAGTCCACTATAAGAGTCTAGAGGTGCCTGTACCTGGCATAGCGCTGCCTTTGCTGGCAGAGGATTCTGGGAAATACATGGCTACTGTGTTTAGTACACTGATGGGGAGGTAGCACAGTCAAAATACTGTGAGTTCATTCATCTGGTTAAATGGCAAGATGGTGCTGTTGGAGCCATGGTTTATGAGTTTTGCCCTGCATCTATCTTGGCATACTCTGGCTTATTACAAAGCCAGGATCCTCCATGATCTTACATAAATAGAATTGTAGGATGGTCTTTATTTGACTGTCTTTATTCTCACTGCCTTGTATTAATATTGATTTTGAGCATAGTAGGGGGCTTTAGGGCCTTTCTATTTCTTTTTTATTAATTCAGCTTTCTCAGATTTACTGAAGATTATCCTGTGAGATTTTGAATAAAACTTTTTCAAAGGGAATACTGTACTAAGCATGAGAAAGCAGAAGAATATATTACAAGTATATAGTACTACTGAGGTATGTTGACAATTTAAAGATTGAGAATCAGTAGGGAAGGGAGAGTGAGTAAGCATCACTGTGAAGGCCATGACTGGAGCTAGAATTATGATGACCAAGTGAAAAAGAGGACAAGGTTCCTGTACCTTTAATAGCAGTATGAACAAGGAAATTTAAGCATGTTTTGTCTGCATTGCAAGCTGCAAGTCATTATGTTTCATCTTCTACATAGCTTTTAGGAGCTTTGTCTTCTTTTTTTTCATATATTATATTTTAGCTCACAGTTAGCAATTATTCTTTCTGTCAATAGGATTCTGCCTTCTCCTAAGTGTGAGCTGTACTTCTGTGAGTCACACAGTACTCAGTATACAGTATGTATACATATGTACATATGATTGGTTTGCTTTTCAGATTTATACTAAATCTTGCTGAAGAGGTATAAAAAGAAATCAATTATTATTGATGTACATATTTATACTTGGGAATTTAATTTTCAAAGCTCCTGTCAGCTGCAAACCAAGCCAAATGGATGACACCCTATAATATGCAGCTATTTAGGAAACTTTTGGGGAATAATGAAAGTAATCAAGATTCATATCTAGCAATTAATCACTAATCAACAGGGAAAACGGGGCGGGGGGAAGCTTGGCAAGTAAATTATTTGTAGCAAATTATTCATTCAGACTGTACTCCTGCTTCATTAGTGATGTAGATCAATAAATTCTAGGAATGCATTGGCTTCATATTAATATTTAGCCCCTGGCATTTTGTTGGGAAGGCTGATTTTGGTCAGACATTTGACTCCAGTTAATCTGCCACAGTACAGCTGCTATTTATGCCAGAGTGCAAGTAGATGAAGGGTTCTTGATAGTTATAGCTAACAACTGTGGCATTCTCTAGAGCATTTAAAATATAGAAAAGAAAGTAAAATAACCTTTGAGCATGGAAAGAAGGATTCTCCATGTGCTCTAAAGATAACAGCTAAGTTGACATCACTGGACCGCTCATGACTTCTTTACAAAGGGTACATGGTTGCAATCTAGAAACTTGTCTCTGTTGCTCTTCCTACTTCCTGTAGTTGCCACTCAAATTTATATCTGCGAGCAGAGCAAATGTGAGAAGATAAGTGGCATGTCCCTCTTGCTTAGTTCTCTTGGAAAGTTATTTTAACCAGGGACAAACACATAAAGAGGTAACATAAAGTGACATAAAGAGGTAATGGGAATATTATTTGGATGAGGTATACACTGTAATTAGAAGGGCTCTTTAACTATTCATTTTAAAAGTAAGTGGGAGAAGTAGTTTTTTGTTTTTTGTTTTCAAAACAGAAGAATGAGAAGTATAGTTAATTTGATTAAATTTGATTGAACACTATTCAGTCTGTATTTTTGCACTTGAAAATGTTTTTAATGGAAATGATGACGACGATGATGATGATAGATAGATAGATAGATAGATAGATAGATGGATGGATAGATAGATAACAAGGTCAAAACTGAAAATGAAGACCAATTGAAGGGTTCATTGTCACAATGAACAAATGGGTGTTTGGTTCAGTTTTGACCTGAACATAATTTTCATTTGTGCACATCTGTATTCAGCAGAAGTATTTACACAGACTTGTTATTCTGAAGGAAATGTCTAACTACTTCTGAATCACCTTAGGCATTGCAGCCTTCCACATGTGACTTTATTCCGATACGCAAAACATTTACCTTTATCCTCCTTCTTTCTATCCTTAAACTCCAGAATGTCCATGGAAAGTTGACAGTGTATTTCAGGCAGCATCAACAAAAATGAGAGATTTGCTACAAGAATAACATTGCCCACTTTATGCAATACAAGTAGTGCTATACTCATAGTGTCATTTTTAATGTGGAAGCATGCTGTTCATGGACCTCTTCCCTGCCAAGGTAAAGGTCAAAGATGAGCTTTTGCTGTTGACATGGGGCCATTCTCTATGTTGGATCACTGGGAACACTGCTTACGGAACCAGTAAGTCCTCTTGAGCAGTGCTGGCAATGGTAGCAGGTAGTGGTGTGCACGAATGCATTTTTTGCATTTGAATTCCGGTTGATTAGAATATTCAATTCGATTCAAATTTTTAAAATTCAGATTTTTGAAAATCTGATTTGAATCCGGATTATCCGAAACCGTACATTTGAAAATCCAATTCTAATCCGAAAATATGAATGTCGGGAACACTCGTATCCAATTTTTTAATTTGCGCGCGTCCCGTTTTTGTTCCGTATGCATCCCGTTTTTATCCCACATTATAAGTGCAAATACTCACGATATTTGTATGCGATATTTGTGGATCTATTCATTCCAATTGATCTGAAATTTGCTCAAATGTTCAAGTTCCGATTTTTGAAAATCTGATTTGAATTCAAATGTTGATATTTGACCTATTCGAATTGGATTTTCAGATATCTGTGCACATCCCTAGTCACAAGAAAGACCCTAAAAAGAAAGTTATCTGAAGAACTCTGATAGCTTTTCAAACAAGTCTTCTAGTGAAGTCCTATAACAGTGGTTGTGCTGGTATGGCAGGGCAAGAGGGGGACATCTCTGCAGATTCTACAGTCTTCTTGCAGATTGAATAGGTAATGCAGGGACAGGGTAACCATAAATGCACCATGCAGATCCTGTCTCAGATATACTTTCTGTTTAAAGAAGTCTTAAACTCTGTTGATACTCTATTGATCATGATTGCTTTAACTAGTGAGGATGGCAATAGATGATTGAATGGGCATCAGAAAGCCCATCCAAATATATACTCTGAGTGCAATACAGGTGTGTGATTCAGATGTATATCTACCCCTGCTTTCCTTTGGGGGACTTGATGAGCTTGATCTTTTAGCTATTTAAATCCAATTTCTGCATCCAGTAAATATCTAGAATATTCTTTTGGAGGACATTAAAAGCCTGCACCTGTGGAGCAACAAAATATACAAAAAATAACATGCAAAATTAAAAGGGGGGAAGTATTGAAAGATCTTCAGCAGCCCCCCCTGCCCCCGCTCCTAATTGCTGTCATGAGAAGATATTAATATCATGGCTGGGAGGTTTAGAAAATAAAGGTCAGCTTAAAGACATCACAGTGGGGCAAAGTTAATGTTTTCATTTTACAGCTGTCTTCTCCTTTAGAACCATCTTTTAAAAATAGATTGTGTTCAGTGATGTTCTTTGGATGCAATTTGTGGGTGATCCATTTATTTATGTGCATATGTGACAAATGAAATTCTGACACTCATCACCACAGCAAATTTTTTATATCCAGTTGAGAAGTCCAGCTGAGACAGTGCCAAGCAATCTGAGGGTAAAAGATCAAATTATGCTCCATGTGGTTATAGCCACAGAAGATAAATGATGAAATTTCAGAGCCAGATGCGCAGAAGAGCGACACCAGCGATGCCAGATTCTTCTGGACTTTATCTATTGATAGGGCTCTAAATTAAAGTTATGCAAGAGGAAAGGCAAACATACCTGTTTGCAGGAGTATCTTATGTTTATGTTGGCCTGAGAGCACAAACACTTCTGGAGCCTGCTCTGATCATGTATGCACAGGAACCTATGCCTTTTAGGTGTGACTTATTGGTGGAAATAACAAGCCAATAGAAGAGGAGCTCTTGTTGGACCTTAAAGTCAATGATGTAAGCTTCAATTAACAACTTCTTTCAGCAATTGTGAAAATAGAGCGAGAGGAAGGAAAAGTACAGACAATCAGAGCAAGGCATGGAAAGCAAATTTTGACCTATTTATTTATTTATTTATTTATTTATTTATTTATTTATTTATTTATTTATTTATTTATTTATTTATTTATTTATTTATTTATTTATTTATTTATTTATTTATTTATTTATTTATTTATTTATTTATTTATTTATTTATTTATTTATTTATTTATTTATTTATTTATTTATTTATTTATTTATTTATTTATTTATTTATTTATTTATTTATTTATTTATTTATTTATTTATTTATTTATTTATTTATTTATTTATTTATTTATTTATTTATTTATTTATTTATTTATTTATTTATTTATTTATCCTGCCCTATAACCTGGGGTCTCCGGACGGGAAACAAAAATAACTATATATTGTTGAATTTTTAATTTTTTTAAAAAAATGTATATTCTGTTTTTAAGCTGTTGTTATCCACCCAGAGACCTTCGAGTATGGGGATGGGATAGAAATGTAATAAATAAATAAATAATAAGAAAATAGCATCTTCTTCAAGTGGGAAGAGAAAGGTGTATATACTCTAGAAACATCAACATAGGATATAAGGTTCAATGGTTTATTTTGATGTATCTCATATGTGCTAAGACTGAGGCTTCTCATGGCAAGTCACAATACAGTTAATGCCTTGCATGACACAGTTATTTATTACACAGTTTTGCATGAATATGGTTGGTAAAATGTGACTAATATGGTTTTGCTTTTCCATGCTTGGCAAAATATTTATTGCAGTCGTGAAAACTTCCAGTAATGTTCTTTTGGCCTCTGACTTACACTGCTAAGCATGAATCTCCATTGTTCTCTAACCTCTAGTTTTTCCTAGTTCATGGTCGATTGGCTGTTTCCACATAACATAAGCTATCCCTCCCCACACATTGGCATGGGATATATGAATAACCATTGAGGCTGAGATACCAGTAACCCATGCCAAGGGCTATCCAGATTGCAGACAACCCATCCTGGCCTAACTTCAGAGGCTGGGAATAGGAATTTTTCATCCAAGTGTCTGGGAGAAAAACAGTTTCAGCACCGGTATACTGAAGAAGTCTGTTTGCAAACTACTTCAAAAAGGTCTTTTGATGGAAAGAGAAATGGTACCATTTTGGTGTCATATTAGGGATGTGCACAAATATTCATAACATTAAAAATTCATACAAATCCAACCAAATTTGGATATTAAAATTCAAATCAAATGTTGGCCCATTCAAAGATTGACATTTGAATTTGAATCTAATTCTTCAGAACATTCATATAAAGCTTTGTTATATTCAAGAACTTGTGGAGGCGGGAAAGTGGCTGTGCCAGTCACATCTGCAATGGATCCAGAGTGTATTTGAAGTAGATTGAGAACAGATTCAAAATGGATTCAGGGTGGATTTGATGTATTCAAACTGGGTACATAGGAGATATGTAGCGGATATGTATGGGGTTTGTAGGGGAGACATAGGGGATTCATATGGGATTTGTATTGAACATTCATATCAAATTTGAATCAAATATTCATATCAAATCCAAATCCTACCACATTCAAAGGCGATCTATTTGAACAAATACATTTTTTCTTGCATTCGATTCAATATGAATTGAATACAAAAAATTGGTGGGAAGTGAGGTCTTTATTAGGCTCTTTCAGTGTGCAGTACATAATGGCTTGATGGAATCAAGCAAGAGACCATTTTAACTGAAAGAACAATATAGTGCATTAAGCAGATGAATAGTATGAGTTAGCATTTAAAAGATAACATCTGCAATACAATGGCTAGAGTGTTATGGCCAGGGTTATGATAGGTTAGCTGGGGTTAGTTAGTCCAGCTTATCTGTCAAGATTCTTCTAAGAGGCATGAGGTGTCAGGTAGTGTAGCAGATTTGGAGTGTTTTTCCACTGACACTAGAAGTACCCATTAAGTACCCATTAGTGGGTACAAAAATGCCATTTCGTACCCATTAATGGGTACTTAATGGGTACTTTTAGTGACAGTGGAAAAACACCCTTGGACTGGAATCAGATCACTTGTCAATCTCAGAGAATAGCTGGACATTCAGAAAAATAATTCAGAGACAAAGTATTTCTTTCCTCACTGGAAGGTTCAGCAGCTTTATTTCAGAACTTTTCTTCAAACAGCAAACTAAAGACAAAAACCTTGCTCAACACAGAGCTATTTTTATAGCCCACAAATTGCAAGTTATGAGGTTTCAGAATGATGTCATCTAATTACTGCAACAGCATGAGACTGAATCACAAGACTCTGAGTCAGGAGTTGCTTACTCATTGTGACTCTTTAAATTCCTGACTAACAATTAGAATTCAAAACTGTTTGACATGAGGCACTTGGATAAGGGAGGGGGGGCTTTATACTACTTCTTACTTTATGAAGGGGGATCAATTTGAGGAAGCTTATCTGGCCAGGGAGGAGGGAGAACTGATGCTATTCAGTCTAGAGCAAAGAGTCTTTATGTCAGAATCATAAGACCAAAGCCAGTCTGATATCAATATTTATGATCAGCCAGTCTTGCAAGAGGACTCATATGCCTAGCAACTTGAAGCTGCCATTTTGAAGTTCCCAGTGCTATCTAAAATTGCACTGCAGCAAAAAACTCTTCCCATGCCATGCTTCCTTAATGAATTGCCTTCTCAAGAGAAGGCAACCAAGAATAGATCAGCAGCCCCCCATATGATGAAGTCAGGATAGCCAAAAATTGTGATTGGGATGAGGCATCTTTGTGTGTAGCTAGTGCTTGATTCAGCACAAGAGGTTCCTATTTTGACCTCCCCCAATGAACATGCACTAATTTCCACCTATCCACTCTGGAGAAGACAATGTTATTGAGGAAACAATGATGTTGTGCCTTGGCCATATTACAATATTATTTGCTTTTATGTTCATAAATTTGTTTTGGTGCATAAAGCTAAAGCTGTGCCAACTGTGCCAGCTAAAGCATTACACAAAGCTACTGACCTGCACCATGCTTATTGGGAAAGCTGGAGGCACAGAGGGCACCACATCTCAACATTAAACTTGGGACCATCTGCTAGGCCACAGAGAATCAATGGACAGTTTTTTTTTCATACTGCTTCCTCCATATGCACTGTATATTATGGAACCTTTACTTCCTCTCAGTTTCTTTAGAGGCATCATGACTGTCTCTCCAACCCAGAGGCAGTAAATAGGCATCCATGCTAGTAGCCATTATACCCCAATCCTCCATGAATTTGTCTAATATTTTCTTAAATCTAGTGCTACTAGCTAGTGCTACTAGGAGCCAGCCTTCATGCACATCCAAATAATTGGAATACAGGAAACCAGTCAAGCACATGAAACATAACAAAAGTTAATGGGTGGACACTTGGTGGCTTCCTGTAATCCCTGTAACTTTGATCATTGAAGCTATTCACCAGATATCAAAGTAAGCACGGGGCTGGTTTTCACATCTGGCAAGGATAACAAGAGGCAATTCCAGAGTCTTGTTTAGATTCCTCATTGCCTCTTGCTCTCTGGAGGCAGGTGCTCTCTCTCTCTCTGTGTGTGTGTGTGTGTGTGAATTCAAAATGTGCTTCTATAATGGACAGAGACTATTAGTAGGCAAGACTCAACCACCTGGTCCATGTGCACACAACTCTAGAAGGCCTAGTTCAGCCTTGGAAGTGGGCATTCCATTCCATTTTTATTTGTATACCTCATTTCCAAAAAACAAAATTTTGCTCAAGGAGGTTTACAACAAACAGAAAAA
>MTQE01001141.1:22118501-22131001 GCA_014337955.1 Aspidoscelis marmoratus | reverse complement strand
TGGAAAATCTTGTCTGCTTTCTGAGAATTCTCTCTTAGCTAGTCATGTTGATGCATGGATGTTGAAGGGACTGCACACTGTGATTTGATTTGATCTGATTCAATATTTCTACTTTCCTTTTTCATCAGCTGAAATCAGCTTACAATAAAGAAACAAGCAAAACAAATGCAAACCACATATGCAATGTAATTCATATAACAAAGCATTATTTAAAAATACAGCAATATATATTTATAATGCATTTTTTAAAAGTAGCCAAACTTTTGTAAAAATATAAGTAGCAATTAACTACATTCAGAGAAATCCCAGTTGGTATGCCAGTAAGGTGAAGGAAGATGCAACTCCATGTTGACAACCCCAAGGCAAGAGTCCTTCATAACAAGGCCTTGCACTCTAACAACATACATATCAGGATGTCAAAAAAGGTTGCGGGAAGCCAAAGTGAGGCAAAAACTAGACCCTGCTATCAGAGCTGTGGGACTGTGGTGAAGCATCACCATGCTCTGGGATGCAGTAACCACAGGTCATCACACCTAAGCAGCAACAAGTATGTACCTGAAGACAGAATCCACATTCAGAAACATTCCTTTTGCAAAGTGGGGTAAACATTTTATCCCTTCTCCTTTTGCCTAGTGTCATTCTGTGAAGTCCCCAAACCACCAGAACCATTTATGTTGCTTCATGTATTGATCTTTGTTGGAAACTTTGATACAGGAGGAATTTGATTCTTTGGCCTTAAAATTTGCATAGACCAAGTTGTGTAGGCCACACAGACAGCTTTCCTCCCTCTCCTGGGCCTAAGAAAGTGCTCCAGCTGAAGAAGAAACCATTTTGGGGTCTTGCCATGCTCATGTAGATCCTGCTTTATTTACGTCTAGGGATATGCATGAACACTCATCACATTCAAATCCATACAAATTTGTATTAATTAAAACATTCATAGATGAATCAAAAGGGGCCTCTACTTGTATGCCCCCATTTGACCACAAATCAAATGTATCTGGCTTTTGCCAGAGCTTTGTATATGTTCTGATGATGACCAAATCTGCCTACCCCCAGCCTTGCGTTGTCCTGGCCATGCCCCCTTATCTGCAAATTCAGCTGCTGGTGCCCTGGGTGGTGCACCCTCCTCCAAAGCCCAACTAGGCCTTCTGAAGATCTGTGTACAGTTGGAGAGGCTTCCCCCATCTGGGAATTGTGGGAAGTCACATGAGATTTCCCACAATTCTTTCATGGGGAGGGCGGTTTCTCCAGCTGCACACGCACCTCCGGAAGGTCTAGTTGAGCCTCAGACAAAGTGGCATAGGTGACAAAAGGTGAGTGGGGGTACAAGGCAGGACAGGTAAGAAGGGATGGGGTTCCCTTTACACACAAACATTTGGTGGATGTTTGCAGGCAAAGCCTAAGTCCCCCACATTTGCAGGGAGGTTCACACAAAGCCGAATAACCCCCCACCCCCTTTGATTTGTATCAAACTGAAGGGGGGAAATGGGCTTCATGTACATCCCTATTTACAGCCGCAAAATAGTTCTGCATGCCAATATAATACACTTTGCTTTTATCTGCTCTTTAGCCAGTGTACAGTAGAAAGTACCAAGTAAAAGGCATTTCCTCCGCAGAAGAAAACATTAACAAAAGAAAAATAAAGTTTTTAAAATTAAAATAAAACTGACTGGAACTCTAGATTTTACAAAATCCTGCTGTGGGTTTTACCACTATAAAAACAAGCTGCTAAAGATCATGGTCCATTGGTGTAAACCAGCAGGTTCCTCTTATGTTCTTAAGGACACTGACTTGCTCCTGAAGCAGGTTTTTGTCATGTTGTCCCTGTGAGAAGTTTTGCATTATGAGTAGAGAACTTGAGATTACCCTCAAATCAGACAGCTTGTGTAAAGAATGCACCTCCTATGTTGATGTCGGTGAAGGGGAGCATAACACAAAGCAGGCAAGGGGAAACTTTCCACATAATAGGAGCTACATTCTGGTCAAGGTCAGTGTGAACAAAACCTCAGGAAAGAGGAGAAACAGAGCATAAACAACTGACCACTTTACTATGGGCCTGTTTCACTTATTTTATAAGGAGTATCTCTAACTGCTCCTGGGAAAGTGCATCTGTACAGCCCATCACCACTGGTCTCCTGGAATGTCTGAGAGCATTCAGCAGTAGCCCCAACCTTCAAAAGTTGTAGAGAAGTAAAAGTGTCTCCGCAGCTTCACCAGGACCTGGCAGGTGAGCTCCAGTTGTTCCTGGATACATTCTTTTCTGGATGTGAATGCTATGTGGGAGTGGGATGGTACGGCTGTGGCTGTGGAATGATGTGTCAGGCTGTGATCGCCATGTCAACTGCTGGACACACAGTGGATGCTGCCACAGCTGTTGCTGCAGTGATCTGAATGGTCTGGGCCAGACCATTTGCATTTGAAACACAGTTGGTCTGGTTGGGGAGTACATTTTTACTTCAAATATGAATGGCTTCTGCTGTTCCTGATCTTTGCTTCTCTGGAACTGTATACTAGTATTATTCCAGACAGTGCAAATAGGTCCTATATCTATGACATGAGAGTAGAAATTTACAAGCTTGAAATCTTTGGAATTTTTATTTGTTTGTTTGTTTGTTTGTTTGTTTGTTTGTTTTATTTGTATACACTCAACCCAAAAGTCATTTGCTGAAACCCAACCTGAGATCTTTGGCTACAGGGCAGGATAAGAAAGCAAATAAATAAATGAATTGCTAAAATCTACAGTATAAGAAGGGTAAGTTCATGTCAATTCCATTTGACCTTTCTAGCCAATTCCAAAAACATAAGTTCAGACTAGGAATATGGAACATGGCATAACCCACCCACCCCCAAACTGTGTTGAGTGAGATCTTTTGAGATGTGTTGCAGGATGAACAGCAGGCTCCATTGTACACACATTCATGCATACCATGATGTGCATGCATCTCAGCTCCTACAGGAACATTGATTTCTGCTGTTCCTTGCATTTAGGCAGTCAAGGGGTGGACGTACAATCCAAGCTTGGGATGCTAAACTCTTTACTTATGAGGACTGCAACTTCTTAGTCTAATCATTATATAATTACAGACATACTTCACTACACTAGTAATCCCTAGATGGGTGCTGTTCCAATCAGAACATCTGTACAAGTAGACCCAAATGCTCCAAGGACCACCGTAGTTAATATTACACAAATTTTGCAAGTCAAATTTGATTCCATGGTAGAGACATCATCCACAGTGAGTAGGAAGCAAAGTTTAATGAATCGGAATAAAATTACATATAAATGCTAATACAGGGAAGAGAGAAGCAGCGTGTTTCCAACTCCTTCAGTAGTGTGCATTAGGCAAACTTGGTGTGAGATTATGTTTTCTTTTATGAAAATGAAAGTAGAAGTTCTCTTTGGAGGATCACTCAGGGATGTAGGAGAATTGTCTGTTCATTTAATTGCAAATGACAGGCAATGAACAATTTACCAGAAGGTAAGTTTAAATGTCAGTTGTTAGTAAACCTTCAGCTGGCCAGAGGCATCCATGCACTACCTCCCTGTGGCAGAAAAGCAACAGAAGAGATTAGTTTTAATTCAAAGGTTCTGACATTTTGAAGGGGAGGCACAGAAACTTTACCATCTATGAAACAACTTCCAAGCAACATTAATACCAATGATAACCCAAGACACCAGAGGCCAGTTCGCACTTGGACTCATAGTTTGTGATAGGTTAACATTTGGGCAGGTGCACCTGCACTTGCAGGACACATTTACAACCTAGAAATGCTTCCTGCCTGCCCAGATATTAACCTGCCATCAACTAATGGTGGTGCATGGGATCATGCACTTAGTTGACATTAAGTGTTAACTGTATCTTTATTTACTTAATGAAAACTATCTTCTGATTAAACCAAAAGAGCAAAATGCATCAAAAAAGGATAAAATATTAATTTCAAATTGGCATATGAGGGGAAAAAAAGAATGTTGATAATTAATATCAGTCTGTTATTTCCTTTTTTTTTTTTGCCCCAAAAGTTATTGAAACAGCACAAAAGGTGCTATTGCATATTTAAAAGAATACAAGAAGAAGCCAAGTGGGCATACTCCTATACAAAAAAGTATGATTCATTTAATCCAAAATGTCCTGCCTTTTATATTATTTTGTCAGATTTGATACAACAAAGAAACACAGTAAAATTTGTTCAAAGACAGTCACAGAATATTAGTACAAATATTTATAGAGTTGAACAGACTCTATCTCAAATCTATATACACAGAGAATAATAATTTGTATGCTTCAAACAAATCTAAATGTAAAACTATGAGGCTTAAATGCACAGAGACCATAAAATCTATGGATTGTGCCATAGAAGCCATTTTCCATGCTCATAGGAAAAGTTTTTATTTTGAAATTAGGCTTCCCACTTTCTCTTGTTGCCTCAGCCTCTATTCCCAAAAAGGAAACAAGACTGGAAAAGAGGAAACACTTGAAAGTATGCTACAGCTAAGTGTTAAGGATGATGCATAGTCTTTCTTTCTTTCCTGTCCCTTCCCAGGTGAATCAAATTGTGGGATATTCTTATCTCCTGACTCACTGAACTCTATTGACCATTCAACTGGAACTTGATTTATTTAACATCTGCAAACAATCGTGGCAGGAGAAGGGAGGGGACATAGAGGCATGACAGAAATATTAATGAATGATACACAACTTGGCTGATAGCGCACTTAGTTTCCAGATTGCTGAGAAAATTTTAGATAGTTATTGGCCAGATTCAGACAAGTACAATAAGGTGATGAATTGGGTTCTTCAAGCTGTGATTGAACTTGAGATCAGCTTCAAAACAAATGTTCAACCTAGGATTATCATGCTGGTGTTGTCAAAGGAGGAATAAACTAGTTTTTCTGGAGAATTACTCTTCCAGTTATTCCAACAAGATCTTAAGATTGGTTTGACAAACTGCACTAGGCAGAATAAGGTTGGCTGCTCTGGGTCCTTGGAGAAGGGGACTAAGAGCCATTCCTCACTTACCTGCTTAGTGAACTCTGAGGGGAACTCCTACACACATCATCAGCACTTCTTGGAATAGTTACTATTTCAGAGACAGCTGTACGTGAGTTGTGTTTTCCCTGGAGCATGTAGATGTAGTGTAGTTCTAACTGCTCTACATATATGCTCTCTGCCACCTTTCACAGCACGTTCCGCTCTTCTCCCTGTGGTTAGCCCTGCATTGTCCCATCACCACAGTGACGGTGCCACATAGGTATGTCAGCAACATTGCCACAATGCTGTGATCACTGCCATAATGGCAGTGATTCACACCTTGGCAGAGCTGTCATATCTGCAGCCAGTGAGGTGCAGAGAACAAACACACATGTGCACCCAGAGAAGCAGCAGCAGCAACAGTCAGCAATAATAGTCAGTCATAGCAAAAGTCCAAGTCAAGGTACCTTGAGGGCTCAAGAGTTAAATGTGTAGTGAAAAGAGTTCCAGGGTCAAAATAATCAGAAGGTCAGAGTGGTCAGTAGTTAATCAAGAAACAAGGTCATGAATCCCGGAGCTGCAGGTTTATGAGTGTTTTGCAACAAAGCTTATCAGAATGTGTTGCTTTAAAGAGGCGAATCAGAGCCATGTCTCCATCACAGGTGATGGGCACAGATTTTTTTCTGATCGGCAGAGCTGTTCATGCTCAAGCCTTAGAATGGTCTGCAAAGGGCGTCACCTGGAGTCTTTCAATTCTGAGTTGCTGTCACCTTGAGCTATAGGCTCTCTACCTGTTTGTGTCAGGCATTCCTCATTTTGTCTGGCCAAGTTGCTTGAGCTTGGCTGGGCACTGCGACTGCCCCTTCATCCTTGTAGGAATGGGCACTGACAACAGGAGGCATGACAAGAACTTGGGGAAGCACTGATGAGGTTAGGGAGAGATCTGGTGTCCCAAAATGTGAATACCAGAACTACCCTCCATCATTGCTTCCTGGGAGTTTTCCCTGATAAGCAAAGGTGTGAAATCGCTCAAAGAACAAGTTCTGAGGCAGAAGTAATAAAAGCTTTCACAATCTTTACTGAATACAAATAAAATATTAAAATACCACTTTAAAATAAAAGCAAGAATAGGCAATTGAAGACAATGAACTTTTTAGGAACATATTTGCATGCAAACCAACAATGGCTTGATAATTTGGCGAATTATTAGATTTGATAAAAAATATCAAAGAACAAAATGGCAATTGGCTTTTAGCAATTGAATTTACATTAATAACTCAAATGGATTTTGCTAGCAACAATATAGCAAGTGCTCTGCAGCCAATTTATTTAGGCAGAAAGAGCACTTTAAAAATATATAGTGAGTAGGGATGGCCTGAATTTTCTTTTTGTATTTGATTAATATTGAATTGAATGCAAGAAAATTTGCATTCGTTCAAATAAATCCCCTTCAAATGTGGTAGGATTCGTATTTGACATGAGTGTTTAATCCCACACAAATCCCATACCAATGCGTATGAATTTCATACGGATCCCATACAAATGCATAATATAGCATGCCGATCCTTTATACAAATGCATATGAATAACATATGGATCCCATACAAATGCATACAAATAATATACAAATCCCATATATAAATTTCATACAAAGCTTCATACGAATGTATCAAAACATTTTATTCGAATTTGAATGTCAGTCTTTGAATGTGCCAACATTTGATTCAAATTTGAATTTCTGAATTTGGCCAAATTTGGGCAAATTTTGAATGTTACGAATATTCGTGCACATCACTAATAGTTCCTTTATAGAGAAACTAACGGTGCCTCCAGACATGTCAAAAGCTTCAGCATCTCTCCACAGCAGCTGCTGAGCCACAGTGATCAGAAGCTGCAGAAGCTGTGCACAACCACTTCCTGTCAGACAGTCACACCGACCAGAAACTAGGCAGAGACTCCTCAGCCGCTTCTTGGCAGCTAGGCTTATCTCCAAGCTTACAGTGGCACAAAAGGAGGAAAATGCGCAGAAAAAAAGTGTCCTTTACACAAGACTACCAGCACACCTTTTGGAAGCCGCAGGTATTCCTAGCAACATTGGGCATGGAAACGCTCCATGGCAAAAGGGGCGGGAATTGGCAGCCAAGTTCTCCAAAAAAAGCACCCTGTCTCTGCTGCCTCTGCCAGCCTTAAACATTCACACATCTCCCAGAACTGCAGCGGCTTTCCTTCCTTTTTCCTTTCTAAAGGTCAGAACTTTTAAAGAGCTAGAATTGCGCAGAATTGCAACATTGTTATCAGGTGTGGATTGCTACAGTGTAACCGCTGCTGTACGGGGTGGATTTTTACAGTGAAATCACTATCTTTAGAAGCAAGCTCTGGATCCCAAAGTGATAAATGTTTCTGGTGGGTTTTGCAGGCAGGGGAGACGAACAGAGAACTTGTAAATATGACTATTTTTCTTTTGGACTTGTCAGGGGTTGGCTCCCTGGTTGTGGCTGCACAGATCGCTGTCCCTCCCCATTCCCGCTGGCACCCTATCAAGCAGAGAGGGGGTGGGGAGAAAAAGATGCGGGCAAACAAAACACACTTCCTTGGGGACAGTAGGTGCATTTAAAATGCATGTTTTACTGAACCTCATGAGGACGCTTATTCCGGAATTGAACGGCACTTTTAAAGGGACAATAGAGAGGCAAATAAGTTGCTTGGGGATGCAGGCTTACTATCAAAAGCTTCTCTGTGAGTCTTCACCAGGCTATTGAGGGGAAAAAAATGTATAGGAGAGGGCTCTCAGGCCGTGTCTTCATGGCGACCTTATCTCGGATTCAAAACGTTTTCAGTCCTTGGAGTCCACACGGCAGTTTGGCTTAACACGCTTTTCCCATGTTAAACCACCCCAAAGCATGGTGACTCTCAATCCAGATTTCAACAGGTCTCACCCCGGATCGTGCGCTTGAAATGTTTTACATTTTTTACTGTGTGGACAGTACCATTTTAAGAGATGAGAATCCATGTTTAGGGTTTCCCTCTCCTCTCCCAGTTGCTTGCTTCCAAAGACACTGATTTCAGTGTAAAAATCCACTTAACAGGGATCGCTACACTGTAGCAATGGAACCACTTCACACCTTGATGGTTGGAATAACAATGTTGCAATTTTGCACAATTCTAGCTCTTTGGAGTTCTGACTTTAGAAAGGGAAAGGGATGAAAGCAGCTGAATGTGAATGTTTAAAGCAAAGGGGCTTTAGTTGCCACTGCTGCTGTGTGCCCTGAGCAATGGGGAGAGGAGGGGAAAGAGTCACTGGCTGGCTGCCCGCTGCCATTTTTCCTCCATCCATGGAAGCGGCAGCCACCCAGCCACCCAGTTAGGCTCGGTGAAGGAGTCCCTTATGGGTGGCGTGTCCATGCCAGGAGGAAGAGGGCAGGGCAGCCCTGAAAAGTGGCTTTTAAAAAGTAGCCACTTGAGTCCCCCCTTGAGTCACGTACGCCACGTACGATCCTCAGAATCCGGATCAAATGCGATTAAGTTAAAAGTAATGGGAACAGGCAAATTCACGTTTGCATCCGGTTCTATTATTTCGGTTTAGGGAAAGTGAAATAAGCTTGCTGTGGGGATTCACTGTCAATCTCTGATAAATATCTGCTTGGATGCCAAATGCACAGCATAGGAGATGCTCAATTAATAAGGCCAAAAAGCCAAATGAGTGGTGGTGATGGTGGAACAGAGGCTTCTCAAGCAGAGCCAAGGAGGGAACTACTACATGCCCAAGGATAGACATGCAACACTCATATGTCATGCACCCAGAAGATGATCTTCAGGTCTGTAGTGAAAATCCAACCTCAGATACCTAGTAGCCAAAAGCTGGGAAAGAGGGAATCCCTATTCTTTAGTAAAATTTACCTGGAGTGGAGCTGCAAAATAGCACAAAAGTGGTCTTCTTGAGGAGCAGAACTTCTATTCTTTGGTTTCAGGTAGAGGAAACATGGGAGGAAAGGAGGTGAAGGAGGCAATATGTTTCCTTAGTTCCCTAGATCTCAGGTCAACAACAGGTTTGATGTAGGGGCTTGGGGCTCTGGCTCGGGATGGGTAACCTTGTGGTGTGCTGTTCTCTAGATCATGTATCATGTTTATTATATTCATGTGCCTTCACTCTGTCATAAGGTTCACAGAGTTTTCTCATTTGTACTGTTGACTACATCTGGAAATTCATTCTAAAATTGTTTGTGGGATATTTGCCAGACCTTTTACCATAATTTTAGAAATGTTTGCTATGTTTCATTATTTGAGGGCAATTATAATCTAATCATTTTTTTAAAAAAAAATCTTACTGTTCTAAACAAAGCACGACATAATATGCTAAATGTGCTCCTAAATGTTTACTGCTTTTCCTCTGAGCAGCTAAGGCACTAATTTTCAGATTCAGGCAGCAGCATTCCCTGAACCTGTCACAATATGTTCTCTTTTTTAACTTTCCCACCAAAGTGTTGTGCTCAGTAAAGTGGATAACCATCTGCTCTATCTGTAGCCCGATTAGTCCCAGCTTCATGTTGGGAGACGCAAAGCTTTGAAACTTGTGAATTATGCATATGCTCTGTAAACAGAAAACAAAAAGACAATTTGTTTGCTTACAAGAATTGTACATCTCCAAGTGTTGTGGAGAAATACACAGGCATAAATGTTATTTACCAAAGTTGGTTACATAGCATTAAAGGATAAGTTTAGAAAGAAGAGTTTGTTTCAGTTTCAGTGTAATTTGATATTTTATGGCTACTACATGGTGATAGAATGACCTTATGCATTTTTTAGATGATACAACTATCACATAGAGGTCCCTTTCAAAAATTACTCCAAGCAACAATAGTTATCTCCCAGTAAATGCACTGTGTGTAAAATTGTGATCCATATATTTGCATAATAGTGATGGAAATGATAGCTGAATGGTCCTTTGATACTTATCACCAGTTGTATCAATGTGTCTACTACCATGGATAATAGGATGCAGAATGAGTAACAAAAAAATGTGTAAACCACATAATATACATTTTAATATGATGCATGTCCTGAAATAATTATAATACATATAACTGGAACCTGTAGGATATCACTGTGAAAAGATAGCACTTGCAGGTTGACCCATGTCATATATGAAGATGAGACCACTCATATAGTTCTGGACACACTTCTGACCCTGTGGCTGGAGTTCCAGCTACACTTTGGGGGCAATGGCTGGAAAAGGCTGCCCTGGGACCATGTAGGTGGCCTGTTTATGGATGCCCATAGAAAATGCTGTACTTTCAGCAATGAATCATCACTGGCTCAGCTGGATGTAGCCTAAGAGGGAAATAGAACCTATCTCACATAAATTTCCTCATAGTCTTTATTACATATCATAGATGCAGCTGTCATTGTATTGGCACCTGGGCTCTGTTCACACCTAAGTTTTAATTCAGCTTCAGTCCACTTTCAGAGTGCAAGAACCCATCAAAAAGGCGGCTAGTCTTTTTCTTTCCACTTTATTTAACCCAAAGTGGAACTTCTGAGTTGGATAATGCTGAATGAAATCAACTTGCTACTTTGCTGATGAGTTCTCTCATTCTGAAAGTACGCTGAAGCTGGATTAAAACTTAGGTGTGAACGCAGTTCTGCATGAATTAATGAATTAATGGATATCTTTTTATCATCTCAGTCAAAAAAATCACAGTGATTTTGTTCTGCCATTTAATTAAGCTAAGAGAATATCTATACAACTACCTTTACAACTGGATATAGTGGCCTTTTCACAGTCCTTGGTATACTGGGTCAAGAAGCAGCTTGGAAGGCACCAGAGGCTTGCTATCTACATGGCTGTGTCGACTAGTGCATGCCCTGCCCTCCTTGATATGTCTTTTCTGCTTTGGACTAGGTTGTGGATTGGTATAGCATGCCCTATCCTGCTCAACTTTTCAAAGAGGTCTACCGATGAACCTTTTTCATGAACCGCAAGGATGTCCAGATGTCATATTCTCGTGGCCTAATATATCATGGGGGACCTTCCTGTTAGATCAACTGCTAGATCTTTTCAAAGAGGTCTACTGATGAACTTCTTCTCATTTCACAGATCGCAAGGGTGTCTAGATGACATACCATGGGGGACCTTCCTCAGTACCAGTACCAGAAGTGTCTCTGGAAGTGGTGCATTTTGATAAGTGCCCTTCCAGATGCATTAAAGTTAGGAATGGGAGCACTGCCTCTGAGGTGTCTCCAGAGGTAGCAGCCAAGCCTGAAGCAGAATGGCCACCCAAAATGTGCATGGCCCTAGGCAAGACCCAGCAGCAATCCATTCCAGAGTGGAATAGGTTGTGCTTGTTTTAGCATGGAGACAGTGTGAAAAGGACCAGTGACACTAGAACTGAAAAGATCTGTCAGGATCAGAATGCCAGCAGTCAATTACATTAATGATAAATAAAGTTAAGATCATGGTCAAATATCAGAAGCAAAACTATCAGGATTAACTCTTTCTTTCTCTCTCTCTCTCTCTCTTTATTTATTTATTTGCTTTTTGCTGTTCATTGGGGGATAATGTTGAAAGATAACAAAATTCTAGAGATTTCTACAGAAAAGTAAGCCACACTGATTTCAATAAAATGCAAGGATAAATGTGTTTAGGATTGTGGCCTTAATGGTCATTATACCTCTCCATAGATGTTTATTGATGATTATTGACATCCTTGTGTAATAGGATATAGTCATAAAAAAAAATCAGTGTAGTTGCCTCTGTTCCTGCGACTATAAGATTGCTCCATTAACTTTCCTATTTCTTCTGCGAAAGATGTAATCTCAATTTTTTATTGCCCCCTCTCAAAAACTATTTAATATCACAATTGGATAGAACATGCCACTTTGAAATAGAAATTGATTTGGGAGAATGTGATAGTAAAAATTACACTGGATAAACAGTACAACCCCTGCTTTTGCTATCACAGCAGCAAGGTATGGCAATTAACAGTCCTTAGCAGAATCCTGTTTTGTTTTGAGAAAAGCCCAAACTCCAGCAAATATATTTGTTAAAAGCTTGTTGCTGTTGTTGCTAGCATCTTTTTATTATTATTATTCTCATGTTTTCCACATGAGAATAATTACCAAGATGAAGATTTAAGTTCTTGAGAAATGTAGGTATTAGAAGAGCAAAGGTATTAAAAATTAAACCCAGACTGGGCTGGGGGCCGGGCTGGGAACAACCAGCACAGGGTGTTTTTCCACTGTCACTAGAAGTACCCAGTAAGTACCCATTAATAGGTACAAAAATGCCATTTCATACCCATTAATGGGTACTTAATGGGTACTTTTAGTGACAGTGGAAAAACACCCATAGTGTAGTGATTGAAGCATAGTAATTAGGACTTGGAATCCGTGGGTTTAAATCCTTACTCAGCAATAAGACCTGATTGGGTGGCTTTGGGTTAATCATTCCTTCTCAGCTTAGCCTACCTCATAAGGATGTTGTGCTTTTGACTCCATTGCTTTGGGTTTTCTTCTTCCCAGAAATACTTG